>CM008334.1:15437634-15448261 GCA_002525835.2 Ipomoea batatas | reverse complement strand
CGAAAAAAAGTGATACTTTTGATTTAAAAAATGTAACACTTTTAAATCAAACTGTAATATTAAAAATTGAAAAGTTACTTATAAAGAAAAGGAATAAGGGTTAAATAGGCCACTGAACTACACACGAAACTGCAATTAGGCCATTGAACTCAAAAACAATGCAATTGGGTCCCTAAACTACACAAATCCATGCAAATTAACCCAAAGTGACTTGTTTGACTTGATCTTCCGGTTACCAACTTTAAAAATAATATTTTAAAATAATTTTAAATAAAATACTTAATTAAAATTAAATTTAAAATTTAAAAAAGGACCCAATTCACTTGTTCCTGTTTGTTGTTGTTGTTGTTTTTTTTTTTTTTTTTACAATTTTAATTAATTAATTAATTTAAAATTATTTTAAAATATTATTTTTAAAGTTGGTAACCCGAAGATCAAGTCAACAAGTCACTTTGGATTAATTTGCATGAATTTGTGTAGTTCAGGGACCCAATTGCATTGTTTTTGAGTTCGATGGCCTAATTGCAGTTTCGTGTGTAGTTCGGTGGCCTATTCGATCCTTATTCCTAAAGAAAATTGTAATACTTATGTGGAAAAATATACTACCTCCGTCCCAAAATAGTTGTCTGGTTCGTTTAATGAGGCTTGACTGAAGTAATTTTTTATCCAATTTTTCATATTATTAAGTTTAGCATTAATATATAAAATTTATATATTTAGAAACTACATTAAAAGTATTATTAAACACAAAAAATTAAATTTAAAAATAAAAAAAAATTACTAAAGAAAATAAGCAAAGAAGGAAGAGTTGGTTTGACCAATGAATAGTAAATAGGACAGGTAAAATGGAATAGAGGGAGCAATACTTATCAAAAACTCAATCCTCACATCTCTGAAGCAGTTTCATAGGAGAATTTGCCTTATTTTATATAATCAAAGGTAACAATATTATATAATATTTTAAATATTTTTTAAATTATTATACATGGTATAAAATTTGTAATTAATATAATTATTCAAAATATATTTATAATCCGTGCATCAGGTGAAATACTAGTAATAATAATACCTAAAATTCTTGCTGAAACAAGAATAACATGTACTATTCGATATGAGCAACTTGAAAGGGGTATTTGTTCTGTACTTCTGTGTTAGTAGAAAGTAGGAAATTTTGTTTAACAATTATGTCATCAGATTCAGATTTAATCATTTAACATCAAAGCTGAAAGTGAAGAGATCGATGTTTTGACTTTGGATATAGAATAATCTTAAATTTTAAGGCTAACTGTTCACCTTTTTAGAGTGTTTGGTAGGATGAAACTTTAATTCTATTCCTATCAAATTTCATAAAATTTCTATTCCATTATTTGGTTAGAGGGAATTGCAATTCCCTCCCACCATTGAATTGCAATTCCATAGTAAATTACTATTTTGCCTTTATTATTATTAAGAAAAATTATACTTTTCATCCTTAAGTTATATGGTAATTGTTGATTTTGTTCCTAAGTATTGGTCATACTCACTTTTCATTACTAAATTATTATTGACGTTGCACTTTTCGTTCCTTTACTAATAAAACATTAGGGACGAAATTTGCAATTTTAGTATAACTCAGGGACAAAAAGTGAGCATGAAAAGATGAAAAGTGCAACACCATTGATAACTTAGGGATGAGACGAAAGTGAGCATGACCAACACTAAGGACGAATTCTACAATTATTCTATAATTTAGGGATGAAAAGTGCAATTTTCCATTATTATTATTATTATTATTATAAAAGGACAGTTTAGTCTTTACTCATTTTTTCCCTTTCAATTCTGAACAATTCTATTTTATATAAACAGTATTTGGATTTCCACCATATTTTTTTTTTCATGAAATTACAATTTTCTCTCCCATAATTTCCTCTTTCTAACTAAAGCCTCCTTAGAGGTGCCTACAATTCAGTGAGGGGAGTTCGGTTATCCTATCATCAATTCTTTGCCGCCATAAGCCTTCTACTCCTCTTTTCTGCAAAGAAGAACCCAAACACAGACACCAAAGCGAAGGCAGAGAAGCAAGCCGCAGCAATGTCAAGAGACAAATGGCGGCCACTGATTGCTTGAATGTTGAACAGGGCAATGGTGTGACCATAAGCCACCTCGTTACCAGCTGAATCATATGCATAAGCTCTAACGAAATACAAGGCTGTGGGAATATCACTCTCTATCATCCACTCAAAACTTTGGTTTTGATGACTAGTGTAAGGCCTTTCAACCATGCTAAATTGGCATGTTTTGTCCTTTTTAAGGTCATCCACGGTTTTCCTCCATGCTCGGTCTGCCTGGCTTTCTGGTGCGTAGCATAGCTTCACCTTTGTGATCTTGTAGGACTCGTCTATCCCTCTTTCATAGCTCTGGTTCAGCCCCCAGGTCATAGTTATGCTGTCTTCTCCAGCTTTTAGAACTGCAAATGAACACTAGTATGTTTTTAGTTGTTTAAACCAGTGATTTGCCAAGGACCTTGTGGTCTTGTGGCATCAAACCCTTCCCATACGGGAAGTGGTGGGTTCGAGCCTCAGTGGAGGCAATACTTACTCTTGTGCGTTGAGAAAGTAGTTCTGAACAGATACTGCATTCTAATAGAGTTAGTAATTGATTTTAAATGCCAAAAGCTATAACTTCTTACGTTCGAAACATGCTTTAGTTTGGCCTCGAAACGGGCTATAACTGTCTATAGCATAGAGCTTTTAAAACGGATTTTACCCTTCGGGTTGGTCCGCCTTGTCCGTACTTAGGTAGGGGTACGGTGAGTTTAAAAAATAGAGGCCCGTCAAAGGGTGGGCTTGGCGGGCCCGCCAACTTGCCAAAGTCATATATATAAAATGTTTGATGAACTATGAACTTTAAAATTATTGTTTAATGTTTTATAATTTTAGACTATGAACTTTAGAATTAATGTTTAATTTTTTAAAATTTAAAATTAATACTTATGTTATATAATAAGTTATTTTAATTATTTTTATAGTGTACAAATGGTAAAACTTAAAAAAGTAACAAATTAACAACTTTAAACAAGGAAAAAAAAAGATTAGGTAGCGAAAGCCCGCCTAGCCCGCTGGCTAAGGGCGAGGCAAGCCAGATAAACATACACTCCCCAGCACCTGCTAGCCCTTAATTGTTGGGATTCAAATTTGTGGCCTGGTGGCTCTGTACCACTTGTTAGATCAAGTATTTACCACTACACGAAAAGTTACAATTTATAGTGAAAGCGCAACTCTATTTACTTATACCACCACATATTCAAGAGGTGTCGGACTTAGCCTTAAGCTTCTACCCAATAATCCCTTAGCCGCTTGGACTTTACCTTTCACTGAACACCGCTCAACATTTGCTATTGTAATAACAATATAACTAATAGAATATAAACTCAAGTAATAGGTTTCAATTCAAGCTCATTCTATTCTTATCAATTCTATGCATAACATAATTGAAATTAAAGAAAGTTGAAATGACAAAGTATTACCTTGGCCTTCTTTAGGAGAAGCAGAGACAACCAGAGTTTGTGGAAGAGAAGAGAAGAGAACTACTGCTCCATAGCAAGTTTGTGCAAAGGTTAAGAAGAAAAGCACAAGAAATGTTTTGGAATTAAGATGAGATTCCATTGCTTGGTGCAGAGTGAGATGAATGTGAAGCTTTGGGTACTCTCAATTTATGGTCTTCAATTCCAAATTGAATAGTCAAAGCAAATGCACAGCCTTTTGTGACTTTGCACAAATGACAAATGTGGTCCACAAACCATTTTTTCCATAATTGCAACACTTTTTCTTGAATGCGCCACTATAAGTATAGTTTGACATTTTTGTGATGATATTTGTTAAGTTGCTAGAGTCAATACAATTGCGTAAACAATTTGAAATTTGATTATTGTTTGCACGTTGAGATTTGATTATTTATTAATTACTTCTTTATTGATGGTTGAAATTTGATTCAACATCTTGGCACCTTGAGTTATATTCTACATGTGGTTTAATTTGTGATAGGACTGATCAATTTATAAATGATCAATAGCATCTAAAAGTTTTAAACTCATGATATTAAAAATACTAGTTTTTTTTTTTTTTTAAAAGAAAGAAATTACATCTTAATATTTACCTATAATTTTTCATTGATATTGATTATTCATAAATTAATTAATATTATGCATAAAAAAAATCCAGTTAATAATAGAACCAATCTTGTAGAAAGCGTGAGGTGCCCATACAGTAGGCACATTGGTTAAAAAAAATTATTATTATTATTGTTGTTGTTGTTGTTGGTGTTGTTGTGAATTCAAATCTTCATTTAGGCTTTCAAATGTCAAATAATTATTAATTATAAAATTTAGTATTTTTATATTTAAAAAGGATGAAGTCCTCTAGAGCTTTCATGTTCAAAGATGTAGGAGATTTGGGCCAAAACATGAAAACAAATGTTGGAATAAATCAACACGCCTGACAAATTTTCTGTAATCTATTTAAAAAGTATTTTTAACCATTTTGAGAGACTTTTTGACCCTAGGCTTCAAGAAATGTTCTAAGACACTTTTGACTTTTGAGAGTTTCAATCACTCTTTAGAAGACATATTTATATCTTGGAAAGGCTCGGAATCAAGATTTCTTTGCGGATTAAACGGGTTTTCCTATGTTATTCAATTCATTTATTGTTTCTTTGATTTCTTTTATGTTTGCCTCCATGTTTAGAGGCTAAACTCTATAATACTTGGATTTTTATGAAACCTATGATGAGACCTCGTTCTTTACTGTTTGTTGCCATAAAATAATTGTTTTTCTTTTTATTCAGTTGTGTTCTTTATAGTTCTTGAATTTATAATTACTAGTTCATTATTAAATTCTTGATTGATGCATGTAGCGATCGAGATATCCTTAGTATGTGTAGATCTTACACGATTGGAAGGAGTGGATTGCAACCCTAAAGTTAGGAAGCCATCAATACTTGTGGTCGAGTCAAATCGTTCATTAGAACTCACAATCTTTAATGCAATCTTTAGGGGTTTTTAGAAGTGATTCTAATTAATTAACCTAGGGATTAGTAATTAATAATCTTGAGAAAGATATTAACATGGATTAGGAGGTCTCGCGGTCTTAGGAATATACCATTGTTGTTGGCATTTATTTATCAAAAATACTAGATGGACTCCCAAAATCATACTCCCAACTTTTACTCTCACTTGTGTTCAAATTTGATTGGAGGATGGAAAGAAAGGAATAGATAAACATTATGCCACCTATAAAATTAAGCAATCAAAGCATGCCAACTCATATGGAGTAAAAAATAGGAGTGTGAATTGGGAGTACATGTACTATGGTCAACCTAAGGGATTCATGGATCCAAATACCATTTTATTTATTGGTTAATTTTCCCGATCTTGTTTGGTTATCTTTCCCTACCTTAGGTTTTGATTAGTCATTCTTTTTCATTTTCAATTCATCCATCTTCACATAATTAGGATAGATAATAAAATCACGATTAATAATGCTAGTACGTATTCTTAGTCATGTGGGATATAACACACGCTACTCAATCATCTATACTAAAAAATGATAGGTGCACCTGTCTAGTTAAATTTGTATAGTTGCAAATCGAGTATTGATATCTGCTATTTTGTACAATTATTCACCCCTTATTCTAGTTGATTTGAAAGTTATTTTCTGTATCCTAGTGAAATTGGGAATTGTTTGTGTGTTATATTGTCCAAGTGCTGAATTATCTACAAGGAACAACAAAGGAAGAATATTGGAACATTTTGGATAAGTTCTGGAAGAAAAGGAAATTACAAGGAAGAATACAAGTTGGAAAAGAATTGGAAGATGCCTAATGGGCCAAGGCCCATCTACCTCCTATATATTTTACCTATTCTCTACAATTGAGGAGGTTCCCTTATAGAGTTCTGAACCCTAGATTTTAGTTTATATTTCCCCAGCATAGTTTAGACTAGTTTTACATTAGATTATTTTATTTCAAGCTTGGAATCTTGGATTGAAGTTGGATTTGTTATTTATCAGATAAGTTTCTCTTCCCTTTTATTTCTTATGATGTTTATGGTTATTTATTCTTGCTTTGCTGTGTTTACTCCCATCATGCGGGAGTAATTCATTTATGGGTTTGGATTAGGGGTTCTTTGTTAATCTTGATGTTCAGTTTATGATTAATTGCATAAAGGGATTGAATCGTTTACGTAGGGTTTATGTTGATTTGGGGATTTCTTTGCACTAGTTATTGGTTTGTGGCCAGAATTAATTGCTAGTCTAGGAGAGGGATTCATTACAACGACAGTTGGATGGAGACCTCGAGCCTTACCAATTTCAACCTAATTTTCCTGCTATGAAAGTAGAGGTAATTTTGGGGGCTTACAATGCTTAGGTGCTTAAGATTATGATTGATGCATCACGACAGTGGGGCAATCTTAGCCTAATTCTCTTATTGATTACGAAAGTAGCTGAGTTGAATTCTTTTGTGCATTGCCCATATATCCCTTGGTTAATTATTCTTTCCCTAATCCTGAGTTTGTTAGAACATCAAGGTTACAATCCCCCTAATCTGGCATATACCTTTATCATACAGTTTACACCTTAATCAATTGCTTTCTTTTACACCATTCAGTATTTGTTGCTTGGATTCTATAAATTCATATACTCTAGTGTCTGGTAATTCATACAATTACGTGCCATAGCCCAAAATCCTCAGCGGAACGACATTACACCCTTTTTACTCTCCCATTTATACATCATCACATTTTGGCGCCGTTGTCGAGGATTGGTTTATTTGGTTTTGATTGTCTGATTAATTTCTTACTAGCATTAGAGTTAGTGAATTTTAGGAGATCAAGTTTTATTTTATTTTATTCTTTATTCGAAAAAAAAAATTATTTGCACTAACCCATTACTAGTTCCTTCCAAGAGTGTTTGTGCTTGTGTTAGACATCAGGTTACCCTCCTTTTATGCACACTAGGTCGAAAGGGAGCACGAATCGTCGTCCCTACTATCTAAATCTTGAGAGGAAATTAAGGAGGGGAAGAAGGTGTTACGTGATTGGTTTCGAGAGTTCCAAGACTTCGAAGTAGACATGGAGACCGGAGACAGTAGCAATACTGGGCAGTCAGCCCATACTGGTGCTAACACACAACAGCACCCGAGGCAGAGAGAGGCAGCTGGAGACAACCCTGGAGTTCGTGCTGACCCCCCAAATCCAAATATTCAGAATCAGGCACAGAACTTCAGGGCCGATCCAAACCCGAATATCTATTTTGGGGGAGGATTGGGAGCTCCTTTCATGCAGCAGCAGCCTGTGTACCAGCAGCCAGGCTATGGGGTTGGGATGCAAAATCTTCTCCATCAGATGAATCCCAACCTGGTCCAGCAGTTTGCCCAAAAGTTTCCACAGGCAGAACCAATGGCAGCCCATTAGATTGCATTGTGTACCCAAGAATTGAAGCAAATAATTTTGAGTTGAAGACTCAGCTCATTCAGATGGTTCAGAATAATCAGTTTGGAGGATCTCGGGTTGAGGACCCGAAAACCCACATAGTTCATTTTGATCGTATCTGCCAGACCATCAAGATGAATGGTGTTCCTAGTGAGGCCATCAAGCTGAGACTGTTTCCTTTTTCCCTGAGAGATCAAGCACAACGTTGGTTGAATTCCTTTCCAGCCAACCATTTCATTACATGGGAACAGCTCCACAAGGCTTTCATGCAAGAGTATTGTCCTCCTTCAAAGGCTGCCAAGTTAAAGAAGCAAATTCAGAATTTTCAGCAGTTTGGCAATGAAGATCTTCATTAGGCTTGGACGAGATTTAAAGAATTGAGGAGGCAGTGTCCGAAGAATTTGATGACCCAGGTGATTTTATGTCTTCATTCTATGAGGGATTGTCTAACCGGTCAAAGATTATTCTAGATACCTCATCCTTTAGGGGTGTTTTCATTGATATGGGGCCGGCAGTTGGAGAGCAGTTGATTGAGAGGATCACCTCTAACAATACTTATTGGTACACTGAGGGGAATGATATACCCAAGAGAGAGAAAGCAGCTGGGATGTTCGAAGTTGGAGAAAAGATGGCAATGCAGGCTCAGCTGGATACCATACAACACATGCTAAAACAGTTAGTACAGAGCCCTACTCAGAGTGTCCAGGCAGTTGCTCAGCCCCCACTAATTCCACAGACTCCTTATGTTCCTAACCCCTATTCTGTGCCACAGGTACCTCTTGTAGTCTGTTGTGCAACTTGTGGTGGAAATCATGTAGCTCAGACATGTCCTTTGTTAGACTTCGGTAACCAAGTCCCTCAACCTAATGTGGAGCAAGTTGATCTCATTGGTTATTCTAGACCACAAGGCCAGGGGCAAGGTTATGGGACCTATCAGCAGCAAGGAAGAGATCAGTTTGTTCCTTTTTGAAACAATCAAGGCAATCAAGTGAGGAACAATCCACCAGGTTTTCAAGGTAATAAAGGAAACAGAGGTGGCAACCAAGGAACTCAGTGGAGAAATAATCAGAATCCCAATCAAGGGCAGTTCCAGCAAGGGAATCAGAATTTTGGGACCACTCAGGGTCAAGGTTCCTCTAGACCATCTTAGGATGTTGATATATAGCTTCTCATGAACACTATGATGGCTCAGTTTGGCAAGCTACAAGCAGAGAATCTTCAGTTGTTTGGCAAACTACAAGCAGAAATAGATGGTCTCAAGGCTTAGCAACAAGGAGGAGGTAATCAGTTTTCTAATCAACCTTTATCTTCGAATGGTAGACTGTCAGCAAGCACAGAAAATCCAAGGCACCAAGTGAATGCAATCACCACTAGAAGTGGATTAGCTTTGAAGGACCCCCATTTTCCTTCGAATGATCCAGTGCCTGAGAAAGCTGATAAGAAGGATGAGGGTGTTCAGGTTGAGGATAATCTTGATGATAGTGAGGAGGAATCTGTGGTGCAGGGAGATAGTGTTACGGAGAAAGCTCCTGAGCAGGATGAGAGTGCTCCAAGTAAGAAGCATGAAAGGAAGAACAAGAAGGTAGATAACTCGGTTATACCTTACAACCTGTTACCATATCCACAGAGGTTGTGGAAATCAAAGGAGTCTGATAGAGAGAGCAAGTTCCATAAGATGTTAGATAAGCTGGAGATCTCCATGCCTTTTGTTGAAGCAATCACTCAGATTCCATCGTATAAGAAGTTTCGGACACTACAAGAAAAATCGCGATTCGCGACGGAAAAATTCCGTCGCGAAACAGTCAAATTCCGTCGCGAAAAAGGTTTTGCGACGGAATTGCGACGGAATTTTTTCCGTCGTCTATCAGCTCGTCGTATCTTCATTTGCGACGGAATTTTTCCGTCGTGAAATATGGCGACGGATTCGCGACGGAATTATTCCGTCGCGAAATATTGCGACGGAATAATTCCGTCGTAATTCCGTCGCAATTTGGCAATGAAAATTTAAAAAAAAAAAAATTAGGGTATCCGCACCTGTTCTTTGTACAACAGACGCAAATACCCTTTAAAAATTTAAAAAAAAAAAAAAACAAAACAAAAAACAAAACAACAATATTCCTTTTTACGCACTATAACTCTCAATACAAAACACAATGAAATTACATTACAATTCCAAAATTTACAATACTTCACTCCAAAACTAAAAAATAATCAATGAACATATATAACAACAGTCTTGATCAACAAGTTTCACTGTCTGAACATCAAATGCATCAATGCCAAGCTCTGAACCCTACAAGGACACCAACAAGTTCAAAAAATGCACTGAAATGCACAAACTGAATATGAAGTTCACACCTTGCTCATTTTTGGCTTTGCCAGCATCTATTTACTCCTATGTATTCATTTCCCATGACTCCTTGTCCTGTAACCAAACAAAGTTTAGTTATGTCACCCCCTAGGTGTGGAATTAATGACATGAAAACATAACCAATCTTTTATAAATGATACCATCTCAACCTCATAATACATGTTGAAAACATAATCAAAATCTTCTAGTTTAATTGTTATGAGTGCAATTTAACCTTTCTTCATTGTTATTACAACTTTTGCAAGTCCATCGATAACTTGTTCTACATAAGAATAAATATGAACCAAATCACAAATTTGTGCCAACAAGGCAACAAAGCAGACCACAAACTTTTAGCTCCAAAAGATGAAAAATACAATCTTATTATTCAATTAGACAACCTCAGGAAGGGCAATGTTATGGAAAGTTATAGTATAAAAAGTCTCTCCTCTGGCCATTCTCTTTTTCCCATACACATAATAAACAACTCAAAATTGGCATTTTTGCCATAACACATAAATTCTGACAACACATAAGGAAGTATTCTTGTTTACAAGGAACCCTTGAAAGTGCTCTATCTAAGAAGGTATGGACGCTACAATTCCCTGAACTTCATTCTTACTAAATGGTTATTCTAAGGTATAAGAACACTCAACTGATCAGAGTCTCAAGCTCCCTCCCTCAAATTATTTTTGGAACAATCAGTATATAATGGTTTCATACCTAAAAAATGAGGTCAATTAACCCAAACTGAAAACAAGCAATTCTAAAATGAGTTACTATGCTAGTGTATTGTGTTCTCTGGCAAAGAT
>CM008334.1:15398797-15409487 GCA_002525835.2 Ipomoea batatas | reverse complement strand
ACTATTTATATTCATTTTAACCTACAAATAATGCTCCTGAAGGTGAGAATAATATCGAGTAGTGTTGTCATGTATGCACGTTGAATCGACTTTGTTCAAATTTTCAAAATTTTGAGTGTTACTATTTGAGTTTTAGTTTAGATGATAGGAATAATTCACATGGATGACTATAGACAAAATAATTAATATCGACTACTTGACCTCCTAAATCCTAATAAGATGGGTTTGGATAGTTGATAATCGAGTTTGAAATGAGTCTAAAAGAAAATAACCAATTAGGGTGCATAATTAAAGTAGAATTGATTACATTGCATATTAGTAAGAGAAAATTATGTATATTAGATTAGAATAAATAATTACCTTGTATAGTTAGTATAATTTTTAGTATCTTAATTATTATAGGTGTTAATAATTTAATATAAATACGTGCATTGTATATGAACGTTGAGACGTGAGAGAAATATATCGTTTTTGTTCTTCTTCATTCATTCATAATTGTTATTCTTAATTTTATTAAAACTCTCACACTCTGTTATTCTTAATTTTATTAAAGCTCTCACACGCTCTAAAAGTGTAAAATTTATATAATTATATTCATGGGGAGAGATAAGGGATAACTCAAACCTTTCAAAGCTTATAGAAGTGAAATAAGATTACACTTATTTGATTAATTATTTAGAGCTACATAAACATTTAGTATAGTGTATGTTAAAGATCTAAGTATTAGACCCATGGGGAAGAGAGGGAGAGGCATTATTAAGAAGAAAAAAAATACCTGGTACTTGATAAGATCCAATTGAGACGAAAAGAGAGTCGTTTAAAGTATGCATGTAGTTATTGATGTCGACTTCTCAAAAGTAATGTAACCTAGAGACATTGAATAAAGAGGGAATAAATATTCATTCTTGCTTCAATTTTTCAAAATAACTTTCGTTTGCTCAAATAAATAATTAAAAGAATTTGCACTTACTCGAAATGTGTTACTCAATATGTTTTAAAATTAAGGACGTATAATGTAGGTAAAATTAGGTTTCTCCAAAAGAAATTCCAAACATATATGTAAAATAATTAGTCAACAAATATAAAATTAGGAGGCTAAAATCAAATCCACTTGTCCAAACCCAAACTACATCCATAAAGGCATACATTCCTTCACCCGGCAAATTATTGGTCTATACAGATGAACCACGGTCCAAAACGATATTGATATAATGTTAATTTTTTTTATTTTATTTTGCGCGCGTGTTGGAGTAATAAATATTTTGGGGTAAGATAACGTATTGCATGAGTTTGAATAATTTACTTTATGTGTTAGAATGATACTAGTTCAAATGAGGTCAAGGCTTCCCGTGCAGTCGGTACAAATTGAACCATTAGATATGCATAAAAGCACCGTACAGTGTTCAAAAATGCACCACAGTGAAATGCACCAATGTACCACAAAACGCGCCACACAATAAAATAATGCACCACACCTAGCATTTCCGAACACTTTGTGGTGCATTTATGCATACCTAATAGTGCGTGACCGCATGACTGCACGGGAAGCAGTGGAACTTGACCGTGTTAGAATAATGTACTTTATATGTGTTGGAATAATGAAATTTTTGAGGTAAGAGAATGTATTTTATGAGTTAGAATAATGTATAATGTACTTTATGTGTTAAAATAATAAAATTTCTTAGATAAGATAATATATTTTTTGAAATAAAATATATACTTTATGTGTTTTTAGACCGTTGTACACCGTACACACAATAATGATTCCCTTCACCCTGCCTACCATCCTTGACGTAACTAAATTATAGAATTGTTTTATTTGAGTTGGAACATAATTTTGTTCACCCAAAATATGTTGGGTAGGCAAAAGATACTAAAGGCATCCAGTACGTAAGCCTAATTTTACACATAAAAAGATGAAGTTTAAGCATCTCTGGAATCTCTTAACTATGAGTGTTGGCACATAAATAGATTCTAGCAGAAACAGTGCAAATAAAGAAAAAAAGACAATTCCTTCTTTTATGGTTAAATTAAAGCCGTAAAGGATCACAATTCTCTACCTTTTTTTTTTTAAATATAATTTTCAATTTCCTAAATTTTTTAAAGATTTAATTTATTCAGAGTAATACATTTTAAAATTTATTCCACTTTTAATTTATTCTCAACTATCAATATTTTCAAATCAAGTACGTACATGCACTACTATAAAAGATTGATCAATTTTATCACACTTTAGTTGTATAGCAAGTTTTCTTATATTATGAGTCCACCGTACTAACAATTAAAATTTAGGGTCTTTTTTAAAAGTAAGAAAATGACTTTTGGAAAAATATTTTTTTAAAAATAAATTATTTTTTTAAAAATATTTTCCTTTCATGTGTTTAGCTGCACAACAAAAAACTATTTTTGTGTGTTTCGTTCATTTTTCAAAAAATGAGCAGAAAAATCACAACAAAATAACAATGTCTAAGAAACACAGCAAAAAGATCACATCTGAAACCAGTCGGCCAACTGGTTTCCAGCCGGAAAACACTTTCAGATGGTCAGATGGTGAGGTGAGAGCAGAAGAGGAGGAAGAAGCGAGATGGCAAAGGCTTGAGGAAGACTTGGAAAATGCCCCTCCCCCCTACCCCAAAAAAAAAGTCATTTTCTTTTACCAATACCATAATTTTTATGGACCACATTTTTCCCTCTCTTGCCAAACACGGGAAACCCAGAAAATGATTTTTAGAAATTATTTTTTGGGTTTTCAAATACAGCCTTTAGGCAAAAGAAAATGTAACGATAAATTTTATTTTTATTTTTTTGTGTGTTTCTAAACAGATCCTTAATTATATATATTATGCATTTATACATACAAATAACAAAGTATTAAATTCATATTCTAAAATATAAATTTTTGTATTTTGTGAAAACTAAATACTCTCTTAATTTATTCTTTGACTTTGTTGTAAGGTCAGTCAATTAATTAGGTTAAAAGCAGCTAATAGGAACAAAGAAAGTGGGAAATTAAGAAAGCAGACATGAGAGTTACCTCAAAGTTCTCGATAACTTGCTAATTTGTCCCTTTTTCATCACTCCAATTCCCAACCTGCAAATAGCAAATGTAAAATTAGTTTTGAGAGAAAAACAGTTTAAGAATAAGGGGTTAATATAATTTTAATTTATGAATTATTACCTTTTATTCATTCTCAATTCTTTACTTTTTTTTTTTAAATAAGTATTAAATCTTATCGATTTTAAAATAAGAAATTTAAGTCAAAGACCTTGTGGTTGAGCAGTATAGCTATGACTATCTCAAATGGAAGGTTATAGGTTCAAACCTTACTAGGGGCATTGATTCCTGTACTTTTATGTGAAAGAGTCATAGTTATTCTTGTCTTTTTTTTTTGAAAGGATAGTTATTCTTGTTTGATCACAAGAGTTTTGCCCTCAAATCTTTACTTTAAAATCGATGATATTTAATACTTCTTTAAAAAAATTGTTGCCTTTAATCCTTTAAGAAACCAAATTTGGTATTTGATTAGAATTAAATGGCAAATTTACAAACTCATGTAAAATATTTTGTTAATTTTAAAAGAATTAAAAGAGAAAAAAAAGTTGAAAAACTAGAAAAAAATAAATTATTCATAAATATATAATAGCCATTTTGGGTAAAAACTTGTGTGAGACCGTCTCACGGATCAATATCCGTGAGGCAGATGAAATACTTATACTAGTAAATATAATACTAAATCATGAATAAATGTTTATTACTTATATAGAAAAATGTAATACTTTTACATTTTGATTTAAAGTATTACTCTTTTCATCAAAAGTGTATTGTATTTTTCATTACTTATAAAGGAAAATATAATACTTTTGATGAAAACAATAATACTTGTACATCAAATTAAAATGTAAAAGTATTTTATTTTTCTTCAAAAGTATTACATTTTTTTTTATATAAGTACTAAACATTTTATTCATGATTTAGTATTATATTTGTTAATATAAGTATTGCATTTGGATATTGACGCGACTCGACTTGATCGTCTTACACAAATGTGACCCAACATTTTGTAGTGATTACTAACAAACATAGAGATGAATGTTGAATCAGTTAAAAAAGGTCTGAATTTTATTATTTATTTTAGAAAATTCAAATAATACTTTTACGTACACTTGATATCTCAAAATCAAATTCTTTTGATTTTTATTAAAAATTCTGTAACCACTATGTAATGATAAACACAACGTGAACCAATTTAGACAAGCCCTAGCCAATCGTCTCAACTAAGAGGCCATAAGTAGCTCCCAATAGGGAGTGGATTACAATTGTAGATCTAATTTATCAATATATCTTATGTCACATCATATTTATTTCTTTGCGTAAACTTTACCTATAGTTCTTAACTATTGTGAAATTGTTATATTTAATCTTCTTTATTTAAATTTGTTTCATTAAATCCCTGACTTGCATTTATTTACCACAATCAGTTATCTATTTAAATTTTTTGACAATAACATAATAATTGAAGGCTGAAAGTGAAAATTGTTCTATTTTTTCCTTGATTTTTAATAACTATACCCATTTATGAATTGTTCTTTCACTCACCGATGAAATTCTTCATCTTTCCCGCCTAATTTGATGATTTCACACATTATTCTAGAGTTAATTTCATTTTTTGTCATAGATTTATAGATGATAGTATACTTTTAGTTCTTTGTTTTTTAACATTCTCTTTTGGTACAAGTATTATTGTGACATAACCATTTTTGGTCATTCATAAATAAAATCATTTATTCCGTAAAATAAAAGAGCATTTTGGTCTGCAACTATGAATTTTAAAAAATAAATAAATAAATAAATAAATAAATATATATATATATATATATATAGCGGGTCAACCCACTTTGTATAAAAAGACCAAAGTGTCCTTGTATTAACAACAATTCAAAGATTTGATCGTCAAAGGATAAAAAATGGCCATGCCACAACTATACTGGGACTAAATGGGAATGCTATGAAAAATAATGACTAAAAATGAACTTGCACTTATAAATCAAAGACCAAAAATAGAATTAACTCCGTTATTTAACATTTTAAAATTATCTTATTGTACTATAAACTCCATATTGGTAAATGCTTTATTTATTTTAATAGTATAATTCTTTACCTTTATTATTGTACCTTAATAATGACACTATATATGTACACTTGTACAATAATTAAGAAGGAAAATTATGTTTTTTATTAAAAAAAAATTATTGTGTTCTGCACAATAAAGCATTTTGGTTCATAATTCTTTACTTCGGTAAATATAATTATCAATTTTATGTTAGGGTGAATCACTAAAAACACCATACCAAGAATTGAAAATGCAAATTTGTACCACAACTAAGAATTACATTTACAAGAACTGATAATCAAACACCAAATTTGTTAGCTGTGAACGAGTCAGTGACAAATATGTAATTTTTCTTAATTAAGAATTTTTTTTTTTGGACTTGGGTAACTAGTTAGGCTGTCATTCAAAGTGAAATTTGGGCATGGCCCAATTAATTTGCAAATAGCATCCTTATGTAGGCTTTTTAGATGTTCTTTTATTTATTATAATTATAGGCTTTTTGCTCGGTTAATTGGTCAATTGTTATAACATGGGCCATGATTCATCTTATATTGTAGATCTTGGTGTAAAAAGGAAAAAGCTCAAATAGACCTTTAAATTTTACCTGACAAGTCAATTAGACCCTTAAATTTTTTAAAGTTTCAATCAAACCCATCAATATTTTATTTTGGTACAATGAAGTCCAAAAATCGATTAGTGACCCGTGATAGCAAGTTACTAGGGTTCCGGCAACCCTCCGACACTATTTCTGACCACAAATTGATCGGCGACGGGCGTTGATCGCCAGTCGATTTGTGGTTAGGAATAGTTTCGGAATGTCGTCGGATGATTGCCAGATAAAGTTTCGGTTAGTTCGGGTTTCGAGTCGATTATAGATAAAATTTAACACTCGATATCTGAACTGAATTTATATTCAAATACCATAATTAAGAATATTTGAAACGATAACTATTCGGGTTCACCCGAAATTTAAAATTCAATTTGAGTTTCGAATGTTAGTTCGGATAAACCAAAGTACGCCCACCCATAGTTTAAGGTAGAAAGTTTCCATAGGGCGTAGGCTTCCCAAAAGGTAACGTAGACGTGTAAGGTTTCCTTGTGTGGACGGAGATTGGCCCTCAAGTACAAAGGCAGAAGGGAATTTGATTGCAAGACCCACACGTCGAGCAGGGATGAAAGTCGACCTTAGTGATCCGAATGTGTCGAGTGGAAGAGTTGTCGCTCAACGGATAAAAATTACTCTATGAATAATAAGTTGATCTTCCCTAAGAGCTCACATCATTCGACACCTCGATGTCGGCTCACCTTGTTAATTCAAAACAAGGTAATCAATTACATATATGTTAATATTGACTAAATGTTCAGAATTTATCTTTTAAAAATTCACAATTTGTATACAACGAACACACAATATTAACATATATGTAATTGATTACCTTGTTTTGAATTAACAAGTTCATTTAAAATACTGCAGTCAATTTCAATGCTAAAAATACACAATTAATCTTTTTAACATTTAGTACAACTGTTATATTTTTTGACTTAAAAAAACACAATTTAAATTCTGGAAGTTTACAATTCCAATAATAAAAATACATAATTCAATGTCGTTTAGGACCCGCATCCACCTTACAAGGTGAACCCTGGTCCATGGTATAACAACTCTTGTTGTTCTCAATCATTATATCGTAGACCAGGGTCCATAGTGCACTGTGGACAACGATCGAGTATACAGAATTTGACTTCATAAGATACAAAATTAATGTTCATAATGCACAGAATTCATGTTCATAATACACATACACATAAACAAGATATAATAAACAGGAATTCTGTGTATTATGTTAGGTTTTATGTGTCCTCAACTATATAATTCTGTGTATTATGAGCATGAATTATGTACTTTATGAAGTCAAATTCTGTATACTAGATCAGGGTCCATGGTATAAATTGCATGTTGCTCTCCCTAATAAAATTGGGCTTTGGGCAAATTATTGTGTGGACCATGGTCCACATAGTTGTGTAGACCATGAATATAAGGTACATTTTTATTATACGTACTAAAAGTACATTATTTTTGTACTGAACGTACATTATCTCATGGTATATATAAAATAATGTACTTTTAGTACTTAAATAATATACTCTAAAATAATGTATTTTATGTACAAAATAATGTACTTTTAGTATATTAAAAATGTATTTTTTATTTATGATCCACAGCCTTGTGGACCATGATCCATGCAATAATGATTGATAAATTGCATGCTGCTCTCCCTAATAGGCAAATTATTGCATGGACCATGGTCCACACAGCTGTGTGGACCAAAAATAAAAAGTACATTATTTTTGTACTAAAGGTACATTATTTTTGTATTGTAGGTACATTATTTAATAGTATATATCAAATAATATACCTTCAGTACAAAAATAATGTACCCTAAAATAATGTACCTACAGTACAAAAATAATGTACCTTCAATACAAAAATAATGTACTTTTTATTTTTGCTGTGTGGACCATGGTCCATGCAATAATGATTGCCCTAATAGAATTGGGCTTTGGGCCTTGACCCATTAATTATCTAACTAATTTGTTAAAAAAAGAAGTTTGTTATGGATCATTACCAAGATTGGAAATCTAAAACCAATATCAAGAAGTTTGTTAATGTGTAATTAGTAATTACTTTACTAAAAAAAACCCTTCAATAATATAAAAACGATTCCTTGCCATTAATATATTTTCTAATTAACCCTTTTATCTTTGCGATTGGAACTAGAACGAACCATCACATATACCACAACAAAATAAAGAAATAAAAATGGAGACAGGCGGATAGCAGGTTAGGAGGCAGCTGCAGAGTCCTAAAAATAGATATTCCGCAGAATAGACAGATGGACAATGCACAAAAACACACACATAGTGGAATTCATTGAATCTCTTCGAAAACATTTGAAAACCAATCAACATTAATCATTGGCCTAGACACGAAATATGTGAAGTAACATAGTATTGGACAGAGATCAGTAAAGGGTCAAGTTTAACAAAAATGTAACGGTAAAAGAAAATAAAATTACTCTATTGTTACTAGTGTTGCAAAAATCTTGCCTAGCCGCCGATTAATTCCCGCCTAGGGGTTAGGCGCCGGTCGACCACCTAGCGTATCACCTTAAATGGTGGTCTAGGCGGCTAGCCGGCTAGACTACCGCCTAGGCCGCCTAATCTCTGCCTAGGCTGCCTAAGCACCGCCTAGGCCGCTTAGGCGCTGACCGCCTAAGCCTCTTAGGCGCCGACTAGACCTCCTAGGCACCGACTAGGTCGTCTAGTCGGCCGATTAACTATTATTCCTTTTTTTAATAAGTTATTTCACTAAAGATAACATCATTTTGAGCAAAATAATCCTAAATTGTACAAACTCGAGATATTTTTTAGGTTAATATTTAATATTTTAGTATTAACTATTAAAGTATTAGATAATTTATAATTATTAGTTTTTAAAAAATTTAAAATACTTATACAAATTTTTAAAAAATAAAAAATCGGACGCCTATGCGCCGATTAATCCCCGCCTAGGCATCCTAGGCGCGCCTAGCGATTTTTTCAACCATGATTGTTACGGGTTTTAACATAATGGTAAACATTTGATCCTAACAAATATCATATTCATGTTAGTCATTATTGTTGGGTTTAGGCACGTACCCGGCCAGCTAGCAGGCTTGAATTGGCTCATAATGAAGATGTTAATCATCATATCATCATATCAGTTGTACCTTAGCTTGTCCAGCTGATTGCGACAAAACACTTCTCAACCCATGCACAATGGAAGGCAGAAAACATGGCCGGCAATCGTCGCTTTCTCAGTTGTACCTTGTCCAGTTGGTCAGATCACTAATGAAATATATCAGAGAATTGAAGATTGTCATCATTTCTCATCATAATTTTTTTTGTGTTGCTTGCTCTATCTACCTAGTATTCGTTTGCTTTTTGCTGTGGGATACAGAGAGCTAGCGGGGGGATCAATTTGTTTGTTTGGGTGAGTTGTGCAAAGTAGTTCACATCTCACCACTTGTTCCCAACTCATCATTATATAAAGAGGGATAGATGTATTAGGAATCTTGACTCTAAACTATTATATATGAGATCATTACCGAAAATGTTATAGCTGACCAACATAATATTATACTTTTAGATAACATATTATATATTTGTTTTTCAACCCTTTCAAAAGAATAAGTAAATAAAGACAAGATATTAAGTAAGAGATGTAATACTTTGTATTAATGGTATTAATTACTTCTGTAAGATGATTACAAGAGAGTGTGCGTGTGTCTTAATAAGATAAATAGTGGCAATTTATACTCTTCTTAATCTCGTAATCGCCCTCAAGATAAAAGGTGAGTGGTTAGGGCCCTCTTGACCAAGTCTGCATACCCCATCCGGCCTTACCGCCAGGCCTAAACCGTAGCCGAGGTCTAGCGCCTGGGCTCGGCCTCGGCTGCTTGAGGAAAAGGAAATAGAATTAATTGAGAGTTCTGGGGATGGTAGTTGATGGGATTGTAGGAACAAGAGCTTGAGATTTAAAGGTATGAAAAAGGAGTCCAATTTGAGTCGCTTTGAGATTTTATAGTGAGTTAGAGTGCAGTTGGGAATCCTGAGATATTGGGAATGGTACTCCTGAAAGGGTGAGAAGTTGAAGTCCACATGGATCGGGATTGATGTATTGGTAGGGGAGGGGTGGTAATTCAAATTTCGAATGAGTAGTTAGCAGATAGTATGAGCGCCAATGACGAAGAATTCAGTGACTAGACCTAATTGGTTCCACGTATTTGGAGGCGGGGGAGGGGGGTGGGGGGTCAATTGGCTTTACTTTTGGTACTTCATCTGCCCATCTAGATGGCCAAAAGAAGTTGTGAACTCATGATGAGTCCCACGGTAAAAGATAATAAAAGCGAGAGGTGAGTTGGACCAATGAGGGGTCCAATTAGGAAAGTAGAGGAGGTTTTTTTCTTAGAAAGAGGGCTAAGGGTGTGTTTGGAAGCATGGTATGGAGCACAAATTGGAAAAACAAGCGGCGTGGTAGAAAGGTTGGCCTAGGCTGAGGGAGTGTTAGTCGGCGACATCGACATCGGATCTCGGTCCACCGACGAGTGGCGGACCCCATGGGTGTCAAGCAGCCTGAAGAGGGCCATTGGACGACTCCTTGGTCTGTGGAGTGTGGACTTAGCGCTTTGTCGGTCCCTTGTCGGAGCGCTTTGGCCGTCCATCGGTGACCAGAGAGCCTTAGCTTGGTTTGGCTATCTATGACGAATCACTTGGGTGAGTGACAGGCAATTCGGCAGAAGGGCGGACCTCTTGGACTAACAGATCGCTTAGGCAATTAGGGATGTAGTTGGCGGTGGCCAAAATGTTGTTTACGACACGGTGTGAGGGGAGATATTTGGCAAGAGAGCTCGGGATCTAGTGGGATGTGTGTACAATTGAGGAGGGTAGAGAGTTGTGGTCTGCGTTGGAGCCCTAGGAGTAGTATAAAAGGAAGGGGGTGGGGGGGGTCTCTGTAACACCCCGATTTCCCGTTCTGA
>CM008334.1:15387333-15398390 GCA_002525835.2 Ipomoea batatas | reverse complement strand
TATATATATATATATATATATATATATATATATATATATATATATATATATATATATATATATATACGCACACTAGTTTTTCTTATGCGCGATGCGCCAAAAATAGGTGCCCAATATTAATATTGTATATTAAAATTTTAAATTTATTTAAATTTTTGATATTTAAATTATTGTAAATAATAATAACAATGAAAATATTTTTATAAATTATATTTATATTTTAGAAAATAACTAACATATAACTCCAATATATAATATGTATATATTATTATTATTGAAGAAAATATATAGTGGATGCATGTGCATGGTAACAATAGTGGAAAAGATAACGGAAGTTATAACGGTAGGGGTATGTTTGTCTAATATATTGTAAAGTACAACTTTTATAGCATAATGTACAAAAAACTTAACGGAATAAACGGACAATAATGAAGGGTATAATCTTCATTCACACTTATTATGTTTTTAGATTTATAAATGAAACTAGAAAATACATTGAAAGTTACAAATATGCTATCATAAGCTCTTAAATACATACAAAACTTAGGGTTCGTTTACTAATGGGAGAATTTCTTTAGTTTTCTAAAAAAACTGGAGAAATGTAGAATAGAAAGCAAAAAACATATTTAGTAGCACAATTTTTCATTTTAAAAATTGAAGATATTTTCCAGTTATCTAAAAAACTTGAGAAATTTTAAAAATAGTTTTCTGAATGAAAAGCATAGGGCATGTTTACTAACTGAAAATTTTCTCCAGTTTTCTGGAAATTTAGAAAATTAGAAAACATAAAACAGAAAATATGTTTACTAGCACAGTTTTTCATTTTGAAAATAGGAAATAATTTTCCAGTTTTCTAGAAAACTGAAACACTATTAAAAACTATTTTCTAAATGGAAAACAGAATCAGCTATCATCTATTAGGCTATATGTAACTATAACCACATTCACATCATTATCTACTTATATATGTATTCATTACTATGATTACATTCATTATCATCCTCTATCTTTTCTACTTGCATTACTTATTTAAACATAACTTATTTGTTTATGCTTAAAATTATACATCATTTACATTATCAAAATTAAAAATTGAAATCTATACCAGGTTTTATATTTTGGTTGAACTCAATTGGTTATTCGTTTTTAGGATATTTTTAATTATGTTATATCGGATACAAGTTTGGTCCCGATATCGGATATCGAAATTTCACATAAATTACTATATCAGAGTTTAAAATAAAAATTATATATTATATACATGTCATTCAAATAAATATATCCAAACATATTTTAAATATTAGCTCAAAAAATATTAATATTATCTAAAGTAAATTTTATGTGAACCAACAAGTTTTCTAAACAGAAAACAGAGAATGAAATCTGAAAAACTGAAAAATTGAAAACAAAAAAAAAAAACAATTTTCTGTTAGTAAACAGGCCCATAATCTCTACCATCTATAAATCATTATAACCACATTCTTACCATTATCTATTTACATATTTATTCATTACTATGATTACATTCATTATTATTATCTTCTTTTACTTATCACCATTTTCTATCTTTTCTACTTCATTTACTTCTATAAACATATCTTATTTGTTTACGCATAAAGTTAGACATTATTCACATTATCACAATTAAAACTTTAACTCTACACCATGTTTTAGATTTTGATTGAACTCAATAGATTATTGGTTCAGATATTTTTAGTTATGTTATATCATAATATAAGTTTGATCCAGATATCGGATATTGAAATTTCACATATATTAGACTTCAAAGTAAAAATTATTTATATACATTTCATTCAAATGAATATATCAAAAAATATTTTAAATATTAGCTCAAAAATATTAATATTATCTAAATTAAATTTTTGGTCGACTTAATATGTTAGTTGTTCAGATATATTTTTAGTTATGTTATATACGGATATAAATTTTGTTCAGATATCAAATGTAAAAATCTTACATATATTAGACTTAAAATTAAAAATTGTATTTATTTCATTTAAATCCAACATATTTAAAAATATTTTAAATACAAGGTCTAAAAATCACTCGAAATTAAGCGTATGCTAATTTTATAATTTTAGGCCAAAAAAATTAATTTGAAAAAAATAAGTATCAATAAACAAATTTCCTAAACAAAAAAAAAAAAACAAAAAAAACAAAGAATGAAAACTGAACATCCAATTAGAATACTTTTTTTTTTTGAAAGCATCCAATTAGAATACAAAAAAAGTGAAAAACAGAGAATAGTTTTCTGAAGTAAGTGTACCTTAATGTCTCACTTAATTGAAGGAATATAATATAATAGATTCATAATTTGTTTAACGATTAAAAGATATATAAAATTTTTAAATATAAAATATAAGTGAGATTTATGAGTTAGGAAAAATTAAGAGATTAAAAGTGTGATTTTTTCCTTTAATTTATTCAATCATGTGCCATAGCAAATTAATAATATGACCCTTTTAGAATCATGCTAAAGACATGCACAATTATCACTCATTCTTTTTATTGGATACATAGATTTCTTATTAACTTAGGTGATGTCAGCCAATTCACCAGTAGTGCATGAAATTAAATAGTTTTTAATTATTTTATTTGGGAGTGAGTGATAGGGAGGGATAATGTAATTGTAGGGTGAAAAGTTTATTTATTTCTTTAATGTATAGAAAGCAAGAGATACAACCGAAAAGCTAGCTTATAATCTAGCAATTTTAATGATCTAATTTAATTTGCATCCATAACATATAATCATGTCGTGCTGGGCCTGCTTAACTCGTATTTTAGATGAATTGGATTGAAGAATTTTCAATCTAGCCCGTATAATCAGTGTGAGTGCTCGTTTTTGGACGAATCTGAGACGAGTCAATCCGTATAGGCCGGGCTGATCCATTTTGACAGCTATAATTATTGTCAACACGAAAAAGAAGAAGAAGATATTTACCTGCTAAGCTAGCTCAGCTCCCTAAACACGCATTCCTTTAGTATCTAAATTTTATGGTAGTTTGATGAGGATACAAGAATCCACTTCTTAGTCTCATCTTTTATTCTTCAATTCTAGCCTTTTTCTACCACTTTCCATAGAACATTTGACCAGTCTGGACAGGAAAATCTCAAGATCACTCATTATTCCAACATGCATATGTACGGATATTATTATTATTATTATTATTATTATTATTATTATTTTAAAATCTCATTTGAGACCATCTCATGAATGCTTATCCGTAAGTTGAATTTAATTTTTTATAAGTATTATAGCTTCCCCTTAAATATTACATTTTAGTTTAAAAGTATTACATTTTTTTTTAATCAAAAGTATCACATTTTTCATCATAAGAGAATCAATTTATCTCTAATTAGTATCGCATTTTTCATCATAAGTATTACATTTCTATCTAAATCTGACTTGTCTCACGGAAAGAGATCCATGAGATGGTTTCACAGGAGACACACCCGGTTAAAAATACAATATTAAAGCAACAATTTAATTTTGGAAATTTTTTTTCCATCCTAATTTTACCCCCAATTTTAACTTCCTAATATGATCTTGTTTATGAGGTTTAAAAAAAACACAAAACTAGGGACAACCCTACCCAAGTTGGTCAGATTATTGACTTGGTACGCAACCACAACGTAATAAGTCCGACTCTCAATTGGAGCGGCCTATTGACTGTTTTGGTTTAAGCTGGTGAGCGATGAGAAACTTATGCTGATTTACCTCTTTGTGATATTTTGTCGACTAAAATCACAAGGTGAGGTTTACTCAATGTACATCCTCCGGTCACAAAAAAAAGAAAAAAAATCTAAACTCTTTATATTCATTGAATATTTATCAATTAGCTTGCCTACCATCTACCACCCACTTGTCAATTAGCTGATCGTACTGTGTTTATCAAATAAAAAGATATTATAAATAGACTTCATACTAATTAAATACGAAAACAGTTCAAGTGATCGAATAATGACATACTTGTTACCAATCTATATTGAGCAAATACCAATTTTGGTCCCATGACTATTGGCAAAATGACAAATTTGATCCACATGTTTCATTTCTACCAATTTTGGTCTCATGACTATTATTTTAGTACCAATTTTCATCCACGACTATTGTTTTAGTGCCAAAATTCATCGCGTCGGTCACCCATCCGTTTAAAACGTGTAAAAATCTAAAATTGTTAAGCATATTTTCATCATTTTCAACTTAATATCTCAATTTGAGTATGAATAAATGCATTTAAGTTCTAAAATCGATCAAAATTCGCAGTTTTTCTCCTCATTTTACCTTAATTTGAGGAGGAGAATTGTGAATTGTGATAGATTTTAGGGCTTAAATATCTTTATTCATGCTCAAATTGGGATATTGAGTTGAAAATGATGAAAATACCTTCAAAAATTTTAGATATCGGCACGTTTTAAACGGATGGGTGACCGGCGCGATGAATTTTGACACTAAAACAGTAGTCATGGGACCAAAATATATTGGTACTAAACAATAGTCGTGGGACCAAAATTGGTAGAAATGAAACATGTGGACCAGAATTGTCATTTTGCCAATAGTCGTGGGACCAAAATTGGTATTTGCTCTTTTTTAATTATATTAACCAAGAAAGGTATACTTGTTAATTCATTACTCTATTCTATATTAAAAAGGAATGAATTGAAGGAGTCCGAAAAGAGTGACTAAGTGGGTACTGTATGATTTTAGTAAGAGTATGTTGTATATGATCTTCTTAATGTGTTTACTTTTTCTGTGTAGTGTGTAAACTATTATACAAAAATCAGGTTTACACAATAACAGATGACAACATGCTTTCTTTATAATTGCCTGCTGAGTTAATATTCAAAATAGTCCATCTATCGACTATAGCAAAATTTACAAACTGGTCATCGACTATCAAGTTTAGCAAATTAAGTCATCAACTATTTAATCCTTACTCAATAAGTTCCTCAACTATTCAATTCTTATTCAATAAAGTCCTTAAGTATTCAATTCTTGCTCAATAAGGTCATCAACAAAGGATTAATTTGTGAATTATTGTGTAAGAATTGAATAGTTGATGACTTAATTAAAAAAATTGATAATTAAGTACTAATTTGTGAATTATGAGATAGTCAAGAGATTATTTTGGATATTTACTCAATTGCCACTACTTTATTAATTACGGAGTATTAATCTATATTTTATATTAATTTAATTTATGCATGGTTTTGCTCATGTCTATTATTGGAAAAGAATTAGAGTTAGAGTTAACATCAAACCATATTAGTGTTTGAATCCTGTTATAATAAGCTGATGATATGTGAAAACACGTACTTCGTACTTAATTTAAACCAATTTTTATACCATGGACAAGCTAATTGATCTCAACCTTACATTGTGGACTTCAGTTCAAAATAACATTTAAATTTGTGCCTACAATTAACATATTATTTGTCTTCAATTTTTATACCATGGACAAGCTAATTGATCTCAACCGTACACATGGTAATGCAAAGAACTTTTAAAGAAATCGATAAGTTGTTATCGATATTGAATTAATACATTAATAGCAATTAATGAATTGTATTGGGTAGTTTCAAGTTTTTAAAGGCTAGCACCTTTGGGCTCAAACTAGACTATATAAATAGTCTTGCCCTTTTTTCTTAGAGAGAATGGGAGAGAGAGATTTGTTAGATAAAAAGAAATAGTTTTTTCACGTTAAATCTCTGGTGGACGGACTAGAGGAGGTACGATTGGACGGTTCAAGATTTGCTTCTGTCAAAGTACGCTTCAAGGGCAATATTACTCAATTCCCTCTTCAAACGTAGAATCTAGAAAAATCGATTAATGTTTCCGTTGCGTGTATGAATTTTTCTAACATAATATACATCCTATACCCCGATCAACATGTACAACTAGTTTTATTTGTCATTATGTTTAGTCATATACGGAGCATATGTTTAAATAACCATTTGTCCAATATAAATACTCCATATTTAATTTGTGATAAGTCAATTGTTATATCGTGGACTAGCGAGCACCACCATTTTGTAATTTATATAAACGGTACTTTTAGTTTGGCCATTTAAACGGTACTTAAGTCTTTAATAAAAACTTGTTAATTTTCAACCAAATATATATCTTAAAACTATGCCATTACATATCAAACACTCAATTTATGAACCTTTAACTTTAATTTTCTTGACTTACAGTTCACATATTATGAACTTAGAATAAGGTTAGTATTACTTGACATGATACTATATGCTTATAGTTAAAAGAAATTATGTACATACACCTACTTGATTATGTATATATCGTCAACAGTTTATGTATTTACTGCAAAGTTAAATGTTGATCAAATAGAAGAAAAAAATATAATAATGGGAAAATGACACTTTTTCCCCCTATGTTATGTGCATATAGCACTTTTTCCCCCTGTGTTATTAAAGTGGTTGTTTTTTCCCTGAAATGTTAAAATGGCATTTTTACCCTTAAAAATAATTATTTCATTTATTTTTTCTTCTCCAACAAATTATTACTTATATGTATGGATGATCATGATTCGGTTCGAACCTAACCAAACATTGTAGAAATCATACCGAAATAGTATAGACGGTTCTGGTTACGATTCAGAACCGAAAAAAAAAATTAAATAATTATTGAACCGTGAACCGAACTGAACCACAGTCATATATAGTGAAAATGATCAAACACTTATTTTGATAAATCGGTACGGTTCGATTCCAATTTCGATTTTGAACTTCCAAACAAAACTTATTTATTTATTTATTTTTAATTTTATTTCTTATTTAAAAATAGTCTAAATTCAACATTATTTTATTTTATTTTTCAGTTCTGAATCGTAACCGTAACTACCGTCCATACTATTTAAGTTCAATTGCTGCAGTGTTCGATTAGGTTCGTATCGAACCGCGATCTTCCATACATATTAGTAATAATTGGTTGGAGAATAAAAATAAATGAAATAATTATTTTCAAGGGCAAAAATGTCAATTTAACATTACAGGGGGGAAAACTACTACTTTTAAAATAACTGAGGGAGGAAAACTGCTAATTTAATAACACAGAGGGAAAAAATGCTCTATGCACATAACATAGGGGGAAAAGTGCCATTTTCCCTATAATAATTTAAACAAAATCACATCATTTTAGAATATATAATTCAAAGTGTAAAGTGGATCCATCTACCATATAATTTGCGGTGATTAGTGAAACAAAGAGGTCAAACTACTCCCAAAAAAAAAGTGAAGAGAAAATGGAGCATTACGCGAGTCAAAACATGGTGGCTACTTCCAAATGGCCGGAGCAAAGGTCATCATCTATCAAGATTATGAATCCTATCTTGATTTTAACTTGAGTAGTTGTGTTTAATTTACGTGGTTGTTGACTTCTAATTACAATGCACATAACACGATCAAGCTTAAGCCACGTGCCAAAAAACATTTGCAGTGCCCTTCAAAAGTGTGTTGCAGATTGAATACTTTTGCAATTCTTGAGGAAGAAGAACATCTTATCAAGTTATCATGATTAAAAGAAGCCGACCAACACCATGTTTAATATACGAGTTTCAAATGGTTAACGTTGTATTAATTAGAGCAAACCCATTAGTTGGGTTTTTAAGATGTGGTTGTCAGTTGGTGACCATCCTCAACAGGCCCAGTAGGTGTGTATAGTACATACGCCCACTGAATGCTACTGGTGCGTTTTACATGCCCTATTAGTTGTTTATTTATTTATTTTTAATTTCTTTTAGTGGGGCTCAGATCAGTATCCAGACAAAAAATAATCCTCTTGCAAGTACCTTTTATCTCGTAAAATCTACAATTGGGGATGCTTTTAATGTTAACTTGCCACGTAATGATTCTACTAATCATCTCATAATATAATGAACACCATATATATGTGAAAATTATGAGGAGATTTTCAACACTAGCTTGGCAGACATTTTTGATAGCTTCTGATTTGATCGAGAAATTCATTGGTTCAGTAGACAGTATTTGGAAAAAGAAATTAAAGTTCAATACTCTACGATATGTAGTAGTGTGGATATTATACTTAAAGTAGATAGATCTCTTGTACGCACCGACATAGTGACATTTGAATATGTCTGTTGAGTCACTGTGGGGGTTAAGGACTCTTTTGGGAGAAAAGGAATATATGATTTTATTTATGGGTCGTGGTCTTTACTAACCTTTATATGTGATCTATCTCAAGCTAAGAATTGTCTAAGCAAAGCTAAGCACTGAGAAAATGCTAATCTTCTTGTCTTTTATTGGCATGGGCTTTAGGTGGCCGTTGGTTGAGGCTAATTGGCTCCGAAGAAAACATCTCGAATAGTCAAAAGGGACTTTATAGCGTTCAACCTTTATTTTTTTTTTCTTTATGGGGCCTCATTATATTATTCATAGGTACTCTAGCTAATTAATAAAGTGTTATCTTGTTACCTTTCAGAAAATACAATAAGTGTTAGAAAGGCTTAATTTCACATTTGGTCCGTTAGTAGTTGAGATAATTCGCGGTATTTGAGGGGTTTTTTAAGTATGATTAGGAAAGAGAAAATGAGATGAGAGAAAAAAAATAAAACAAATCAAATTTTTTTAAAAAAATAATAATAAATAGAAGCTGTCAGGCACGCCTTAGGCGCGCCTGACGCGCCCACTGCGTGCATTGCTGTGCGATATGCGCACAACAAGCTTCCTTCTCTCTCCAATTGTCAGTCAATCACTGTTCCAATATACTCACATTTGCAGGAGCATTCCATTTTTCTCTTTCCAACACCTTTTCTCCTCCACATGTGATATGATTCTGACATAAACCAAGTTTTATCTACATATGGTGATGCTCTTATGATATGTGCAATGATTATGTATTTAGAATGAGATTTATTACTATAAGGAAGGATACGCAGTATTATGTTGCTGATAGTTGTTAGGATTATATTAGAGTTTGTATTACACTAGGTTTCTATTACTAGTTCTTCTATATCTATTGTATTCACGTATGTACAGATGATCAATATTTATCAATAATGCCAAGGGAAACAAGAGTATTATGCAATTTTTTATATTCTCCCCCTAGATCAGATTGCAAAGAAATAATTTTACGGGAGAAAAAACGCTCAACATGCAATCGAAAACGATCAAAAATGGCATATAAATCAGTTTTCGCATGCATAGGGTAGAACCAAACAAACCGAGAATAATCATCAACGAATAAAACGAAATATTTATAGCCATTGGCAGAAAGTAAAGGGGCAGGCCCCCAGATGTCTGTATACACAAGCTCAAGAAAATTACTACTAGATCGCTCAATACGAGGAAGAGGTAGCCGAGAGGCTTTCCCAACCTGACAAGCAGAACACAAATGCGAACTAAGACTAGACGAACTAACAGATAATGAACCTAAAATACTACGTAAAACACGAGCATGGGGATGACCCAATCTGTTGTGCCAAACCGCGGGCGATACACGGGCAGCAACCAACGCAGCAGGACCAGGACTCGGAACTGACCACGAATAGAGACCACCCGAAACGCCCCCTTTATGCAGGACCTCCTTGGTTGAAAGATCATTCACAAAGAAACAAGTCGGGTGAAACTCAAAATAAACAGAATTATCTTGTGTAAAACGCTGAACAGATAATAATGAACCAGGGTATGAAGATAAGTCTTTTCCTGATCACGTTTGTTTATTGCAGCGCTCATTGTATGGACTCAAGCAGGCTCCAAGGGCCTGGTTTACTCGGTTACATGATTTCTTGGTGGCTGCTGGGTTCCGTCCCTCTAAAACAGATGGTTCCCTGTTTGTTTATTCTTCTGGTGCAACACAGCTCTATCTGCTCGTTTACGTCGACGATATCTTGGTTATGGGGTCGGATTCCTCTCGAGTGAATGATCTGGTGGCTCGGATGGGTCGTGAATTTAAAGTTCGTGACATGGGTCGTCCTTCCTTTTTTTCTCGGGATTGAGACGGTTCGTCACGGTGATGGTTTACTTCTTTCCCAGCGTCGATATATGTGTGATATTCTGAAACGTGCCGGTATGGTGGATTGTAAGCCGTTGGCTACTCCGGTATCTCTGGTTCAGTCGGCTGATGATTCCACTACTCCTTACGCTGATCCTACGCAGTACCGTAGTCTAGCTGGTGCGCTTCAGTATCTTACTGTCACTCGGCCTGATCTAGCTTATGCGGTTAATCGTTTGTGTCAGCACATGCATGCTCCCACCACTGCTCACTGGGGTATTCTCAAGCGTGTTCTCCGATATGTTAAAGGCACAATCCATTTTGGTCTTCGTATTTGCAAGTCTCAGTCCTTAGACTTGCACGCTTTTTCTGACTCAGATTGGGCTGGTGATCCGGCCGATCGCAAGTCAACAAGTGGTTTTGCTGTTTTTGTTGGGAATAATCTTGTTTCTTGGGTTTGTCGCAAACAGCGAACTGTTGCGCGGTCATCGACTGAGGCTGAATACAAAGCTCTGGCCGATGTTTCTGCTGAAGTGACATGGCTCGTATCTTTACTGAAGGAGCTTGGTTTTTCTCCGGCTACTCCGCCCAAGCTATGGTGCGACAACTTAGGCGCAACATACCTCTGTGCGAATCCTGTTTTTCATGCTAGAACGAAGCATGTCGAGATTGACTACCACTTCGTTCGTGATAAAGTTTCCAAGGAGATTCAGGTGAACTTCATTTCTACCAAGGATCAGCTTGCTGACATTTTTACTAAGCCTCTATCTGGTCTTCGATTCTCGTTTCTTCGTGACAAGCTCAATATCGTCCCGGCCGACCTTTCGCTTGAGGGGGAGTGTTAGGATTATATTAGAGTTTGTATTACACTAGGTTTCTATTATTAGTTCTTCTATATCTATTGTATTCACGTATGTACAGATGATCAATATTTATCAATAATATTCAATCCTCATCATAGTAACTGTGAAAATGAAAAACTTTTATTCTTCAAGGGCTAGGTTCAAAGCAAGATTAGAGAAAAGAAGAAAAAAATTAATTTGAGCAATGAATGATAAATAAAAAA
>CM008334.1:15363437-15380718 GCA_002525835.2 Ipomoea batatas | reverse complement strand
TAATCAACCCAATCACAGGGGCAAAAGCCCAATCACAGGGGTAATGAACCCGCATATAACCAATAGAGCACATTTAATCCATTCCACAAGTCTCAACGATACCAATAAACCACCATCTCGTACTCATACCCCAACACCATCTCAAAACAACCACTCAAAGTGTTCATCTCAACTATGAACACAAACCAACTCCCAGTTAATGAATTCCAAGAATTTATAGATCAAGAGTACAAGAATGGGAAACCAAAGACAAGAATCAATCTCCAAAATATGATAGTAATTACCCAACAAAAGGCATGGATAAATACTCCAAAACCATGGCAAAATACCCAACAAATTACTCCAACAATAATCAGAACAAAAAGCCAACAACAGACAACAACAACAGAAACCATTCACTGGAAACGAAATTCCCCAGTGTTCATACGGACAGCCTCAACGGGCCACTGACCTCCGCCGCTCCCCTCCGCAAGGAGGAGGCGGTCCTCCGTCACGGAACACACTCGTTCGCCACACTCCACCGTCGCGGCCTTGCGGATCACACCAGCGGGTTACATTGTGCCGCTGGTGTCCTCCGCAAGGTCATCCCATCCCAGACTTCCAGAAACCCAAAACAGACACGAAATGTTCCACTTCCAGAGAGAAATTTCCAGATAAAAATACACCAACATTACATCAAATTTAGAGGCCAAAAATAGGGAAATCCATAGCATCAATGATCATACAATACTAGGCAAAAGATCAAGATGAAATCCAACAAAATACATCCAAGAAATAGGCCAAAACACAAGAAATTTCAGGATTTCCAACACCAAGATCATATCATATAGAATAGGTGAATAAAATAGATTTGATGGACATGGATGGTTACCTTTTAGAGCTTTTCTCCAACCATTCAAGCCTCAAGATAGGCCTCTAAGCCCCACCTTCACCTTGATCATCTTTACCCAAAGAACCCCAAAAGAACTTTATAAGAACAAGCATAAAGACTACTAAAAACTCATAATGCAAGATGGATTCTAGGATAGATGCACTTACCCACTCCTAACCAAGCTTAAAAGAGCAATCTTTACTCGAAAACTTGTAGGGAAATGAAGATGAATTTTTGGATGAATAAAGATGGAAAATGGCGTGAAAGGCAAAGAGAGAGGGAGGAAGAGGAGTGTAAACTCTTAGGGTAATTTTGGTCTTCAAATCATATACCAAGAATGCATACAATATTTAGGTTGTAAGACTTTAATTGGAATTGGGCTTAAGTATGTAATGTGGTGGCTATAAGAATTAATTATATATATATTCAAGACTAGTAGTTGGGCTAATGAGTTCATCCCTTATGAATTAAATATAATGATTAGGATAAGAAAGCCCATAAAATGTCTTAGGAACAATATATATACATGTATAGTATAAGATCAATAAATTGGGCTTGTAGGAATATTTAATTACAATTATTGTAAGGGTCCAAATTGAATAAAAATCCCTTACAAGAATAATTCAACTAATTGGGCTCTTGATTAGGATAATTAAATTAGGCTCATGAATATTTATATACACGAATATATATATATTAAATAGAAAGAATTAGCCCAATTGGAATTAGTTAAATTGCCCAAGGAATTAATTAACAACGAAAGGCTCGAACGAATTTTCGGGGTGTTACAATATATATANCCTAGTAATTTTATTGCCTCCAACCAAACACTGGAATTTAAACTCCCACTTTATTCCCACATTATTCTTTTCCCATGGAATTGCAATTCCTTTCCCACCTAATTCCTCCCATCCAACCAAACGCCATGTAATAGTATATGATTATTTTGGGCGAGAAGTTAAAATTGATGATTTTGGTTTTATTAATAGTATAGATTATTATTATTATTATTATTATTATTGTTGTTGTTGTTGTTGTTGTTGTTGTTATTATTATTATTATCAACAACGTAGAAGTCGATTTCCTAATATGATTAATTTTTTTTTTGAAAACTTTATGTTGTTAATTAATATTTATAAAATAAAAATTTTTAAAAACAAATTCAAATTGAAGTGATAAAATTTTTTAAAAACAAATTCGAAGTAATACAAATTGCAAGGGTTGTGTTTTAATTAAATATAGATCAGAATTAAGAAGGATGCTTATCAAACTGTATCAATTCTTTAATTGCTCTGAAGATATTATAATCACATATATTAAACAAATTAATATGGTGTTTGTAACTCTAATTAATTATATAAAGTTGTAAAGTGAAAAGAAGGCATAAATGAAGGTACTCTCATTACCTTCTTTTCAAATAGGGTTTTGAAAGGAAGGTAATGACATATTTTAGTTTAGGGTTTTTAATCTACACATTTTTGTCTAAATGATGTCAAATTCACACATATAAAGCAATGTCTCAAGTTAATTAGACCCTTAAACTTTCAAAAGTTACAATTAAATTTATAAACATTTTATTTTAAAACATTGAAACCCAGAAATTGATTGGTGACCTATAATTACAGATTATCTAGTGTTTCGGCGAATCTTCCACCGTTTTCCGACAACAATACTGACAAAACCTTTGGAATACAAACATAAGAACTATATATTATGTTTTTAGGGGGGTTTTGGAAAAAAAATGTTTTTAGGGGCGTTTGGTTAATGGAATGTTAGATTACCTTAGGGAAGGTTAGATTGCTGGGAATGACATGCTAGATTCATGTGTTTAGTTTAAAACTGAAGTATGTAAATAAGACAATGGAAATAAGATAAATTGATTAAAATGTCAAAAGTTCAATATTAGTGGGAATGTGAGATTACCTAAGAAATTGGGGTGTATCTCACATTCACTTCAAATAGCTAAAAACTTCATTTGAAGGTTCTGTTACATCCCTTAGGAAAATTACATAACTTGAACCAAACATGATAATTTTATATTCCCAAGCAAACATAACCTTAGTTATTTTATATAACTTGAACCAGATCTATAGTTATGTAGTTTTATATATCATTTTGACATGGTAAAGAAGTGTTTAAGGTTATTTCATGGATTCCATCAAATCAAATTATGGTCCTAACCATTGACTTTTGGTTCTATCAATATCTCCATTTTATCAGCCTGGTGTTTTATATTATATTCTAAAATGGACCTGGATGACACTAATTAAACGTTGACCTTAGACATTTGCTTGCTTATAATTACAAGTTACAACTTGGTTATTGATACAGTATATATATATATATGGACAGAATCAAATAAGCATCAAGATTGTAGTTTTCAGGTGCACAATCAAGCATTTAGTCATCGAGTGTAAGACTTGGCATTTTCGGGGCTCCGCTCAACAATTCCCCCTACCATTACGCATGGTTGAAAAAATGACTAGGCGCTCCTCGGCGCCAGGAGGCAATTAATGGGCGCCTAGCCGCCTAGGTGCCCGTGTATGTTTTAATTTTATTCCTTATTTTAAAAAAATTTGTTTAATTTTTTTTTTAAATTTTTTAAGACTAATAATTATAAACTATTCAATACTTTAATAGTTAATACTAAAAACATCTTTATCAAAAAAAAAAAAAAACTAAAAACATCTAAATAGTTAATCGACCGACTAGGCGGTCAGCGCATAAGCGGCTTAGACTGCCGCCTAGACCACCAATTATGATGATACACTAGGTAGCCAGCCGGCGCCTAGGCGAGATTTTTGCAACACAGTCATTACGTGAAAAGTTATAGCTAGTTGCGAAGACGCAACTTTATTTTCTTATACTGCTACACATTTTCAAGATATTGGGTCCTGATTTGGCTCTTTAAGCCATATACCGACCTCCGTCAATACCACCGGGTGCTAGACTTGGCCTTTACCGATCTCTGCCTGATAAACGTTATTTTTATTATTTTTTTTAATAATATTTTTATAGTTAATATGCAATATTTACTTAAGTTCATATCTATTTTTATTTATTACTGTTATAAGTAGTTTCTAATAATATTTTTTAGTTTTAGGTTGTTTTTATTATTAAATTTGTTTTATTATTTGAATTTTGCTAGACCAATAATTTCTCCTAATAATAATGATAATAATAGTTTTAGTTTAAGGTAGTACATGGTCAGTAGGATTTTTATAATGTAATCTAGTTATATTTAGACTCTTATTTATTTAAAATATGATTATGTAAATAAAGAATTAGTTGTAGCGTGAACAAACAGAGATGGGTCTTCGATCTTCTTTTTCTCCGGTCAACAACGACTGAACGAGAGAAGCGATCTAGCGAGCGGTTCTTAGGGACGGAGCTTGGAGAAGCAGTTGGCCTGAGCAATATAAAAAGAGGACGATATTGCAGATAGATGATCAATTCACTCCGGATCAATCCCGGAGGCGATAAAAGAAGATTGGCGTTCGGCAGTGACCAAATTTCTTTCCACAACAATTCCTCTGTCCTCGATTAATTTTGGTTCGGCGACCAGTGATCTCCTGCGGCTTAAATTTTCCAGTCGTGCGACAGATTCCAGCCAGTAGCTTCGCAATTAGTCTGGCGGTGGCAACAATTTTGATTCCTTGGTTGCAACTAATTTCAGAGGCATCGATTTGGTATTGTTGGATTTTGGTTAGCATATTTAATTTGCTTTGACAATGGTTTCGATTTCTGTGCGTGTAAAAATGGTTTCCAGTGTACGAAATTCAATTACAATTGTTATTGCATTGATTATGCTTAACTAATTTTCTTGCTTTAGGACATGAACAATTTATCATGAACATTTTGTGTTAATCTATCTAATTTGTCAATCACATTAAGTTTTATCCTATGTTTTTACACTGAGATTAATTGTGTTGGAGTCTGGCCAATTTTAGCATAGGTTAATCTTTTGATGAGAATTATCGAGTATACACCATGCCTGATAATTCAATGCTCTGTAGGTTAGTCGGATAAATGATTTGGTTGTCTTACTGAGTTATTTATTTGGTTTTTAAACCCGGGTATTCCGTAGTTCTTCCTGGCTTAACGGGTTTTAATCGTTCGAATAAGTATCTTAAGTACATGAACGGTTAGAATACGTGACTTAATCTGAACGCCATACAGATTAGTCAGATAAGAGTTAGAACGAATCCTTAATTTGATTGGCAAGCTAAATTAATCTGCAGAACTAGTAATGGCAGTTGATTCATGTTCCTAGAGTTTTGTTTTACCTATTAGTTACTAAATTGTCTGCTATCTCGTTCTTTCTGGTTTTAATTATTTTCCAACTTACGTTATTAGTGTCGGCTTTACTTTATTTTATTCAAGTTAATTATTTGCATGTCACTCTCCCGTTAGTTGCTAATTTAATTGCAATATTTACTTGCTCGGTTTTTAATTGCTTATTTCTTGTCTTGGTTTTCAACATAGCATTTGGTTTAGTTTTCACGGTTGATTTTGCACTAATTTTGAACACTTTAATTATTAAGTCAGTTATTTTTAAGTCTGATAATTAAATTGCATTGTATTCCCTGTGGATTCGACCCTTGCCTTTGCACACTATCACTACAACTGATTCGTGCACTTGCGAGGACTATATTAAAATTGTCCATCACTGCCCAATAGGTATCTACATATATATAGGGCCTGATTTTGGATTATGTCACAAAGTTTTTTACATTTTCATTGATTTACAAACAACCCTGCCCACTTCAGCTTGCAAGAAAATAATTAAAATCTCTTTCAGTTCTGTTGTCAATCACTTTTCTATCGTATTTGATGTACACTAATAGACATAGTTTAATCTAAATTAACTTTAAAAAATAATAAAGAAAAAACTGAAAATCCAAATATATAGCAAAAGTTATCCAGTTGTTAAATGCAATAAATTAATTCACAAATAAATATTAAAATGATTTTCTTATGTATTTAAGTTGTTCTTCCCATTGTCGTATAGCATGGCTCGCATCATTTTCATTATACAAATTTTCAAAATCGCAATCCAGAAAAGAAGACTTCTAGGTATCAAATAATGACCATTTCCATGGTTTCTTTGTTGTCATTAGAGACTATTTGCACTCACCTAATCCATCAATTAATATTATCTAAATTCTATGGCATCTTGTGTTTGATTATTTCAATAATAAGTAGATCTATCAAATTAGATTTTTTTTTGACAGAGAAAAGTCCACGTCTATTACTTGAGGGTGTACACTATGTAAACTCCGCTTATTTGTAATAGTACATAAATCATACAGAAAAAGGTAATCTGTACCACACTAGGAAAGTAAGACTTGAAGACCCTGTGTGATAACCCGATAAGCTCGATCCCAAGGTTGCAAAAATCGCTAGGCGCCTAGGTTTTTTTTTTTTTTTTAATTTAAAAAAAAAATTAAAAAAATTATTTTATGTGTTAATAATTGTAAAGTGTTTAATATTGTAAGTCTTTACACTTTAATAGTTAAATATTTAATACTTATTAAGTTATTAGTTATTATTTATTAATTATTAGTGCATTACTTATTAGTTTAATTTAGTTATTACTTATTATTTTATTAAGTTATTACTTATTATTAGACTATTAGAGTATTAGTTAATACATTATAACATTAATAGTTTAAATATTTTAGATTTATAACTTTTTTAATTTAATAAAAAAATAAAAAATAATTAAAAAAAAACACCAGCCGGCCCAGGTGGCCTAGTCGGCCGGCTAGGCGCGATTTTTGCAACACTGCTCGATCCATATGTTGTTGATAAGGATTGAACTTGTGACATTTTGGTACGAGAATAATATTCCACCTACTAAACCATCATTTCCTAACCACTAATATTTGAGGACAAACATGTAAGAGCTGAATGGAACCTGTGTTTATTCATCTCAAGAGAGCAGAATAAATAGAATACAATGCAAAAGAAGATGAAGCTAGTTACAACAAAACCAAAAGAATAGGGCTACTATTACTAACAAAATACTAAGTCTTAACACGCCTCCGCAAGATTGGCGCACCATCAGTGAGACCAATCTTGTTGCGAAACCCAGCAAACAAGCGGTGGCCTAGTCGCTTTGTCAAGATATGAGCAACATGCTCAGAAGATTGGACATGCTTGACCTGTAGGGAGCCTAAACTGATCTGCTCACGAACAAAAAAATAATCGAGCGCCAAGTGTTTCATTCGGGAGTGAAAAACTGGATTCTTGCGCACATAGGAAGCACTTAAATTATCAGTTACTAGCACAGGTGAATGATGTAACCTGACCCCAAGCTCTTTTAAGAAATTTTGAATCCACATGACCTCAGCAGCACAGTTAGCAAGTGCCCGAAACTCAGCTTCTGTTGAAGACCGAGACACAGATCGTTGTTTAGCAGATCTCTAGGAGACAACATTAGCACCCAAAAAAACAACATATGTCGTCGTGGAGCGACCGCCATCATGAAGACCACCCTAGTCTGAGTCAAAATAAGCCAAAAGAGACCAAGAAGAACCACCCCGAAAATGCAAACCGTAGTGAATAGTACCTTTCAAATACCGCAAAATCTGCTTCACAGACTGCCAATGCACCTCAGTTGGTGACGCCATATATTGAGCCAGACGATTCACTGCAAAAGAAATCTCTGGTCTGGTAATAACCAAATACTGCAACCGACCTATAGCCTGGCGATACAGTGTCGCATCAAAAGCCGGAGAAGTATCAGCACAGAAGTCCACCGAGGGTGACATTGGCGTTGAGACTTCCTTCGCCCCCGTCATACCAAACTGGTCCAAAATATCAATCACATACTGACTATGTGACAAGAATAAGTCGTTCAATGTAGGAACAACTTCAACACCAAGAAAGTGATGTAGCAGACCTAAATCCTTGAGCGAAAATCGATCGGCTAGACACCTCACGAATGAGGCAATGAAAGTAGAGTGGCTTCCTGTTAGAATGATGTCATCAACATACACCAGGAAATACACAACTATACCATGAGTACAATAAATAAGCAAGGACGAGTCAGCTACAGACTTCTTGAAACCAAAAGCAATAAGAAAGTTAGAACACTCTAAGTACCAAGCCCTCGGGGCTTGCTTTAAACCATAAATTGCCTTTTTCAATTTGCAGACATGACCGGGCAAGACCGGATCAACAAAACCTGCCGGCTGCTCCATATAGACTTCTTCATACAAAGTACCATTCAAAAAGGCGTTGTTGACATCCAACTGACGTAACAACCATCCCTGTGACAAAGCAATAGTAAGAATAACACGAATAGTGACCGGTTTTACCACTGGATAGAAAGTCTCGAAATAATCTCGACCCGGCTCCTGCAAAAATCCTTTGGCTACCAACCGGGCTTTGAACCTATCCACCGAGCCATCAACTCTACGCTTTACCCGAAAAATCCATTTGTAGCCAACCACTTCACGATTAGCCTGGGAGACTAACTCCCACGTGGAATTCCTTACCAGAGCATTAAACTCCTCAGACATAGCGGATCTCCACAACTCATTCTGCAAGGCTTGTGACACCGTTCGGGGTTCAATAGAAGAGGCAATAGGATGTGTTGTTGTCACATTGACGAACTTGTCATTGAAATATTTCGAATTCGGGCACCGCTGCCGTAATGGCCTGGACACACCAGCTGGTTGGACGGACTGTTATGGGGATTGAGAGGAAGTCGACACATTCGACTGTGAGACTTGGGAGGACTCCGAAACTTCAGGGACAGACGGTGGTTGAGATTGCGTCGTAGACAATGCAGGATTAGAGGATACATGAGCGGAAGAAGAATTATTTGGGGACTGCTACACGAGTTGCTCATGGTCATGCACATCTAAGACCGGAGCGGGTGGTGTAGTAGACGAGACAGAAGGGGTGGCGGGGTTATTTATAACGAGTAAAGAGTGACTGATATTCGGAACTATAATTTGTGGAGGTTGCACATCAGCCAAGGATTGAGAGGAGTTATTTTGTTGGTCACGAAGTAACATTTGAAAAGGAAATTCATTGGTTACGAACGAAACATGTCGAGAAATATAAACACGACCACTGGCCGGTTCTAAGCACTTATATGCAGGTTGGCTTAATGAGTAACCTAAAAAGATACAAGGCAGTGATTTTGGACTTAACTTGGTTGGAAAATAGGGCTTTAACCAAGGAAAACATGCATAAGCACCCACAAGGCCTAATTTTCCCATAATTTGGCTTCTTATTGAATAATTTTTTATACAGTGATGAGTGTTTATTAAATAGACTGCTGCTTGAAATGCATAAGACCAATATGTAGAGGGGATAGATACATAGCGTAATAAGGCCATGACAGTTTCTACAATATGTCTATGACGCCTTTCGGCGGAGCCATTGTGCTCCGGAGTGTGAGGTGGAGAGGTGAAATGAGAAATACCCATGTGATTAAATGTAGGAATTAATTTGGTATATTCCCCACCATTATCAGAAAAAATGGAGATGAGTTTGTATCCAAAATAATTTTCAACCATGTATTTGAAACGTAGGAAAATAGCATGAACATCATATTTGACTTTAAGGGGGAACAACTAAACATATTTTGTGAAATGATCAACAAAATTAATATAATATCGGAACCCATCAACAAATGTGGTTGAGGAACTCCATACGTCAGTGTAAACAAGTTGTAAAGGTTGTGAACTAGTCATGGAATTAAAAGAAAATGTCAACTTATGACTCTTACGCATATGACAAGAAGTACAAGTAAAGGAGTCAAGCATCTGACGATCAAAATTTATATTATTATTTTTTAGAATTGAGGCTAAAACTTTATTGGCTGGATGACCAAACTGATGATGCCACCTTGGAATTGAGGACTTGGAAGTCACATTGACCTTAGATTGTTGGGTAGGAAGGCTATAAACCTCATTTACGATCGGACCTCGTATGAGGTGCGTTCTCGACAGACGATCCTTAACAACAAAATGAGAGGCAAAGAATTCAACCGAAACAGGATTAGTCTTACAAAGTTTTGATACTGAAACTAAGTTCTTTTGCAACTTAGGCACACACAAAACATCAGACAAGACAAGTGGCCTATTTGCATACGGTAGAGAAACACACTAGTATGTGAAATATTTAAGGACTTACCATCTCCCAAAACAATCTAATCCGATCCTGTATAATCTGAGCAGGTTTGTAGAGACTCGGGATTAGTAACAGTATGAAGTGAGGCCCCCAGAATCCATAATCCATGACTGAGTCGGCATTGTAGTGGTAGTCATAGTGTTCACCATAGGAGACGGTCGTCCTTGGTTCTGTGGTTCAATAACATTAAGGGTGTGTTTGGAAAGCAGGAAAATGGTTTCTGGAAAATGATTTCTGGAAAATGAGTCATTTTCCAGAAAATATTTTCCTTTCTTGTGTTTGGCTGCAGAACAGAAAACTGTGTTGGTGTGTTTGGCTCATTTTCTAGAAAATGGGTAGGAAAATGAACAAAATTATATAATTGAATATTTTAATTAATTTGTTTAAATATAACAACATTTACAACAAATATACAATCCAAAAAATAAAATAATCACAAAAAATCACAACAAAATAATATCTATCTCATAAAAAAATAAAAAATAATAATAAAAAATAAAAGTGGCCGACTGGTTTCAGATGTCAAATAAAAAAAATAAATCTCATAATATCTATCTCATAATAAAAAAATAAATTATTACTTAAAAACAAAAAGAAAAAGTTGAAGATGTCAAGAAGATGGGATGAAGATGAAGAAGTTAAAGCATTTAGGAGGCCTAAGGAGATGGAAGAACCAAACTTTGGAAAATGACTTCCCCCAAAAAAAGGGGAAGTCATTTTCCATAAAATTGGGCTTATTTTCCATTGACCAAGAAGTTCATTTCCATTGACTCTATTTTCCCCCTTCTTCCCAAACACCAAAAACCCGGAAAACCTGGCAAGTTTACGATAGAACCTGGTATCGTGCCCGGGATAATCACAATAATTGCAAAATCGTGTAGAATGATTGCCACTGTTCCGCAGCTGATTCTGTCTTCCACTGGACGATGTTGAACCTCCTCTACGACGACGATTATTAGTCTGCCATTGACCGTCAGCTACACCAGCGTTGGACGACGACCATTGACCATTAAACCGTCGTTGTGTAGCATTAGCCGTGGGCATGTGAAGTTGTGTGACAACCACATTATCCTTCAACAACCGTTCATAATCGGTGAGGACATCGTGTAATTCATCGTACGAGATGGTGTCAGTTCGCACACGAAGAGTTCCTACAATTGAGTTATACTCATCACCTAGTTGTGTAAAGATGTGAATTGCGAGATCTTCTTCGGAGAACGGACTCTGAGCAAGAGCCAAAGAGTCTGCAATGGCTCGCATTTCTCGCATATACACTTCAATAGGGCGGGTGCCTTTTAGATTCTTGGCTAGCTTGGCTTTCAGCGAGATTATACGTCCTGAGGAAGACGCAGCACAACTGGTGGATAGCCGCTTCCATGCATCACATGCAGATGTTGCAGATGATATCACAGGTTGGAGTGTGTCTGTTAAGCTTCCTAAGGTAGCACTCAGGATAATCTGGTCCTGCCTGAACCATGCTGTGTAGGCTGGATTTAAGGTGGTTAGTGCCTCATCAGAATATTTGACTGGAGCACTTTTAGTGCCATCAACAAAACCAACAAGATCGAGCCCTATAAGTGTGGACTCTACTTGTTTACGCCAAATTGGGAAGTTGGTAGAAGTGAGTTTAATTGGAAAGTGGGTTGTGGCATAAATTTGGATAATAGTTGCCTGGGATGCAGCAGCCATGATGAAGAAAGAAGAGAAAAAAAAAATCTTAGTTAGAGAATTGGCTCTTGATACCATGTAAGAGCTGAATGGAACCTGTATTTATTCATCTCAAGAGAGCAGAATAAATAGAATACAATGCAAAAGAAGAGAAGCTAGTTACAACAAAACCAAAAGAATAGGGCTACTATTACTAACAAAATACTAAGTCTTAACAAAACCATCACTGCTATTTATGTAATAGCTTGCAAATCACATAGAATAAGTAAATCGCACTATGAAGACCCTATGTGACAAGCTTGACCAAAATGATGTTGATAAGAATCAAGCCCGTGACCTTTCGATACAAAAATTATATCATGCACCAACTCAATCAGTCTTTTCAAAAAATCAAATTAGAAATTTGGGTGTTTCTCGTGGTATTTCTTTTCAAAAATGGAAAAGAGTAATATAACATCTAAGTGTAAAGTGACATCAATAATTGACCGATCGAAGAGCATGAAGGAAACTTATTAAAGAGTACTAATCTTCCCCTCATCGAGTTTTATGTTACGTTAATAATCTTCATCGCAATATACCCTCTAAATCGGTAAAAGTGCAATTAAATTTTAATCCTACATGTTCAGTTACATATGATTTGATACAAACTAGATTTCCACGTGTACATTTATTTATGTATATGTGGTGATAATATAACTTGACCTATGAATTAAAAATTATGTACAATTTTTTTTTAAAAAAATTAAAATAAAAGATAAATTGAAATGCTGGATGGAGACCTATTTATGTTTTCTATTTTTTAAAATTAGAGAAATATAAAATTAAATTTGTTTTTGGTTTTTTTGGTTTTCAATTTTACATTTCTAAAAAAAAATAGAAAAAAAAAAACTCTTCGATTAAGAAACATATCTTTAGTGCCGCCGTAAAGTTACATAGTAAATCTTTTTCTTTTTCTTTTTTTTTGTTTGATTTCAATTATTATTAATAAATATTTCTTGTAAGGAAAATGTTATTTTTCTCTCAAATTTTTTTTCATAATATTTTTCCTAACTTATAAATATTGGGTGCTCATGAATTGAGTGACTCTACTATTAATTTAAAAAAATTAGTTGTCCAATTAAAAAATACCGTGTTAGTCTGATGAACAACTCAACTAGTTGCAAAGATGAAATTTGTCACAAAAAATCAATGATCGAATCTCACCACTGACAGTGTGAAGCAACCTCTCAAAATAAGGAGGGACTCCTTTGTGTGCTCCTCTAAACTGTCGGGCATATATTGTGATTTATTGAGTGTGGGACGTTTGGGGTGGACAATTCTACCTTTTGTTGTAATAAAATATTATGTAGGGAGAGAAATATTGGACCAATTTTGGGTAGACATTACTATTAAATACTGATCGATTCAATTCACTATAGTGTCAAAAAAGAGGGAATTAAAGTAAGAAGACTTTGAAACTTTATGATTAATAAGTCAATTATCCGATAAACTTTGTAGGGTTGGTTTTTTCCTCCGACTCCAACCAAAATAAAGGCTCAACTGTGAGTATTGTGATGAAAAAGGAAAGTAATGGTTAAGGAAAATGTGTACAAAAACCAAACAAACACGTTTTATTTTCTTTAATGAAAAGTAAATTATGTTAAACGAAAAGGGAGATAACCTTAGCTTGGAGGATAGAAAAATTAAGAAAAGGAGGTGAGCGTTACTCATAACTTCAAGCATTATGCATGCGTAACAGATTGCAGCGTTACGCGTCTATGTTGCTGGATGGTACCTGCGTGACTCTTATTATTCGAATTTACACAGTTGAGACCAGATGATATACCGAGCAAAGTAGAGATTGCAGTATCGCCTCGTTGCTCAGAAATCGATCCCGATCAGTTCAGATTGGGACGATCATCTCGAGCAGGTAGGGCAATTAATTGAGGATTTGAATCTAGATTTCTAGCCTTAATCCAACCTCATCCCAACCTAATAAGGAATCTAGACACACGTGGCTATAGAGGCGATGTTCCCGAACCCGCGGACTGCATGGGCAACACATGTCAGTCATGTCGAGAGCCCAGCATGTGTCTCCTCCCCTCCGCTATAAATACTGCATTTAAGACTAGGAAGAGGGACTTTTGGCATTGTCACCTACCACTTATCAACTCGGGACTCTCTAACCTCATGTTGTGTGTATTGTGATATATTGTGATTTATTCATTGATGATATTTAAAAAATAGTAATAGTTTGAACTCCAAATTTAATGGTCTCAGGCTCTCAGCTTGTACCTTCCCAAGAGATTGGTATAAAAGATAAATTCTGAGATGTGACTTAACTGATCTACTGGTCCCAAATACTTTATTATAATTAAGTAGGGACATAAACTTAAAAAGTTTTAAAATACGATAAAAAAAACATTTGTGATAAAATATGAAATAGTTAAAATAAATTGCATATCATCTCTAGTAATATGATATTTATAAATACTTTTTATTTTAATTAGATCAACTCTTTGTATTTCTAAATTAATTTGAATAAGATGACGCATAATTGAAACTTCTAGATTATTTACTAGATAGTTTATGAAAAGTAGATTTTCTTTTAAAATATTTTTCATAATTCAATTACAAACCATATTTCATATCAATTAATTCGATCATCAATTAAAAAATGTTATCACATTATAAATCTCACACTTAATATAAAAATGGAGAAATTCACAAATAAAAACATAATTAAAATGCATGTATCAACAAGTTTTGATCCCAAAATTTCTTATAGATAATAAAATACTGATTACCATCTAAACTACATCAATCTTTAATAATATTTTTTTGAGCAAATTGCCATTTTGGTCCACTGACTATAGGGGTCCTATTAATTCTAGTTCATGACTTTCAAAAGTGTTAATTGCATACCATGACTTTTCAATTTATATCAATTTTGGACACTCCGGTAAAATTTCCGGCCAAATGTCGCCGAATTCTCTTAATCCCTCTGATTTGGCCTAATTCAAGGGGCAAAAATGTACTTTCCACTATCCAAAATAACCCAACCCAAACCAATAATCCAAACCCGGTTCATGCTTTGTCCTAGCTCTTTTAAACAAACCTATCAGTGGAATCTCCGGCGGCCGGCGAGGGAGAAGGGGAAGGAGAAGACCTGGAGAGCAGCGGCGACGGCGAGGAAGACGAGAGCGGCGTAGCCATAGCCATGGCCGCAATGGGATCTTCGTGGGCTTCGATCTGGTTCAATAGAACTCTTCGCTCGTCTTTGGACTCTCCGCCACCCTCGACATCGGCGATTCAGTTATGAAGCCGAAACCACCTTTATTACTGGTTTTAGCTTTCGCCGGAGCATCGTTGGAGAAATCGTAGCTGGAATCTCTCCAAACCTTGTTCACTATATCCTGTGCATTATTCGCGCCGCTTTTCCCAAACGCCGAAGACGATAATGAAAGCTCGGTTTCTTTAGGCGCCGCCGCATTGAAGTCGCTGGAATCGGCGGCGGCGAGGGAGAAGGAGAAGAGCTGGACAGCGGCGGCGACGGTGAGGAAGATGAGAGCGGCGGAGCCATGGCCATGGCCGCAATGGGATCTTGTTGGGCTTCGATCTGGTTCAATAGAACTCTGCGCTCGTCTTCCTGTCTGGGAGGGTGATCCGGAGAAAGAGCTTTGAAGGATCTTCTCAGCTTTTCCATTAAAGTAGTAGTCCAAAATGAAGTGATTACTGGTCGTGGATGATTTTCCAAATAAAAATTAAAACTTTAATGGAGTAAATAGAAATCAATATTTTAATGAGAGTTAGCAAAAGTGATGGGATTGGAATGCGGCGAAGGCGAAGAAAGGATCGATGGTCCAGGACAAAGCATGAACCGGGTTTTGAATTATTGGTTTGTGTAGGGTTATTTTGGATAGTGAAAAGTACATTTTTGTCCCTTGAATTAAGTCAGATCTGAGGGATTAAGAGAATCCGGCGACATTTGGCCGGAAATTTCACCGGAGTGTCCAAAATTGATACAAATTGAAAAGTCATGGTATGCAATTAACACTTTTGAATGTCGTGGACTAGAATTAATAGGACCCCTATAGTCAATGGACCAAAATGGCAATTTGCTCTATTTTTTTTAGTACTACTGACTCTATTACAATGTGTAGTATTATGAGAGCTACAGAGATGACTTTGAGTTACAACAGTACAACCTTTAGTAATACTCCCTTCGTCCTGAATTGGATGTCTCATTTACTTTTTACAAGTTTTTTTTAAAAATTGAAGTAATTGTGATGTGCTTTCCAATTATGCCCCTAACTTTTCACTTTTGGAAATAAAATCAATAAAGAAAGGAAAAGTCATAAGGGTAAATTGGGAAAAGTAAAATGATGGTGATATTCAATTTTGGAAGGAGGACAACATTTTGGGACAAACTAAAAAGGAAAGTAAGACAGGTAAAATGAGACAGAGGGAGTATTTTTGTAAAATAATATTTTATTTACTTCCATTAAGACATTTAATTTTATATATATATATATATATATATATATATAGGGTTGCACTCTCGTGAGAACTACCGCCCAAGTAGGAAATGAGAACGCTCCACAGTTGTCCACGTGTCCAGATCAACGAATCAGATGCAATTTTTTAAAAAAAATGATGCGGTGGCATTTTCGTAAATAACTAGAACTTTGGTGCACCTAGTTTCACTTACAAGTGCACTTATTTTCGCACATATTTTCACTTACAAGCTAAGTGCAAGTAATTTAACTTGTTAGTATTCATGCATCTATTTTCGCAAATATTTTCACTTACAAGTGCAAGTAATTTAACTTGTTAGTATTCATGCATCTATTTTCACAAATATTTTCACTTATAAATGCAAGTAATTTACCTTGTTAATATTCATGCACCTTGTGCAACCTAGGTGCACCTAGTTATAACATTAGATGCACCTAGTTATAATATTACGTGCACTTAGTATTGATGCTCAGTGTACAATTCACTTGCACCTATAATACATTTTACATGCATTTGCAATACATTTTACTTGCACTTGTGCAAGTAATTTACTTTGTTAACATTCATGCACCTGGTGCAAACTAGGTGCACGTAGTTATAACATTAAGTGCACCTAGTTATAATATTAGGTGTACTTAGTATTGATGCTCATTGTACAATTTACTTGCACTTGTAATACATTTTACTTTCACGTGTGCACCTATTTTAACTTAAAAGTGCAAGTAATTTACCTTGTTAACATTTATGCACCTAGGTGCACCTAGTTATAACATTACGTGTACCTAGTTATAACCTTAGGTGCAACTACATTCCGGACACGTGGCGCGCTGCGATTTGTCCGCAGTTCTCTCCTGGGCGGCCAGTACGCACCTGAACGCGATCATATATATATATATATATATATATATATATATATATATATAGCCATGATCAAGTGTGACCGGCCCTTAACGTGTGAACAGCGCGGATACACCACTATGTATACAAATATACACCACTCAATGTTAGAAAATGCATCACACAAATATGCATCATTAGGTACACATCACCAAAAAACACACCACTAGGTATGCAAATATACACCACGCAGTG
>CM008334.1:15335956-15350552 GCA_002525835.2 Ipomoea batatas | reverse complement strand
GTCTCTTTTTTTTTTTTTTTTTTTTTTTTTTTTTTTTTTTGGTGAGGAACTTGATTTTACTCATAAGACTTTACTCAAGTTAATTATTATTTAGGTGACGAGAGAAACCCGTAATTATTATTTAAGGGTGTGCATTGAGTAAAATCGGTCTTGTGACCATAAGGAGGTAAATCAGTTACCCATAGTTGAACAATTCAAACCACAAGAGGTCTAATATGTCGTTTTCCCTGGGGTCGAACTTGAAAGTTTGTGGTTAGCAAATAACAGTCCAACCAACTTAATTAGATTTATGAGTTTATCCTTTGAATTATATTAATTATTATTATTATTATAGTAATATTTAGTTGAATAGTATTACATAAAATTTATATATGTAGAAATTATATAATAAGCAATGTTAAACTAAACAAAATTCAATTTAAAAACTATAATTATAAAGAAAGGTTAATTAAAGAAATAAGGAAGAAAAAAATAATTAGTTTGACAAAATGAATGATAAATAAGTAAACCAAAAAGTGTGAAATTGGCCACTTAAATCTAATGAATAATGTAATTAAATCTCGATCTTAATTGAAAAAACTCTAATTAGTCATTTTAAATTGATAAAATAATGTAATTAGGATCTATTATTACGTATTAGCATGTTACCAATGTAGCATTACTATGGTAACACGTGGTATTTTTTTTTTTTTAATACAACTGACCCTATTATATTGTACTATAGTATCGCTTTCACTGAAACTCAATTTCATGACCTCCCAGATGAAGAGTCACTACATGTTATCTGAGCACAAGATATTTGGCAACACGTGATATCTGATACTTACATGAATTCTAATTATATAATTTTTTATTTTTTCAATTTTAATTTTTTTAAAAGCCGGTCGCTGAGCTTTGGCTATTTTTTTTTTACAACGTTTAAAATTTATATATATATAAATAAATAATCCACATAAGTATTTGAACACCATATGTTAACCTAATTAGAACATTAGCCGTAACTTATTGAATATGTAATAATAAGATTTAATTGTACTATTTTGTCAATTTAAAAGGTCTCATTGAAATTTTTCAATTAGGGAATCTGATTGCATTATTTATTGGACTAATGGAGTTAGTTTAACATTTTTTTTCTTAAAGAGAAAGCAAATAAAATTTGTAAAATTTTTTTACTTATACTTTTAATTTTTACTTCTTCACTTTTACTTCATGGAGTAACAAATAATAATGAGCTATTTTTATCATGTGAGTCTCAAGAAAATTATCTCATTTTAAAATTTGAAAATGTGAGTAAAAATCAAAAGTATAAAATAAGAGTCTAGATAATATTTTTCTTTTTAAAATATCTTTTACCTTATACCACCGTCAATTTTTTTTTAATCAAAAGTTTTTATAGGCAGCCACGGCCCACAATCTTATAATTTTGGGCTTCTTTAGCATTTAAATTATTTTATTTTGAAATGCCTATTTTTAACGAGCTTTTATACGGAGTAATATTTTATAATATCATGTCGTATTTTTAACTTCATTAGAAATATAATCCAAATAGTAAATAGTAGTGATATTTTGAGCCCAATAGTCTTTAGATTTTTAACGGTTCTGGGCCTGGTCTGGGATGGGATTTGTTTCTTCTAGTTAGTCAAGTCCTAATAGTAAATTAATAGAGTTAATTTTAACAATGTTCCCCGACTATGCTGATTTTTCAAAATTGGTTCTCGTCTTTTGATTTGGACAAAAAAGATACTTGACTATTGTATTTGTTCCAACAATGGTCCTTCCGTTTAACTTCAGTTAGTTAGGCGTTAAGTTAGAGGGTAAAATGGTCTTTTCACTAGCTATTCTTCTTCTTCCTCGTGTTAATCAGTATATGTACTTAACCATAGCTTTATTAACATAATAAATCTACTGGAAAAGAGAAGAGGAGGAGGGATTCGCCGGTCTACGCCGCTGCTCCGTCGGACAGGGTCCGTTGCTGCCGCTGCTCGTCGGAGGGAGCTCATCGACGCACTAGGGGAGGAGGTCACCGGCAGAGAAGGGAGGAGAAGAGGAGTCGCTGGCCACTGCCCAACGCCGCCAGACCTACTCGCTTCGTCGGAGCTCTCCTCAACGTCTTCGCTCAGGCTCTTTGGATGCCGATCGTCGACCGTGTTTTGCTCTGTTTTGGCATCGGATTTGCCAATCGGTCTGTTCCTCTTCTTCTCCGACACCCCAAACTCCATCGCAAAACCCTAACTTGTCCACCTGCACGCCTTTGCAATGCACATCGGCACAACCGCACCATTAGGTCACGCCATCGACGCCGCAAACCAGGTTTGCTGGAAACACTTGATTGGGTCTGCTGGAAACACTTGATTGCCGCAAACCAGACGTCACCATTGTCACCGGCAATGAGAAGAGCGAACACGAGGAGAGAAAACGGAGGTTTCGTGGCCGCCCTTTGCTGTTGATTTCCAAAATTATACTGAGAAATTGTAAAAACCCTGTGAAATTATCCTTTGTTGTCGCCGTGTTTTGAGAATTTGGGGCCTTTCTGATGATGAAAGAAAGGTATTTTGAGGAAGAACAGTGGTATAATGGAGAATGACGATGCATTATACGCAGACCAAGTTAAAAGACTGTTTTACCCCTCAATTTGACGTCCATTTAACTAGCTTTTGACAGAAGGACCAACATTGAAAACATTTTGATAGTCAAGTGTCTAAATTGTCCAAATTAAAAGTCAAGGACCAATTACACATTATAGGAATGATCAATTAGTGTACTACTTTAATGTGTGACTCTTTCCATGGCTTCGTTAGATCACACAAGTGGGATCCACCATGAATTCATCACATTTTGGGTCATAAGTCATTCCATCAATAATTCAACGACTAATCTCATAATTAGTCTTTTCTATTAACATAAGTTGATCATCTCGATCAAACTTAAGTACAATTTGACGTGTACTTTGTTTACTCACAAATAATTCAATTTCTTTGAGATATTCATTCTTAACATGAAACATTCTCTTTTACCAGTCTTCTCGGTACCACATAAAGACTTCTAGGAAAGAAATTTAATGAGTAAATTACCTCCACAATGCAACACATAAAATACTTTTCTCAAAAGTATTTGATCTCTTACCCAGATTGGTCTTTGACACCTAACATTGACTCCTTAGTAGACTGAGCTACACAAACTTTATAGCAACTATGCACTTGATTAATACACACTCAATAATAGTGGAATATAATTCAACCAAATTGGTTACCTCAAACCACTAAGGTTTCTCTTTATATATGAATCCTAGATCTTTAAGACGACTCAATTAAGATTTTAAATCATAGGTATATATAAATGCTCATTGCCAGTAAGCCACAGCGATAATGTTGTTTACATGTTGCTTCAAGTTGAATAACATTATCATAAATTTCACATAATTTGAGAAAAATGAATCTCATATTCAAAGATTATATCCAAATTAAACTAGCATTTATTAGAGAATGATTTATCTACATAAATTTCAACAGGGTGAAATTCAACATGTACAACTTTAGCATTCAAAGTTATTTCAACTTCACAATTTTCCCTTCACTTTGAGAAAATGCATAACTCATATAGTCATATATAGTGATGCAATGCAAATCAATACAAATTTTCAGTTTTATTCTCAACAATATATATGCATATCATATATATTCAATTTTTGAAGGAACAATGGCCTCCAAATAAATTAATAATGGGAATGATAAATTTATGTTCCTCAGTTATCTAACACATAATCACTTTCTGATCTCATTTTGCTAGGAACATCAAATATAATGTTTCCTTACAACTCTAAATCCAAGAAACACATGCCTACACATAGACATAACAATATGCATGAGATATGATCATCAAGATTAGCCATTTATATCTTGGATGTTAAGAGTGAGAGAACATATTTAAATAATATAATGATCTTGCTATCTCATTTCTTCAAGATCAACATGCTATAAAAGATAATTATATGATATATCATCATAACTATAATTGCTTGTGCTTAAAATTCAAGAGCACAAAACCACAAAGTTAAAGAAGATACATATTTTGCATTATAAAATTATTAGAATTCTCCTTCTCTCAAGTCTTAAACCCCACCAGAACCATACTTCTTTCCAAAAACAACCATGCACCTGAAGCTAGCTTGTCATACCCAGCCAATACACTAGCATTAACATGTCACGCAAAATGTTGGCCACACCAACACCCTCATACTTGACAGCTTCACCAGATGTCACCATCATTTTTCACCAGCTTCAGAGTAATAAAGTGAGATATTTATAGGTAGTTACATAGTGCAACGTTGTTGACGATAGATGACATTGTTTCTGGAATTTTGCTTTTAACTGTTGGGATTTCATTGAAACAATGACAGTAAGACCAAATGAAATAGTGGCTTAACGAGAAGACAACAAAGAAGGAAAGAAAGATTTTGTGTCGTGTTGCGAATAACACTTCCTTAAAAGCAAATTCCGGCGACGGTGAAGTCTGGAATTTCGGGTTGCTTTCGACCGGTAACACAGATGGACTATGTAAAGCTTGCACCAGCTGAACGTAGGTGAACCTGACTACTATTATATGCTCAGACATAAACAGAGGGAAGATGAAAGGAATCTGTAATGTAGTGCCCTTTGAACAATGAAGGGTATTGTATTTATAGTCATGGAGTTTTAAGCATGACCACACACACTCACACAAATATAGGAAGTTGGATCTTGACATTTTCCATTCCAACATACACTATGCGGACAAGAAGCATGTGGATCCAACAAATTAGAGGTAGAAAATAAATTGATTGACCTTCTAGTTGGAACGATTTTTCAACAAGGCTCATAGCTGACTTGCTCAAACCAGAAAGCCAATAGGCACCATGTGGTTATCAAGCCAAGTGTCTGACCAACTTGGTTAGAATTACTTTTTTAAAAAAATTATTCCCATAATACACAAAGTTCTTTTTGGTTCATGTGACAATAAAGTTCTTTTTATTCTTTAGTTACCATATTTTGACGGACCCATCAAATACATGCCAATAAAAAAAAGAGTTATATTATATGTACTCTCAAGTTTCACTATATCACTTTTACTCCTGATGTGGCAAGTAATTTTAATTTATTTTCATTATGTAGGTCCCAAAAAATGTTTACATAAAAAATTCAAGTGAAAATAAAAATTGAAAATAAAATTTGAGAGTCCAAATAGTATTTTTTATAATTTGGTGAAAATTTTTGGTCACGATGATTTTCTAAAGGAAAATACTTCCTACCAATTAAAAAAAATTACTTAATGATCAAACTAATTGGATGATGCTATATTAGGAGGGACTAGGGGTGACTGCGATTTGGTTCCAATTTCAAGTGCTGCTTCCCGGTTCCGGAAAACTACAAATCGGAATTAGCGGTTCCGGTTTGAATTGCCAGTTCAAACTTCTTCTTTTTTCGTAAATTTTATTTTCTATTTTTAAAATAGTCCAAATTTAACAATTTTTTTCATTATGATTTTTAAAAAAAATAGTTATATATTTATATTCATTTAGTATAATATTTTCACTATCTTGTAAAGAATCATGTGTGTTAAAAAAATATATTTTAGTATTATACAATGTTGCAGAAAGCGCTAGGCACTAGTCGGGCGCCTAGGGAGCGCCTAACACGTCATAGGCGGTGCCTAGGTGGCTTAGTAATCCAAGTATATCGTTTCCACATTTTTCACTCAGGGCTAGGAGTTATTAGATTGTTATAATCTCCCAAACTAGTCAACTGCATATGTTAGATGGTTAATTGAGTACATGGCTGGAGAAATATAGAAGAGAAGTAGCTGAACAGGCAAAAAAATTACTCGGTCGAGTTAGACACCGGCTCAGTCAAGTTAGGCGCCCGACTCGGACGAGTTAGGCGCTCAACTCGGCCGAGTCGCTGTTCAACTCGGCCGAGTCGACGCATAGGGTGCCTATCGGCCGATTAGTCAGTCAACCGACTAAAAAGCCGCCTAGGGCTGAAATCGCTTCGGCCTAGGGGCGCCTAGCTCCTAGTCGACGCCTGGGCGGCCACCTAGACCAATTTTTACAACAGTGCTATTATACAAAGTTAACAAATACGGAGTAATAAATATGAAATTTAATAAAATTCATATACTAGTAGGGTGTGTTTGGTTTAAACATGGGAATCAAATACTTGGTAATTGGAATGGGTATTGGTGAAAATATTTTACATGTTTGGTAGTAGAGTGGAATTTGAATGATTACCAATATTGATGTTTGGTTATATATTACCCTATAATCAGTGCGGAACTCAATGAAGTGAGGAGAGATGAGTGAGGAGGCGACGAAATGAGGAAGCGATGAAATGAAGAGTGATAAGGCTGAATTAATGGAATGATGCCTGATTTCAGTTAGACAATGAGTTTTGTAATTATATGGGTAATCAAATCCTATATCTATGCCAAAGACCTTGTGGTCTAGTAGCACCCGATTGCACCCCACATGGGAGGGAGTGTTGTTTTAGTGGAGGTGATATTGACTCTTTGTGCTTCATTTGGTTGAGCAAGTAGCTAAAAAAGACATGTCTAAACACATGAACCGAACACACCTGTAGATATCGCACGACTATAACTCATCATGCCTTTAACCCCTCGCCTATTCCTATAAGACTAAGGTTCGAAAAATATGTCTTTAGGCTATGAAATTCATAAGATGATCTCCCGATGCTTCAAAGTAATTTTTATAAAGGAGTATAGTTGTTATTAAGCTGCGATCGTACGTACCGGTCACGAACCGTAAAATTTTTAGGAACTTGTGTTCGGACCCGTTGTCCTAGAAAATGGATTATTAGGCACTATATTATTATTCTTGAATTTCCTATTTAATTAAGTTGGTCCATAGCAGCTAAAATTTATTTTGATCATAGCATTGCTAAATTTCGCGGTGTACCGAACCTGGCCCAATTTTGAGTTTCAGTCTGAGATAAATTTTTGGTTTCGAAAATTATCCTATTTAAATTATTTTCCACCGAAACTTTATCTGTTTGGACCCCAACTGATAAGTTGAAAGATTTTTATTTTTGGAACCACAAGATTTTGACAAATGTCACTTTCTCTACCACATTTCTTTATCTATATTTTATAAGATCAAAGCTTATGGGATAAGCTTCACCATTATTATATATATATGGATAAACATTACATATTTTATTATTATTATTATTATTATTATGAAAGGATAAGGATCCTACATATTTTATTATTATTATTATTATTATTATTATTATTTATAGGAATGGATAATCATCCATATATTTTATTTTTATTATTATTATTATTATTATTATTATNCGAAGAGTTCCTACAATTGAGTTATACTCATCACCTAGTTGTGTAAAGATGTGAATTGCGAGATCTTCTTCGGAGAACGGACTCTAAGCAAGAGCCAAAGAGTCTGCCTTTTGGATTCTTGGCTAGCTTGGCTTTCAGCGAGATTATACGTCCTCAGGAAGACGCAACACAACTGGTGGATAGCCGCTTCCATGCATCACATGCAGATGTTGCAGATGATATCACAGGTTAGAGTGTGTCTGTTAAGCTTCCTAAGATAGCACTCAGGATAATCTGGTCCTGCCTGAACCATGCTGTGTAGGCTGGATTTAAGGTGGTTAGTGCCTCATCAGAATATTTGACTAGAGCACTTTTAGTGCCATCAACAAAACCAACAAGATCGAGCCCTATAAGTGTGGACTCTACTTGTTTACGCCAAATTGGGAAGTTGGTAGAAGTGAGTTTAATTGAGAAGTGAGTTGTGGCATAAATTTGGATAATAGTTGCCTGGGATGCAGCAGCCATGATGAAGAAAGAAGAGAAAAAAAAATCTCAGTTAGAGAATTGGCTCTTGATACCATGTAAGAGCTGAATGGAACCAGTGTTTATTCATCTCAAGAGAGCAGAATAAATAGAATACAATGCAAAAGAAGAGAAGCTAGTTACAACAAAACCAAAAGAATAGGGCTATTATTACTAACAAAATACTAAGTCTTAACAAAACCATCACTGCTATTTATGTAATAGCTTGCAAATCACATAGAATAAGTAAATCGCACTATGAAGACCCTATGTGACAAGCTTGACCAAAATGATGTTGATAAGAATCAAGCCCGTGACCTTTCGATACAAAAATTATATCATGCACCAACTCAATCAGTCTTTTCAAAAAATCAAATTAGAAATTTGGGTGTTTCTCGTGGTATTTCTTTTCAAAAATGGAAAAGAGTAATATAACATCTAAGTGTAAAGTGACATCAATAATTGACCGATCGAAGAGCATGAAGGAAACTTATTAAAGAGTACTAATCTTCCCCTCATCGAGTTTTATGTTACGTTAATAATCTTCATCGCAATATACCCTCTAAATCGGTAAAAGTGCAATTAAATTTTAATCCTACATGTTCAGTTACATATGATTTGATACAAACTAGATTTCCACGTGTACATTTATTTATGTATATGTGGTGATAATATAACTTGACCTATGAATTAAAAATTATGTACAATTTTTTTTTTAAAAAATTAAAATAAAAGATAAATTGAAATGCTGGATGGAGACCTATTTATGTTTTCTATTTTTTAAAATTAGAGAAATATAAAATTAAATTTGTTTTTGGTTTTTTTGTTTTCAATTTTACATTTCTAAAAAAAATAGAAAAAAAAACTCTTCGATTAAGAAACATATCTTTAGTGCCGCCGTAAAGTTACATAGTAAATCTTTTTCTTTTTCTTTTTTTTTTGTTTGATTTCAATTATTATTAATAAATATTTCTTGTAAGGAAAATGTTATTTTTCTCTCAAATTTTTTTTCCTAATATTTTTCCTAACTTATAAATATTGGGTGCTCATGAATTGAGTGACTCTACTATTAATTTAAAAAAATTAGTTGTCCAATTAAAAAATACCGTGTTAGTCTGATGAACAGCTCAACTAGTTGCAAAGATGAAATTTGGCACAAAAAATCAATGATCGAATCTCACCACTGACAGTGTGAAGCAACCTCTCAAAATAAGGAGGGACTCCTTTGTGTGCTCCTCTAAACTGTCGGGCATATATTGTGATTTATTGAGTGTGGGACGTTTGGGGTGGACAATTCCACCTTTTGTTATAATAAAATATTATGTAGGGAGAGAAATATTGGACCAATTTTGGGTAGACATTACTATTAAATACTGATCGATTCAATTCACTATAGTTGCAAAAAAGAGGGAATTAAAGTAAGAAGACTTTGAAACTTTATGATTAATAAGTCAATTATCCGATAAACTTTGTAGGGTTGGTTTTTTCCTCCGACTCCAACCAAAATAAAGGCTCAACTGTGAGTATTGTGATGAAAAAGGAAAGTAATGGTTAAGGAAAATGTGTATAAAAACCAAACAAACACGTTTTATTTTCTTTAATGAAAAGTAAATTATGTTAAACGAAAAGGGAGATAACCTTAGCTTGGAGGATAGAAAAATTAAGAAAAGGAGGTGAGCGTTACTCATAACTTCAAGCACAGCGTTGCTGGATGGTACCTGCGTGACTCTTATTATTCGAATTTACACAGTTGAGACCAGATGATATACCGAGCAAAGTAGAGATTGCAGTATCGCCTCGTTGCTCAGATCCCGATCAGTTCAGATTGGGACGATCATCTCGAGCAGGTAGGGCAATTAATTGAGGATTTAAATCTAGATTTCTAGCCTTAATCCAACCTCATCCCAACCTAATAAGGAATTTAGACACACGTGGCTATAGAGGCGATGTTCCCGAACCCGCTAACTGCATGGGCAACACGTGTCAGTCATGTCGAGAGCCCGACATGTGTCTCCTTCCCTCCGCTATAAATACTGCATTTAAGATTAGGAGGAGGGACTTTTGGCATTTTCACCTACCACTTATCAACTAGGGACTCTCTAACCTCACGTTGTGTGTATTGTGATATATTGTAATTTATTCAATGATGATATTTAAAAAATAATAATAGTTTGAACTCCAAATTTAATGGTCTCAGCTCGTACCTTCCCAAGAGATTGGTATAAAAGATAAATTATGAGATGTGACTTAACTGATCTACTGGTCCCAAATACTTTATTATAATTAAGTAGGGACATAAACTTAAAAAGTTTTAAAATACGATAAAAAAAACATTTGTGATAAAATATGAAATAGTTAAAATAAATTGCATATCATCTCTAGTAATATGATATTTATAAATACTTTTTATTTTAATTAGATCAACTCTTTGTATTTCTAAATTAATTTGAATAAGATTGATAGTAAATATACTCCAAGACCGGTCGGACACACCTCAGACCCGGTCGGGAGGTCGGTTTGTCGCCGTATGGTCGACCGAAAGGCCGGTCGTCACGGGCCGAGCAGTGCCCCGATGGGCCCCGACGCGACGTGCCAGTGACCGCCACGTACCTCTTCCCGCTGGGGCGTAGAGTGAGGTGGGCGCATGTGCGCCACATTCCCGTCATGCCGGAGGTCCGGCAACCGCGCTTTTCTCCCTTATAAATAGCGCATTTATGAGGAGAGAGGGGATCTTTTGGCCGTTTCTAGACTAAGACTTAAAGAGAGCTCGGACAGTAGGAAAGCCCACTGCCGACCCGCCGAGCCCTTTGAGCATTTATTGACTTGTAACCGAGTTTGGATCCTTGAGTTATATAAGATCGTATTTTCCGGTTTTCCTTGGTGCCCGTATTTTACTGTATCAAAGATGACGCATAAATGAAACTTCCAGATTATTTACTAGATAGTTTATGAAAAGTAGATTTTCTTTTAAAATAATTTTCATAATTCAATTACAAACCATATTTCATATCAATTAATTCGATCATCAATTAAAAAATGTTATCACATTATAAATCTCACACTTAATATAAAAATGGAGAAATTCACAAATAAAAACATAATTAAAATGCATGTATCAACAAGTTTTTATCCCAAAATTTCTTATAGATAATAAAATACTGATTACCATCTAAAGTCTAAACTACCTCAATCTTTAATAATATTTTTTTTAGTACTACTGACTCTATTACAATGTGTAGTATTATGAGAGCTACAGAGATGACATTGAGTTACAACAGTACAACCTTTAGTAATACTCCCTCCGTCCTGAATTGGATGTTTCATTTACTTTTTACAAGCTTTTTAAAAAATTGAAGTAATTGTGATGTGCTTTCCAATTATGCCCCTAACTTTTCACTTTTGGAAATAAAATCAATAAAGAAAGGAAAAGTCATAAGGGTAAATTGGAAAACGTAAAATGATGGTGATGTTCAATTTTGGAAGGAGGACAACATTTTGGGACAAACTAAAAAGAAAAGTAAGACAGGTAAAATGAGACAGAGGGAGTATTTTTGTAAAATAATATTTTATTTACTTCCATTGACATATATATATATATATATAGGGTTGCACTCTCGTGAGAACTACCGCCCAAGTAGGAAATGAGAATGCTCCACAGTTGTCCACGTGTCCAGATCAACGAATCAGATGCAATTTTAAAAAAATGACACTGTGGCATTTCCGTAAATAACTGGAACTTTGGTGCACCTAGTTTCACTTACAAGTGCACCTAGTTTCACTTACAAGTGCACTTATTTTCGCACATATTTTCACTTACAAGTGCAAGTAATTTAACTTGTTAGTATTCATGCATCTATTTTCGCAAATATTTTCACTTACAAATGCAAGTAATTTACCTTGTTAATATTCATGCACCTGGTGCAACCTAGGTGCACCTAGTTATAACATTAGATGCACCTAGTTATAATATTACGTGCACTTAGTATTGATGCTCATTGTACAATTTACTTGCACTTGTAATACATTTTACTTCCACGTGTGCACCTATTTTCACTTAAAAGTGCAAGTAATTTACCTTGTTAACATTTATGCACCTAGGTGCACCTAGTTATAACATTACGTGTACCTAGTTATAACCTTAGGTGCAACTACATTCCGGACACGTGGCGCGCTGCGATTTGTCCGCAGTTCTCTCCTGGGCAGCCAGTACGCACCTGAACGCGATCATATATATATATATATATAGTCATGATCAAGTGTGACCGGCCCTTAACGTGTGAACAGCGCGGATACACCACTATGTATACAAATATACACCACTCAATGTTAGAAAATGCATCACACAAATATGCATCATTAGGTACAGATCACCAAAAAACACACCACTAGGTATGCAAATATATATCACGCAGTGTTAGCAAATGCACCACTAGGGGCAGAGGAGTTATGGTGCATTACTTTGGGTGTGTGGTGTGTTTTTTGGTGTTTTTCTATATTTTTGTTGTGGTGTGTTTTCTAACATTGAGTGGTGTATTTTCTAACATTGAGTGGTGTGAACCGCACTGTTCACATGTTAAGGGTCGTCCACACTTGAACAAATTTCTACATATATATATATATATATATATATATATAGTCATAATCATGTGTGGCCGCCCCTTAATGTGTGGTCAGTGCGACCGCACCACTATGTATACAAATATACACCACTCAATGTTAGAGAATGCACCACACAACTATGTTAATTGTAGACATATAATTTGTCCATGGTATAATTTGACTTAATATAATCGTTTTGTTCATGGAAAAATGAAGAATTCTTTTAATTTTTAATTCTAATTTTAAAAAAAATTACTACAAAAAACCTATATTTTCATTATTATCTATTTTATTTATATAAAAAAAAAAACTAAAACTTCTTCCATTATTAAACATGCCCTTTTAATGCTCATAAATTAATCATCATAAAAGGAAAAAAATTAAATAAAATGTAAGAATAGGGGGAAAACCCATCATTTCTCAAACCTTACTCAACGAATAATTCCACCTCTTTCTTGTTCCTTTTGCTCTTATCCCTCAAAAATTTTCATCCAAGATCCAAAGCATACAATACTTACAATATATTTATAATTTATATATGATTATAAATTATTTCATTTCAAATTAATTAAAATTAATGATTTCTTATATCTTATAATTCACAAATAGCCATTTCAATTTTTGTTTGAGAATATAAAACAAATTAATAATTAACAACAAGCAATTCGAAAAATATCCAATTTGTATTACTAGTCATGTCAGATGTGCATGTATTTTGCATTTTAATAAAAGGTATCATGAATCATATTTAATGTGTTTTAAAGTAAATATTTAAATAACATTCATAATAAATCTCGTTTTGTTTCCTTAAATGAGTTTTCATACCAAAAAAAATGAAAATATTAGTTTACACATAAATTCTAGGTATAAAGTGATATTATATATATGTATATATATATATATATATTGCAGCAATGTCTTAACGTGCGATCGCACTATTTTTTTTTTAAAATGCGAGCGCACTATTAATTATGTAAAAAAGCACCAATTGTGTTAAGAAACGAACAATAAAGAATTGTACCAATATAATGCACCACAAAACACATCACACACCCAAAAACTGCACCATACCTCACCACACTTAATGTTGCGTTTTCAAACACTGTGTAGTGTATTTATACATATCTAATATAATGGTGCGTTGATGCGTACCACACAGTGTTTGAGCGATATGACGACTTGACCCAGTGTATTTTTTTTCTTCGTTTTTCAATCTTATTTATGAGCTATGTGATAATTGAGCAATTGATAATGGGTTTTTGGTTGTTTTTTGTGAAAGAGACAATATTAGCTGTTCTAACTATTGACTACATAATTTGTGGGTCAAACTAGAAATAACAAACCTAAGAATAATGCTCCTTAATATTAATAATAAATTTTACTACCGAAATAACATTGATCTTTTACCATAAATAAAAAGAGTTAATAATATTTATAACATGCTTATTTTATGAAAATTGTTGTTTTTTTTAGTATTTACTTTTTAACATATACTCCGCAATAAATATTGTCACAGAAAAAATTAAATTAAAATTTCCTTTTTTTTTGTACTAATAAATATGACGCGTTTGCCAATGACCTTGTGGTCTAGTGGCACCCGGTGTCCCAGTTTACACTTCCACATGGATGATGGGAGTGGGTTCGAGTCTCAGTGGAGGCATCTGTTGACTTTTTGTGCTTCAGTATGAATGTAACAGAGTCGCATTTAGTAACCTCCTAGTCAGTAGCACTTAAAAAAATGACTATTTTTTAACCTCCTCGTCAGTAGCACTAAAAAAATGACTATTTTTTATTGGTTAAGATCATAATATGCTAGCAGAGTACACATTCGAGTAGAGATTACGAACTTTTTAGTAATAATTCAAAGAGTTAATTATCAAAATAGTCCAGCGAAATGACTAATTTGATCATTTGACTATTTTTTTGATCAATTAAGTCTCTCAATTTTAAAATTATTAACTAATTTGGTCTTCCATTTATTTTAACTCGGGACCAAATTGATCATTTCGCTATAGTCAAGGAACCATTTCTGTAATTAACTCTATTTCAAAATATTTTTATTTTGTAAAATATTTTATGAAACTCTACTTCGTGAGTTCGTGGTCCCCTTCCCTCCAATAAAATAAAAACCTCATCGGCAGCTCACTCT
>CM008334.1:15228557-15239449 GCA_002525835.2 Ipomoea batatas | reverse complement strand
TTTATGTGGTTCAAAGACCGAATTGCAATTTATATTTTCATAAAAATTTAATGAATTATATTATGTGTCATGTACTGTGAGAATAAAAGAGTAACTAGTATAACTTTTAAAATTCCATACATCACAAAGGATAATATTGACTTGAATTGATTGGTATTGAGAAAATAATGTCTATTACCTATAAGAAGGGTGTCAGTATCACCCACTATGGAGCGTATTCAGAAAATAAAGTCATCAATTTTAGTCATAAGAGTTAATTCCCAAATTAATACATCAATTATTGTCATTTGTTATTTTGTGTCATAATCTTTGAACATAATTTAATTTGATCTTCTGACTATCTAATTTTTATTCAAAAAAGTCCTTTGTTAGGTTTCAATCACTTAATTAGGCGTTAAAATGAAGACTAAAATTGTAATTTTGTCGTTATTTGATTCTTTATGTGGTGTGCTAAAATGTGCATTTGGGTCCCCATTATACAGTGTAAAGAAACTCAGTCATGCTTACAAGGAGCATAATAGAGTGTTGGAATGAAAATATTAAATAATTGCTAATAAAACAATATAATTTACAAGTAATTACATCATGAACCGTAACATTTTTTCAAGAACAATAAACAATACACTTATACACACCCCCACAAAATGGTTAAAACTAAAATTTCAAAGGTTTATAGCATCAACTAGATCTACTCATGAAGAACTATGACTTCTTCTTCTTGAGTCGACGATCTCTTGGAGAATTACTATGAGAGCAACAATGAAGGCTTGATCCACGTTTGGCTGCAGCGTCACCGTGAAATTATCCTTTCCCAGGAATATACTCCCCGCCGTCACTTTCTTCTTCATCTGAGCAATTAAGGTAGAAGATGGTTTAACGTAGATATCGCACGTCGACTGCGTGAAGCCGCTTGTCTTCATCTTATAATCGCACGCTTGTTCCGATGAGTTGCCGGCTAAGAACACGTCTAGGTTTGTGTTGAACTGAAACGCCGAAGATTCTCTTGCGCTGAAGATGAGGTCTTTCTCCTCTTTGCTTTCTCCCCTGTAAACTTTCCATCTCGTTCGCCATGTAAATGCCTGCATATATACATATATAAATAAGATTTGATTGGGAATAATATAATTCTCAGAATTGTTTATTCTCTACCCTAATCTCTGTCAGGACAACATCAACTAAGTTGATCAGACAATTGATTTGTAACTACAAAGTTACAAATTTGATATATTTATATATATAATACCTTTCGTCGGAGAGTGAGGATGGAGTTTCCGGCGGGATCATAGACGACGACTTTGCTGTTGATGAAAGTGGGGATGTTTTCGACTTTGAAGAGGATTCTGCCATTGGCGGCATCTTTAACTTCATATCCGTTGCCAGCTAAAAAGTAAACTTTTTTCTTGATTGAGATTTGAAGATGATGAGGAGTACAGTATTCCGGATTGATCACAACCAGAGGGTTACCCAACGCGGTTTTCGCCATGCTCAGTTCGCTGCTAACTGATCGATCTGATCACCAGAATCAAACACTACTATTTATTTCAATTCTAATAATACCTCAGATTAATAGATGATGCTTTTATGCATGTTGATGATCGTGTTCGTGTATATATAAGCAGAAGAATTTTCGTCAAAGCAACAATGGCGGTGTAAAGAAATTTCAAAGCACTAACCAATCATCAAGGAAGAGAAATTGAAAGGAAACATCATGTATCATTACAGACGATGTTGTTGTGGTCCATCATCTTCAATTCGTGTTACGTACTTAAAAAGTATTTGACTTTTTATACAAACAAATTTGATGTCAAAGCAGATCGGGAGCTGGCCCAGGGGATCGTCGCTTGGGAATTGAACCCGAGTTATCCCGTAATTCCTCACCACAAAGAGAGCTCACTTGCCACTTGAGCTACCCCACTGGGTTGATGTCAAAGCAGATTGATTCACCTTTACATGTGTTATATCTCAGTAATAAATCACATAAAGTCATCTCATTATATTAACATTGACCAATTCTTTCCCAGCCGATTTAGACTGAACGGATTATTGTTATTTTTATAACTAGTATTTTTAGCCGTGCCAGGTACGGAATAGATTTATTATAATATATTAAGAATGTTTAGATTGATATATAATTATATAAATTATAAAATCAAATATTATATAGTGCAAATGAAGATATGCTTTTAATCGATTATATTTTCTGATGTTATCCTTCTTTGAATTCGAGCAAATAATTGCTGAATTAATAGCGTACGCATGCAGTGCGAAAACTTTAGTGATTTTATGTATCATTGTTTAGGATTTTTATAAATTAGGCAAATATGCTCGATCTCTAATAACTCAGTTATAAGAATCAATTGCTATTCTAATTCATATGTATGAAAGATATATTTTTGTGTAGATATATAGCAATTTTGCCATCTTGAAAAAAAAAACATAATATCACCGATTGTATTTACACATTATTGAAAACCTCTTTGTAGACGACATTGATAGTAGCAACACAATCATGTCCATCCTCGTCTAGACCTAACACTTTCAGGCAGTGACTCGGGAGAAAGCCACGTACAATTGACCGTGATCAAAGATTGGTTTTTTCAGCTATAACCCAACGTGAGTTAGTGTTCGACCCTGTCTTTTGTTGATAGTCATGGCATATGCAAGCATCAACCGGAATTGTTTATGCGGAAACTTGAAGGACAATCTGGTATCAGAAGGAGTGAGAGACATTTGGGGTATAAGAACTTTGGTTCTTCATGTGTCCCATTAACTATTCTTGCTTCAACAATGTGATCTGCCAATCTTGTGACGATGGGAAGGGGGTGGATCGAGCCTCAGTGGAGTCGCGATACTGCATTGGATTTGGAACAGAGTCAATAGTACTCAAAAAAAAAAAACACATCAGCTCTCTAAATAACAATTATATATTCAAATTCAATATTATTTATTTAAAAGTTGAAATGAAAATATTAATTAAATTGAATTGCTAATACAATATAATTTACAAGCTAAGTAAATACATCATGAAACATTTCAAGAACAATAAATAATACACACCCCCGCCCCACAAAATGGTTAAAATTAAACTAAAATTTCACGAGTTTTTTTTTTTTTTTTGAGTACAAATTTCACGAGTTGTATACCCATGATTAAATAATAAAAGGATGACAAATATATCTCAAGGAAGAAAACGACGAATTGTTATGTATTATTCCTGCAGCTTCAATTCATCATGTGCAATGGTGATGAGCAGTGTGGTGGTGATGAGAACTGTGATTATTTCTTCTTCTTGAGTCGACGATTTCTTCGAGAATTACAATAAGAGCAACGATGAAGGCTTGATCCACGTTTGGCTGCAGCGTCACCATGAAATTATCCTTTCCCAGGAATATACTCCCCGCCGTCACTTTCTTCTTCATCTGAGCAATTAAGGTAGAAGATGGTTTAACGTAGATATCGCACGTCGACTGCGCGTAGCTTGTCTTCATCTTATAATCGCACACTTGTTCCGATGTGTTGCCGGCTAAGAACACGTCTAGGTTTGTGGTGAACTGAAACGCCGAAGATGTTCTTGCGCTGAAGATGAGGTCTTTCTCCTCTTTGCTTTCTCCCCTGTAAACTTTCCATCCCGTTCGCCATGTAAATGCCTGCATACATATATAAATAAGATTTGATTGGGAATAATATAATTCTCAGAATTGTTTTTTCTCTACCTTAATCTCTGAATTTAATGTCAGGACAACCTCAACTAAGTTGATCNTTCTGTGTATTTTGTGTCAATATTCTGTGTATTATGGGCAAACATTCTGTGTATTCTAGGCAAACATTCTGTGTATTATAGATAATGATTATGTGTATTATAGATAATGAATTCTCTGAGTCATTCGGGTCCACGTCTACTAACACCGAAACGACGTCGTTTTACGTATGTGGTGCACATTGCTATGTGCATCGTGGTGCAGCCGTGCAGGGTATAACGATTGTTATTATACGGAGTAATATATTCACGAGCTTGGGCTAAATTACCACGGCCCAAAATCTTCCGCAAATTCCACTTGCGGCCCACACGAAACACGGTCGGGAATTCAGAACTCTGCGACAATTCGACAAACCAGAAAAGAGTTCGGAGATCGTCGAGTACTGTACTATGATCCTACGATTCTCTCCGCTCAAACTTTTTAGATTCTCTGGAGGATGTTAAGGAGCTACTGGCGTTCCGTAAGCAGGCTACCGATCTGGCAGCTGAGACCAAATCTTTCGTCCTTTTCATTTTCATTTTCATCTTCTTCAAAGCCCAATTTGAAAAACTACTACTTGAGAAAAAGAAGAAAATGGCCGAGATCGCCGTACAAAACCAAGTGGCACGAGAGCTTCGGCCATCAGCTAGCTATGCAGAGCATGATAGAAAGGGTTTTAAAGTCGCCGGGACCCACGAATCCTTTATCGGCCCTAATCGATTCATTCGCGGATTACCAATGCGACCCCACTCCAAGTGCTTACCAATTCGTAATCAAGGAAATTACCAGGAACCCCTGTACCTATGATTTGATCCCTAAAGTTCTCGATCATTTGCAGAAAGTTGACAACTTTGAGATACCCGAGGGGGTTTTTGTTTATCTCATCAAGTTTTATGGTGATATTGGTGAATTGGAATGTGCGGTTGAGCTGTTCTTGAGGATTCCGAGGTTTAGATGTGCCCCACCTGTGAAGTCTTTGAATGCTCTGCTCTCTGTTCTTTGTAAGAGTGAATGGGGTCTTAGGAATGTGCCTGAAATATTGAATAAGAGTCAGTTGATGAATATACAGATAGATGGGTCGAGTTTTGGGTTGTTGATTAGGGCTCTTTGTAAGATTGGGAAGGTTAATTATGCGGTTGAGATGTTGAATTGCATGGTGGATTCTGGGTTTGATTTAGATGGGAAGGTCTGTTCTTTGATATTATCAACAATGTGTGAGCAAAAGGGTAGTGATGAGTTTGACATTGTGGGTTTCTTGGAAGGAACAAGGAAGTTAGGGTTTAGCCCAAGAAGATTGGATTTTTACAATGTGATGAGGTTTCTGGTGATGAAGAGGAAAGGAAAAGAAGCTGCAAAGGTCTTGAAGAAGATGCGAATGGACGGGATTCCGCCTGATATCGAATGCTATGATTTGGTTTTGGAAGGGGTGGTCTTGGAAGGCGAGTTTGAGAAGGCAGATAAGGTGTTTGATGAATTGCTTGTGTTGGGTTTGGTTCCAACGGTTTTTACTTACAATAGCTATATAAATGGGTTGTGCAAGCAGAATAAGGTAGACGAGGCAATAAAGATGCTTGCTTCCATGGAAGAGCTGGGATGCAGGCCAGATTTAATGACTTACAATACTGTCTTGGAGGCCTTGTGTGGGAACGGGATGTTATCTGCAGCGAGGGAGGTCGTTGGGCAAATGAAACTCAAGGGCTTGCAAATGAATTGCCAGACTTACGAGTTTCAAATCAACAATTTCATTAGAAACGGTGAAATTGATGAAGCTTGTGAGTTGTTACATGATATGTTGAACAACGGTTTTGTTCCTCAATCTACCACATTCGAGGGGCTATTACGTGATCTTTGCCATACAAGTTTACAATGCAGCAGTTTGTCAGATTTGGTTTATGTGAATTCATGAACCAGCAACCCCTAATTAGTGGCATTAGAGTTATCAGATGGTCCTTATCTAACCAGATCTTTTCCTCCTTGAACCAAACCTAAAGAGGTCGAAATGTCGAATTAACAGGTGAAACACTGAAACCTTGTCTGGCTCGGTTTAGTCTCTCTCTTTTAAATTGTTCTTGACTTGTTGCACTTGCATAACTATACAATCAACTAAAGCATATGGATATGTTTTCAAGCCCAGAAAATTGCGGTACATGTGCCCAAATTGTTTTAAAACTAGTGCGCCAATCACCATCAACATACCGGGAAGACAGACAAGAACCATGATTTTGCCTTCTCAACCTCCACGGACTTGATGTTTGCGTGAGGTTTTATGAGCTGTGTCTCATCCTAGCATTTGTCGTGAGTCTAATTATTCGGCCACTTTATTGGACAATTGATGTACTAACTACCAATTTTAAGTAGAGTGGCTGGCTAATCACAGGTTTAATTATCACGTTCTCTTGGTGTGATGTGACAGAACATAGGCCATGGTACAGACAGTCAGAAGATACATTCTCCACCATGATACATCCAAAAGCACGAGAAATTCAGGTAAAATCGAGCCCTTGAGGCCTTGAATGCTTTCTTGGCTAGATTTGCAGATATTGAACAATGATGACGGATTGATTTTCCAGGGAATATTTTTGGTTTCTTATCATTCATAAGCTTCCAAGACATGAAATTCTCATTTCTCAGTGAGTCAGAAGATGAGAGCTTCATTGCTTCAAGCATTTATTCTCGAGTCTCAACTACTAGCTATAGCTAAGGAATGTGACATATTTGTACATTTTAGCCATAGGGTCAACTAATCTTTCATATCACTTTCTTCTCATATTGACCTCTGAGAACAACATTTAGGATGTCATTAGCATGGGTTCCTACTAATTTAATTTATGAACTGTGTGCTAAACGTGTTCATTTCTTACTGCTGTAAGTCACTTCTCCAAGTATAAGTATTTCCTTTCTTGAAATACAATTGTCAATAGTGCTGACCTTATAGCATTGCAAAAACCCCTCATATCTCAAATGGTTCTCTATCAATTTGTACAAGCCATAGTGATAAGAGTGCAACTATGCAAGTCCTATCAAAAACCTCTTACGGCAAATTTTATTGTGGACCATGGTCTATGTAGCAACGTGGACCATGAAGTATGTATGATTTTAATTACACTTCAGTTTTATTTGACAATATTGTTATGTTTTTACTTAAAACATCATTTTAATTCTACTATAGTGATAGTAAATATACTCCAGGACCGGTTGGACACACCCCGGACCCGGTCGGATAGCGTTAGGTCGGGAGGTCGGCTTGTCGCCGTATGGTCGGCCGGAAGGCCGGTCGTCACGGGCCGAACAGTGCCCCGATGGGCCCCGACGCGACGTGCCAGTGACCGCCACGTACCTCTTCCCGCTTGGGCGTAGAGTGAGGTGGGCGCATGTGCGCCACGTTCCCGTCATGCCGGAGGTCCGGTAACCGCGCTTTTCTCCCTTATAAATAGCGCATTTATGAGGAGAGAGAGGATCTTTTGGCCGTTTCTAGACTAAGACTTAAAGAGAGCTCGGACAGTAGGGAAGCCCACTGCCGACCCGCCGAGCTCTTTGAGCATTTATTGACTTGTAACCGGGTTTGGATCCTTGAGTTGTATAAGATCGTATTTTTCGGTTTTCCTTGGTGCCCGTATTTTACTGTATCATATAGTTTCATTTAATAAGCATATGCTTTGTTTTTTCAATTTCATTTTCCGCACACACTAATTTCATTATAATAACACTAAAGTATATGTATAACAACTGACTTCTTACCTGAGATGTTTTAATTATATTGTTTTAACGGTTATTGTAATTAAAGATAGTTATCAATAATTGTGCATTTTGGTGTGCTACGGATAAAAATGACATTGTAATCCTAGCCAATAAAGAATCACTAACAAAATGTGTATTCACTTATTTGTTATACACTTGTACTAACGGTATCAAACAAGTAGATAATACACAATAAACAGTTCATGAATCAGAGCTTTCTGCCATAACTATTGCCATTTGTCAAGACTTGCACAAATGTGAGGCCATTACAGTTCTAACACCCACATATAACAAATTAACAAGAATTCCTTTTCTGACAAAAACACAAAAGATTTCCAATAACAAAAGAAAACATCATCTAGGGCAACCCCAATCAAGTTGGTCGGACAATTGGTCTGGTAATCACAAAATTTCAAGTTCAAACATAGGCTGCTTTATCTCTAAAGCCACAAGGCAGACTTCCTTTAGAGCATACATTTGGATAACGGCTACGGACTTTCCCGAAAGTCCAAGCAAACACCATTATATTCATGGTGTGACTTCACAGTTTCTCATCACAATATGCAGAAGCCAACAATAATTGATGCTCCCAAGTTCAAAGTCGGTGAAATAGCTATCCATCCCTACAAGGCAAAAACAATTCAGGGTAAAAACAAAAGAAGCAAAGGCAAAACATTGTGGCAAAAAGGAAAAGTAGACAAAATAATATTCCCACATGGAATCAATGAAACTCTACTGTGATAGTGTGATGTGCCTTGCCAATTGCACTTTTTACAGCAACAAGCCAGATCCATGCACCTGACTAGGGCCTCACCACTCGCCACTCGAGCCATGATCCATAGCGGGGAAGAAACTACAAAGATCCAATAAAACAAAAAACACTGCACAGCTTCCTCGTTAGTAATAGAGATAATGAGTTCTCGATCTGTCAATATTGCATTGTTCAAGTCATTATCTTTAAGGATTTATCTTGTCTTCTTTTTTTTTTGATAATTATCTTGTCTTCTTTAGAACAAAACAAATGGATGTTCTTAATGATCTGAAGCAAATATCAGTTATTACATGTTATGTGCTATAACATATTGTATTTTACACTGGGTGGACAATGATACCATCAAGCACATTGAATAAACCCGAAGCTCCAGTTTATATTTGTTTTCCTGGATTTTTATCAAACAACACTAGTTGTTTGTAGCCTATCTGGCCTCCACCAACTAGTTGAGGAGCCTTTATTGCATATTGGGATAAAATTTATCCAACCAACAAAATGACAGATCATCTCTTTGGCTTTCCTATCTATTCATTTTATCTTTTCAGTCCCATACCTATGGCTAGTTTGTTCAGTATCCCCACTAAGTTAAAAGCTCAGAATGAATTATCAAACAATATATTTCACAAAAACATAACTAATAGATGATTACAAAAACCATAAATATTAGCATATATGCAGCATCTCAAATGTATAATCTGCTTTATCTGTATGGATTTTATGTAGTAAAACCCATTCTATTTTTTTTTATTTTTATTTTTTAATAAATTCAGGAAGAGATGTTATGTGCAGCAGGTCAAGTTGAAGGTCTGAAGCAAATATCAGCGGCGAGATGGAGACAGTATACTTTGAATTTTGGGGAATAGGCAACAAATTACATTGTTGGAAATCATGTGAAGTAATTATGACTATAACTACCACATAGCTTTCAACCATGGCATTTTCAACAGTTTGATTACAATTTTAGACCACTTGCTAAATGTTTATCTTTTCTTTGACATTACGTCCATCGTGGATTTTTCTTGATCATTATCCTCAAAAGCATCAAAAAGAAAAAAGACTTAAACCTCTCAGAAAGGAAAAACAGGAGAATTTAGATACTTTTGAGTTTCAACAAAACTTACCTGTCACAAGGATCGGAGATGCTGGCACATATTAACAATAATAAGGTCAAGTGGTCATGATGGGGAAGAGGGGCACATGAAATACAAACTCATGGAGCCAAATTCATGAAGCTAGCTAGAACTTATGCGGCTTTTAGAGTTGTAGGCAAAAGCCATTAACATGCATGAGTTAGTAATGCACGTGCCCTGCTTCTCCATCTTGCTCAACACTCGCCTTCTTTCTAAGATCTATATGCGTGTGCAGCTCATTATTGGGAGAACTAGGGAAAGACAGACATTTGTGTGCTAACTGAGGACTGGGGGAAGCTAAGGGAAGAGATGGGAATTGGAAAGTTTTCGGAGTAAGAGTCTGTGTCATGGAATATTTTGCGAATCACATGTGGTACACTCTCACTTAATTAGCCCACATTTATAGCCAAAGGGGCAGCAGCATGTAGGCCTCATGTTCAAAGGCAGGCCTGAGTGTGTGATTTGTAGCCTTGTAGGTAAGAAGATTAGTAGCAAGTGGGCCCCCCCTACAAAATGGCAAACCCAGAAAGTGGTGTGAATGATCAAGGACCACTCTGGGTTTACACTGTGTGATCATAAGCTGCAATTCTAACCTTTCATTATTTGGTAGTCCATGTTGATATCACCTGAACTGTTTTGAGCATTCTACTAGAAATGGCTGTTGGCCTATTTTTACACAGTCATACATAACTACAATTTCTGTGATCATAAATCCTTTCATATTGAGTTCAGAGAGGGAGACCCTAATAGATTCATGAAATGGGAGAGATCCCCATATTATTTTAATAGATTCATGGAGATTCTAATAGGTTATGTCAGGCTGGGGTGTGGGGCCCTACCTTAGGGACGAGGATATTTCATCTTTTATGAGCAAGAAAGATGAAAAAGAAAAAGGACAGAAGTGCTTATGAAATGATAATATATGGCTTGGGATTATCCTCCATGACAGGTTCCATTTCTAATTGGATAATTTGAGGAGAAAAAAAAAACTGTGACTTAGGATCAAGACTAGTCCTGTAATATGATAAATGACCATTTGTTGCTTGCCACTAAGCATGCTCATTAAAATTGTCACATTCAACAATGTTGCCATCCTAGGTTGGGCAACAGGATATTGTAACAATCATCGCAATAAGTGTAATATAGGCCGACAAATACCTTCCATGAGAATAAGAATAAGCAAAATAGTGATGATATTACCTAAAAGCACATTATATGGACAACAGAAAAAGAATTTTTGAGAAAATAGCAACCTTACACTCCATGTATGGTGAAATAGGAGTATCATAATCATGGAAATAGTAATAACAATTTCAAAGTGATGTGATCTCTCCAATGAAATATTTCAGCTCTTTACAAAATGATAGTGTATTATATTAGATATGGTAAGAATCCATTCTAAAGACGAAAAATTCATTCTCTAGGAGACCCCTCAGCTACTCGTAATCCTTATCTACTCAGCCTATAATACAGAAACCTCTATAAGTTAAACCTTATGTATAACTAACTTCCTAG
>CM008334.1:15009996-15020058 GCA_002525835.2 Ipomoea batatas | reverse complement strand
ATTGTGAAAACAATGAAGGGCAATTATACGCATATAGTACGTAACAGTTTGTAAGAAAATTGATATACATAGTATACTGCTAAGGCAAATTGTATAGGTGAGGCAATATAAGGCCTAAGAATTGCATATACAAGAAACATACGAAATGCATATTATATCAATTATGAAAAATTTGCCTATTCGAAAAAAATGGAATTTGTACTGTTCACCGTGAGCGTGCTGATAACGTGTTGTAAGGGATTTGGCCTTTAGCTCTTAACCGGGAATGGTAAATTGCAGTGATGTATAAACTACTATAACAAAGGGAATGGAAACAAGTGTGAGCATAAATATAATATGTGCAGTCCAACTATCAGCTTAGGCTTTTAGTTGAGATGGAGCACATGCTTTAATTTGGTATCAGAGCCATGCAAAAGAATTACAAGGAGACAAGGGAAGCATTCTCATTCATCTAATCATAGGACATATTACAAAGAGTATATATAATAACAAACTATAACGGAAAGGAATAATGGAGACTTAAATACAATAGCCGTTACAACTGTTATATTACTACATAATAATGGCCACAAATACAATCATTTATAACAAAACTAAAATTTTCTCAAAGAAGTAAATTAAAACAACGTTAAAGAAAATTTGACATTTGTGAATTGCATGATTCCCAGTGGCACACAGAATAGCCAAACCCCATAATTGTGGAGCAGGTCACACTTGTGACGGTCAAACCGTCTCACGTATCTTTATCTGAGAGACGGGTTAGGTCAATATGCAAATATAATTCTTATATTAACAAATGTAATACTAAATCATGAATAAATTATTTGTTACTTATAAGGAAAAATATAATATTTTTTATGACAAATGTAATATATTTATATTTTGAAGTAAAAGTATTATTTTTTTCGTATTATATTTTCTCTTATAAGGCATTTTGAAAAATGTAATATTTTTTACCGATTTCTTAGCAAAATAAAATGAAAAACAGTAAAGGCTTTACCGGCTTATATATATACGCCACATACCTCCAAATACATCCCCTCTCTCCTCTCCCGTATAAATACATCCCATATATGCCTATACATATACATCCCATCTCCGTAGCAGTCAGCATACCCAATTTGTCCCAGAACTAATACTTTTTTTTCTCTCTCTCCATTCTTCTTCTGATCTCTACCCTAATACACACCTAGCATACTGTTTTCTTAAACTTGTGTCATTGTCTTCTTCTCCACCTAATACGCTAAATCCAAAAATCTACACAAAAATTTCATATATCAATCTAGGTTCTTAGCTTTGATCATCTGTCACTGTATCACTTCAATTCACACGGAAAATTTAAAACAAAATTGAGTGAAAAAAGAAACTCTTCAATTCTCCTTTAATTTTATTTTCTCAAATTAAACTTGCACATCTCCTCTTCCGACGATCAAACATTCTTTTTGGCAAGAATTTACCGACAATCAGACTTCTTTTCCGACGACCAGACATTATTGTTGATTAATCATTCTTTTTCTCATGTTACCAGAAAGCTAACAAGGTAATTCTTGTTGAGTAGATTTTCAGTATGTCATGTTGCCTTCAAGTTCTTCCTGACAAACTGATCAATTTTGTTGTAATCTTGATTTGTTGTTGGATAGTTGAGTTGTACTGATTATATATGCTAGTCGCAAATTATATCGTGGACCGTGGTCCACAATGCATTGTGGACCGCGGTCCCAAAACGACGTCCTTTTGATTAATGAAACAGACGGATGAATTCGCGCCACTCACTTTCTTTTCATATATACTGCACTTTCTTTTCATATATACTGCAGTTCCCTTTCAACACAACTGCAGTTCCCTTTCAACACAACTACAGTTACTTTTTGATATAGAACAAGTCATGTAATGCATCCCGAACCTTCATCACATTTATACGGGCATCATTCGCATTATATATTTGATTGAAAGCAAAATCAATTAATCTCATTTTGTACCTAGGATCAAGTATTGCTCCAATAGACATCAAAAGATTGCAATCACCCCAATATTTGTCAAATTTTGTCTTCATCTTTTCAATCATATCTCTAATCAACTCTTCATGATGAAACTCATTTTCATTTAAAACATGATTGACCCTCCAAACCACACCAAGAAAGACATTAGAAGTGGGATAGTTAGTTCCAGAGATCACTTGAGTAGCTTCATAAAAAACCTCTAAGATGCTAAGAACATGCTCTATTTTCCTCCAATCTTCCAAGCTAGGACAACATTTATATGAAGACTCTCTTTGAGCAAATATTGGAAATGCATCCTTAACTGTAATGACTACAACTAACATTTCATATGTAGAATTCCAGCAGGTAACACAATCAAGAATTGACTTTTTCACTGGATTTCCCAAATGATGCACAATTTCAGAAAACTTCAACAACCTAGACTCAGATTGATTGATAAATCGCACACTATTCCTAACATCATCAACAACAGTTTTAATTGTAGAAAGACCATCCTGAACAACAAGATTCAATATATGAGCAGTGCACCTGACATGAAATAGCTTACCCCCCAAAAGTAGCTTATGACTCCGAGAGAAAGTTTCTTTGGCAATTCGAACTGCAACATCATTGTTTGAAGCATTATCCACTGAAATGGTGAAGATTTTATGTTCAATTCCCCAATCTTTTGTGGACTTCATAACTCCATCAATGATATCAACACCTGATATATGACAATAATAATATTAAAGTCAAGAAATAGTTACTATTAAGTAATTAATATAAAGATATTTAAAAACAAGTAAACAAGATTACCAGCATGTGGAGGAGGAAGAGGCATGAAACTAAGTACAAGCTTTTGAAGTTGCCAATTTGAATCAACAAAGTGTCCAGTGACACACATATATGAAACTTTTTGCACCTTAGACTTCCAAATATCAGTGGTCAATGATATTTTATTGATGGTTCTTAACATCAATTGCAACTTTTTCTTCTCTATGTCATATATAGACAGTAATGACATCATTCTTTGCCATGGCACGGGAGACTTTCTCAAATTGTGGAAGATTAACTTTGAACATGAAAGTAAAACCATAATTTTCCACAACATTTAATGGTTGCTCATGCATTAGAATTCAATGGGCAATAGCTTCTCTTTGCTTCATATGATCATATTTACCATCTGACAAAGGAGGTGTCTCAAACTTGGATTTTGCATTCTGAAACTGCAATGTTTTCTGATTTTTTGTTTGTAGTTTCTTTTGTATACACCTACTCAAATGATTCCAAAGATGAGATGTTGTAGCAGACGATGACTTAGAAAGAAGTGTTTTACAATGTATACATTGTAGCTTTATACTTCCATCCTTTGAAGTAACTTCACTAAAATTAGCATGAGCTTTTGATACCCACTTCCTTTTCTTCCTTTGAAATTGGTCTTGATTATCATTATTTTCACATTCCTTCTCATCATCATCTTTTTCATCTCCAACATCTATATTGTCATTTTGTTCCCCATCACCATTAACATCCAAGTTGTCTACATTAACACCTCCATAATTAACTTCATTCAAATCAACACAATTAATTTCCTACAAAAGTTTTTTAGAAACATTTGAGAACCATTCAAACATAAAAAACATAAAAAACATAAAAATTTAAAATGATAATGGTTACCTCATTCATCTCAAATTCTCTAATGTCATGTTCTTGTGTTTGCTCATTTGAATTTGTTGTCTTCATAGTCGGTTAGTCACTATGTAATTGAATAGTTATATATTAATACATTAATATACAAATAACAAAATATATTTTACTGTAAAAGACTAACTAGATACAGGGATTATGTATTTCTCAAACCATTTTGAATAAAATAAACACATAATACAAAATCAGAAAAAAAAAATCCAAAAGAGTACCAAAAAATGGTTAAAGAAAATAAAGACAGGAAATACCAAACTGCCGTAGTGCCGCACTGCCCGGGAAGAAACGGAGAAAGAGGAGCTCTACTGCGAGAACCACCGGAAGTCGCCGCAACTGAAGACCCCGCGACTCTGAACTGCTGTCGGAACTTTGCTCCTCTCCCGTCTCCAGCTCTCCGTGTGGAGGTCTTCCCACGAAAGAAGCTGCCGGCAGCCGGTGGTCGCCGTCAGAACTGGAGGTCACGCCTCTTCCCGTCTCCGTCTGGCCGACGTCTTTTTTGGTGAAGCGGTGGGAAGAGATTTCGACGAAGTCTTGGCTCTGTGCAGCCGCTGTGCTTGAATTCACCGTTAGGGTTAGGAATTAGGTGAAACAAAACTTATTATATTTATATTTATATTTTTATATATAAAAAATATATATATATATATATATATATTATATATATTCGAATATTCGAATAGTATTCGAATCAAATATACTCGTATTCGTATTCGTATTCGAATCGAAAAAATATTCGAATTCGAATCACGAATCGAATTAAAAATATTTGATTCGTTTACACCCCTATTTGAACGCGATCCTATATATATATATATATATACATATATATATATATATAACTAGCTATTGACCCGTGCGATGCACGGACTAATATTAGTAATAATAAAAATGAAGCATTACTGTAAAAAAAAGAATAGTAAATTATAAACTTTTAGTTTTGGTAGGAAAAAAATGTTAAGATTAATGAAGTTACAAATTACAAATTGTTAAAAACTTCTTTGTAAACTACATTAGTAGTACTATTAAAAGTACTTTTTAAATCATCACAAATTAAAATCTTGAGGCCGTTTGGTTGACTTATTCTTGATGCAGCAACATATAATTGTCCATGGATAAAAACTGGTTTCCTTAGGATCAAGCCAACATTAGACAAAGTTTGGCCTTAACTTTTGTTGATAGTCATTGCATATGACAACATGAGAGGAAATTGTCTCCTATTGAACGTGAAAGGCAATCTTGTGTCAGATGGCGTTATAGTCATTCTAGCAATCAAAACCCTAGTGCCATCATTGGGTCCTGCAAGTATGCTTCCTTCAACAACATGTTCAGCTAATCTTGTAACAACCAACCTAGTACCACTGTTGCAAAAATCCCCGCCTAGGCGCTAGGCGCTCCTAGATCGAGGCGAATTGCTCCCTAGGCGTCCGCCTAGCGCCTAACTCGGCGGACTGGGCTAAGTTGGTGGCCGACTAGGCCGAATTTGGCCGAGTTAACTCGCCAAACTCGGCAGAGTTAGTCAAGTTAACTCGAGCGAGTCGGTCTTATTAATTTTATTATTACATTTATATATATTTAAATTTATTTATTTATATAAGTAAGAGAAGTAAGAGATATATATATATAATATATATAATATAATATATGACATACACCCACACACATGAATTAATTTTTTGTTTTTATAGGTCGCCGCCTAGAACCGCCTAGGTACCGCCTAGGCGCCGCCTAGACCGCTTAGGCGCTAGGCGCTAGTCTACCGCCCGACTAGCGCCTAGCGCCTACTACAACCATGCATAGTACCATTGCACAGTCCTAGACTATGATCAATATTCCTCATTAACATTACAGGTGAACCAACCTTTAATGTTAAAGAATGATTTGACAGTCCTGAAGCTCTAATAGTGTTTCAGGATTCAGGTGTATGGACATCTGCAAGTACCATAGAAGAACCATCAGCTTTGCACGCTGTGTCAGAACTGTAATATGTCTTCCCTTCCCCTATAGTCAATTCAGACATATATTCATTCACTTCATTCACAACTTCTAATGTTGGTGCTAAAATTGCACTTTTATGAAAACAACTACCATCACTTATACCACCATTGAAGTCCAGGAAAGTACTGTTACCAATAGTTGCAATAGGATCACCATTCGATTTCAACAACATTTCAGATGGGATATCAACCTCAGCGTAACCATCATTATCTTCTCCAATAGTACCATCACCAATTGAAGCCAGCCAGTTAGCAAATTCTCCCATTCGTTGTTGATCCAAACGACATTGCATACTATTTAACCTCAAATTCTCTGTTAGGCGCATAACTTTGCAATGCTTCCAAAGTTAGGATGAATTGATAGTTGAAGAGATAATGTCTTGTCTTGATCCTTTTGGCACCACTGGTAAAATTTGCCTAAAGTCAACTTCGAATACCACTGTTTTACCTCCAAATGTCCTATTACCACTGTCTTCATTAACAAATCGCAATATATCTCGCATTGTTCGATCCAAAGCCTCAAAACAGTGATTGTGCATCATTGGTGCTTCATCCAAATTATCAATTTCGCTGCAACAATGAGTTCTGCTAATTGACTTCCTTGATGAATATTTTGCAAGTAGAGTCTTCATTGATAGAAATAGGTATAGCAAATCTAGAGTGTGTTGTCTGTTCTCCGGGCAAAAGCAATGATGCTATACCACTAGATGCCACATTGATAACGATTTGACCTTTAGCTCTAATATAAGCTGATAGTGCCCCCCAAAGAAATATTTTGCCAGTACCACCATACCCATAAACAAAGTACAATCCATCCTTGTTAGAATAAACATCAGAAATAACAGCATCATAGATCGATCTTTGCTCATCTGTTAGTTTGGAATGAAGTAACTCACTTTCTTTAGCAAGCGAATCACGATCATATGATAACTCTTCCAAGATCAACCTATTGTCAGTCCTAACAGACAATTCTTCTGAGAGTAATGGTATGTCTGGAAAATCTTTCAAACTCTTATTGTAAAGTAATAAGAGCTTTTCCAATTGTAACAGTGCAAAATCCTTTTTTTCTTGATCATTTAGAAACACATCTGACGTAAAATAGTTGGAATTCGTTAGTTAAAAGAAAGGGGAAAGTACAATGTAATGAAGATAATATAACTCGTTTGATATGAAGAAAGTATGGTCAAATGAATACATTGTTGATTTAATACTTTCCGTCGATTGTATTGAACATCTTCGACGAGATATGTCCAAACCTCGTTCCAAACATATTCAGGCCTTCCCATTGTGTTTTCCATTAAAAGTGTGACAAACAACTTTCTTAGTGAATGTGCAGTAGACCATTGGCTAGCTTCCTTAATTGCATCAATGTACTCAAGATCATCATCTAGTAACCAATGAGCATAACATGCATCCTTAAAAGTGTTGTACTTTGTTCCATTGTATGTTTTACTGTCTTGAAAACTTTGAGGTCCTCGAACTATGTTCAATAGGCAACAGAGATAATAAAGCTCACCAGTCCCCGGTGGTACATAAAAAATACGACCAATTGAAAAACCACGTTGCCTTGGCTGCCATTGGCGCACATTTTTTTTCCAAACAAATTTATTCGGCATTTCAATATAACTTAACAATCTCTCTTTAGAGTATTTCTTGTTAGCTTCAAACCATTCAGTAAACATGTTTTGACCAAAGATTTGTCGATTCAAAATGCTTTCCACATCTTCATCGTCTTGAAAGTATACTGTTTGGCTATCTGGTAAGTGGAAACTAAGTCTCTCCACTGCTGGGGTTCTGCATTGGATGTCATAACTCAGTAACCGCCAAGTAGCCTCTGAAGCAGACACATACCTACAATCATAGTACATGTTGATCTCATCCACAACTTCCACACCATCAACATCTGTCGAACTTTTATAGAATTCTGCAGTGACTCGATCATTTCCTTTATTGATATACTTAAATAAGTACTTGATCGATCTAGACTGGTTGCACCATTCAACATTCAAATGTGCTTTGTACCTCAACAACAAATATCTATTATGAGGCACCACATACCTATTGCCCATTTGAATACCATTCTTTGTTATTGTTCTTCAATCATCACGTCTTCTATATATAGGGTATCCATCTGCATCAAAACTTGATGAATCAACAAACCTTTTGGGGAAGTATTTGGTACATCGTCCATTGACCATGTAGGGTGAGTTAGATCTAGCAACACCGTAAGGACCATGCAACATAAATTCTTCCACAGCTTTATAGTAATCTTTATCAATTTTTGATCAAGAATTTCCGCTGAAATGAATTCATCAATGGATGTAGGAGATGAGTCAAGCTTGTTGGATCCAAGAAACAACAGGATATGTGCGTGTGGTAGGCCCCTTTTTTGAAATTCAATTGTGTATAATACTGTTGAATGAAAACATTAAAAATTAAATGAATACCAAAAAAAAATGAACAATAGCATAATAGAGTGATAAGTATAAAATGAATTAGTGACTTACATGCTTTGACTGGACCAAACACTTTTCCTTATTTGAATTCTTTAACCAAACTATCCAATTTCATTTTGAAGACGCGACTAACAATATCGGGTCTATCTTCTGGCCGCAAACCTCTAACCCCAATATACCGTTGGATTTCAGGCCACTTTGGGTTATATGTAAATGTAATGAATAAGTTTGGATAGCCTATCCAACGACATATAGCCATCGCATCCTGGTAGTTTTGGATCATATATCTTGCACCTCCTGTAAAGCTTGATGGTAAGATAATCCTCTTTCCTTGGGTTGAAGGGTCTATATTTCCCTTAAATAATGCATCTGACAACCCTTTGTAAACTTCACAACGCAATGCCTTTTGATTATTTCTTATAAACATAAGTCGACCAAATTCAACCATTGTATAACCATCGACCAAGAATTGTTGAAACAACCTCTTTGAATGCAATAGTGTAGAAAGTTCACTTCTCCTTTCATGTAACCGAAAAGCAAAATACTCCCTTGGTGTTATACGTTACCTTGCTCCATCTAGTTGACTACGAATAGCTGCAAATTGGATGTCATCCCTATACCCATCATCTCTGTATGGAAACAGAATTGGATATTGCATAGGTAAGTAAGCAGGGTTTAGTTCACTAATTCTCTTGAGTTTCCCAGATTTTGACTCCACTAAAATATCGCGAAAACCCATCTTCGGATCTAGGTCACCAACTATCAATGCAGCTACCTCAGATACTGTAGCTAAATTATGGGTCCTAGCATCCTTGGTCCTCTTCCCTAGTAGTCTCATTTTTACCTCAGTTCGTGGATTGTTCTGAATCTCTGACCTAGCCATTATAAACGACTTAACCAACACATTGTTGTCATCCAGTACTTTTTTATGTCGTTTACCACCTCTAGGTGTAACGACCTTGTACCGTTTTCACCCCTACATAGAAAAAACAAATTTAAAATACTTTCATTTTATCCAATAAAAAAATACAAATATGAAATAAGAATACATGTAAGAGTATATGTGCATACCTTATTGAATCAACACGATTGTTAATCTCATTTTCAGTGTCATGAATGTACAATTGGGCAAATTTTGGTTGAGCACCGTCCATCGGTAGCAAACTACCTATCAAATGGAAGTTTTGCCCATTTATACGGTAAACCGGTGGACCACTGCCATTATTCACTGTTTTGTCTACTTTCCCACCCATTGACGTGAAACAAAACATATTGTTATAAGACCTAATATTCTCCAAGAAGTGATTTCTCTTGGGACCATGCTTAAAAAATAGATCATATAACTCTTTTGGTGGTTTTGTGGGAGGTGGTAGTTTTATCTTTCCATGGCCACAACACAATGAATATTTAGTAATACCGTTAACGTTTGACTTGTCCAAACGTTCCTCGTACCAAAAGAGTGCCCCACAATGCAAGCATGAATCACAAGCATCACCAAAGTCGGCATAATCAACTATAATAAAATGAACCAAGTTTAAGTCCTAACCCAAAAAAAAAAACATTTTTTTGGCTAAGATATATTTAAAAATTGAGAAAAAAAATACTTACCATGTACTACATCTTGGGTGATCTCTTCCTGTTTGCTACATTCATTGAAATCACTGTTGAGGTTTCGACAATCAGCTGCAGACGCATTGTTTGCATGGATTAATTGACTACTTGGTCATTTGATTAAGTTAGTGATAGTTTCACTATAACCTGAAAATAGTAGCAACATGTTGAGGTTAACACTTAACGTTTACAAACTAATTTTTGTACTCAAACTATATTTCAGTAAAAAAAAAAAAAAAAAAAAAAAAAAAAAAAAAAAAAAAAAAAAAAAAAAAAAAAAAAAAAAAAAAAAAAAAAATTAAAAAAAAACAAAAAAAA
>CM008334.1:14993738-15006622 GCA_002525835.2 Ipomoea batatas | reverse complement strand
TAAATACAAATTGCATATTGCCATAAGTCTATGAATCGTTGCTTCCAAATCTGTATAAATATATTATTCCATCGTAAAAGCTAATGCATTCAATTACAACTTGCTGGACGAAGTACTACTTGCTTCCAAGAAATCAAGGAATACATATTCTACAACAGAATTCCATGTATATTCTTGGAAGTGAGATATCTCCAATCAGTATCAGGAGTGGAGATTTAGATCTGTGGTTCGTGCATACAATGTCCCGGAACTTGAAGCGACTCAATTAAGAGCAAGGAGGTTGTCTTTCACGATTCTGAGGTACTTTTTTAATACAAGTAAGCATACGGCAAATACCATTCATTCATGAGTTCCATAAAAGATGAAAAATACATGTATATTTGTATTTGTTTTTTTTTTTATATATGTGAAGTGCAGGTAAAATGTGGCAGAGTGTGCACAATACTACCATTGTCAAGGCAACAGTAGTATAGTGGTTATATGGATGTATAGAAGTACACAGGTTACTAAGTCCGATAGATACTTCTGATTTCAATTGAGACATGTTTAGTTTGAATGTTTAGTATGAAAAAAAATTTATGCATCAGATTGTATCATCATCATTTGTATTTTTCTATTGGTTAGAAAAGTATTCATTATAAAAATAACTTAAGTACAGAGTATTTAATTGAAAAGTCAAATTATTGATAAAAAGGGATCAATTAATAATTAAAACATACATACAATTACAAAGTACTCTGATTAGGATACGTATGATATTTATTTATCCAGCTGGAGAATTACTTGACTATACATCTAGGCTGGAGACCAGTAGAGTTGGTGAGGAATTAGATGAGGATTTGGATTTGTAGATGTGTCATCTGATTTTTTGTTTACTAATAATAAATAATTTGGCACTAAATATTGCAGTGCAGTAAACATTTGTATGATAATCTTTTTTTTAAACACGTATTCCTATTCGAAGATGAAGCAGGAAGTCTAATTGCTATCAATTCTTCTATGCTAGAAATCAATGGATGCCTATTGGATGGATTCTCATTCACCTAGAGTTGTAAGAAGAAAAAGTATATAGTTTTAAAGGAGAAGTTGGCATGAAGATGGTCCTTTTTGACATGAATGGTTGTTTGATTATCTTGATACTATTTTTCCATGGCTGGTCTGCATACTTGGTCTAAATCAGTTCTGACTGTATTTTTATTTTTTGGGTGCTTCTTTTAATGTTTGCCTCATTGGATTTAGACTATTTTGGTCATGGATTGCATCCAGAATTACATTACACAATGTATAAAAGCATATGAATTTATTTTTTTTTGGTAAATAAAGCATATGAATTTATGGTTTCCTATAGTATAGTGGAAAAAATTACTCTAACCTTAGTTTCATGCAGCACACTCAGTTCAAGCTTGACTATTAGCAAGAGGAAGAAACGCATCCTGCAAGAGACACATAGGGAGAAAGATAAGTATTTGAACAATCACAATGATACAAAAATTATTGAGTATTAATTATTCTCATCCACTTTTTCCTTATATCAAATTATACAACTAATAATTTGATTTGCATCTATTATTGGTAAACAATAATTTGTGGTTCTAATAACATTAATCAAATTATACATCTGATTTATCTTTTTTATCCTATGCTGTTTTTTTTTTCTTTCTATTTTACATACTAAATATATTGTTACTCCAATAGAGGAAGGAATTTAAAGCTTAATATGAATCTATATACTTCCACAATATCAATTATGTCAATAAAAGAAGAGAAAAGATTAATTACAATAAGTTGGGAGTACTCTGCCTCTTGCAAGAGTTCTGAACATTCAAAATCTTTGGGAACAACACTATCCCTCAACCAATTTAGAATATGCCGACAACGTTTTCAATCCCTATCAAAAAAAAAATATCCCTGTAGCAACACAATGTAATACTATCAAAAATCACAAAACTGAGGGTTCTAAATACTTTTGTATTATCCCCAAGTGGCAGACAAAGATCATATTAACAGAATACTTATCAAGAACGATTTAGAAATGAACAAATTAACTTAAGATGGAAAAGTTTTCAGAAAAAAAAATTAAGATGGAAAAAGAAATGCCACTGTCTGATTGCCTTCAAACTTAAACTTCTTTTATTTTTTATCAGTAAGTTTACAGTAGATAATAGGTTAGGTCTTATGTCATTTGCAAAACTTATTTTTTCCGTAAGCTAAAATCCTGTAATGTGATTGTTTCTGTTACTCTCTGTGTATATATATATTTTTTTAATAACATCTTCTCAGTTACAGTTTATACTATTGATCAGCACCAGACAAATTAAAGAGAGAACTTCTTTGGTCAAAGGTCTATTGCAAAACTGTAAACGCCTTTTTGTAGGTCTTTGTAATTTGTAATATTCTATTTTTTGCGAGAAAAACAGATTAACAAATAGGTTGGAATACAATTCTACTATTTGATGTAATACCAGTCTTAAAAACTAACATACATCGATGCATGAAGGATTTTTGCAGGCAATTTTACATATATATGTCAAAGGCATGACTGTATATAATTATAAAAAAAAACCCTAACTAATATGTAGTTTAATTTAAGACTAAAATACGAAGTGGAGTAACCTGCGATGAGAAGGCGATGGCGTGGTAATACTCTTTCCCGTCCGCCGGCGACCTATAAGTCGCCATTGCCTAAAACCCATTGACATTATCCATCAATTTAATCTTTAAAAAAAAAAAAAAAAAAAAGATGAATGTTAGTAAAGGATGTGTAGGATAAACATTGATAAACTAAACGATTCACAAAATCAAGCTCCCATCGGCTCAAAATCACTCGAACAAAGATGCTCTGTTAGTATTGACTTTTCAGGATTTTATCCACTGTGCACTGGCTGCTTCCGATTTTTCGATCTTTAGCATCAACATGGTCTCAGGAAACAGTTAAGTACAAGAACTTCTAGCAGCCCCAGGAAGCTCAAATGGTGATAGACCGAACAATTCAAATAACTTGGCAGTTTGCGCGCTGTTTTCCGCCGGTCGATCTCCGAGGTAGCCAACCACGCCATTGGGAAATCAGCCGCAGTTGCCGGGATGCTCATCAACAATTGGGCGCTCGTTTTAGATATTAGCACAACAACGGAAATGCACGAGCTTGGTGAGGTCGGGAAGATATAAAGAGCTGACTTATGCCTTACCGAGAACTCTTCTCAACTCACCTCGACTACACAATTCCCGGTCTAATCGAGAATCCATTCATTTCTTGCGGAAACCAGCTGATTTGTTACATTACTGCCGGTTTGAGCCCAAACAAGAAAACACGATTAGAGGCGGTTCTGAAGAAGCCGATCAACAGGATGAAGCTGCCACCTTTATGATCCACGCGCTTTGATCGTCTTACTGGGATGGTTTCCGTTTAAAGATGGCTGTAATTCTGGTTGTTATGGTCCTTTGGGTCGGTGAAAACCAAATGGATAGAAGCGGGTGGTCGTTTTACTCGATACGTAGGAAGCCCGATCAAAAACTGTTCATATCTAAAACTTATGAAAACAATTCGTGGCATTTGGTCGTTGCGACCGAAGCTGCGCGCAATGCTCGGAGAGGCCAGGTGCTGCCGAGAGCTTTGGTTATCAGCGCGGGGAAGACTGGCAGCATCTTCATCCATTCGATGTGAGCAGGAGCGGTCGGCTAGTCAAGGTCGAGCTTCTGTCAAGCCCAGGAAGGTAAGACAATGAGATCAACGGCAACGATTGGCGGAGTCAGGCACCAACGTTGCACCTTCTAACCAGTTTGTCTAATGAAAAGGGTTCGCCTAATACAACAACTTCATTCTTCAATTCTTGAACCCTAGCATTAAATTCGACTACGATTTCTTTATCTTTCATACGCAACTCCTCAAATCTGGTATGGACTTGCTGCATTTTGGTTTGTTTCACCGATGAATCTCCTTCATAGAGTTTTTCCTAAATCTCCCATGCGTCTTTTGCAGAGCCCCATCCCGCAATTAATCCAAACTGGCCCTCATCGTGTGTTCCTGCGATCGTATTTAGCGCATTATTGTTGTTATCGCTATCAGCAATTACTTCAGGAGTCCATTGTTCGATTGAAGCCAAAATTTCAGACTTATCATCTTGTGCGCATCAGAATTCAGATGAGTGCCACGGATCTTCATTTCGGGAAACACCTCTACCTCTTCACCAACTGGCCTATTATCAGAATCATCGAACGGAAGGTCTAGTTGGGCAGGAGGGGCCACCAGAACAGGAGGAGAGACGAAATCATTAGATGACATACTATCTGTCATCACATTTTGATTACCTTGATCAATGATCCCTGTAAATTAATGCACATCCAATTAAAACATACCAACTAACAAACAATGGCCAAACAATAACACAGTCAACAACACATACAAACTGACGCACACAGTTAAAAATGGAATTAATAACCAGAAAGTTAGATTAAGCATGCCAATTCAGATTAAACACTAATTAACAACAGACAACCAAGTACATTTTCAATAACAAAATATTTCAATCTCGTAAAAAAAACGAATTCTGTGTGGATTTTCTATTAATGCTGGAAAATCTCTGAACAAATTTGGCGAAACTAAATAAAACAAACTGGCGCACACACTTATAACATGTAGAGCACAGACCGAAATATTGTTGGGTAGCAATGCACACACCACATACGAGTCACGCACAAACAAAAAAAAACATGTTATTACGAACTAATTTCTTTACAAAATGGAATTAATAACCCGAAATTTATATTAAACATGCCAATTAAGATGAAACTCTAATTAACAACAGACAACCAAGTACATGATCAATAACAAAAAAATTTCAGTTTTTAAAAAACATTCTTTCTGGATTTTGTATTAAAGAGCACAGACCCAAAATAGTTTTGGATTTCAACGCACACACCACTTACCAGTCCTACACTAACCCCCAAAACACAGAGAATTAAGAACTAATTGCTTTAAAAAAAATGAAACTAATAATTTGACCAGCTCATCTCCTCCCCCCATTGACCTCTAACCAGTAACCTCTACCCCTATAGTCACCAGCCTAACTCCCAACCTCCTGCAATTATTCAAACCATGCCCAAATCGACCACATTTATCCCAATACAGTGGAGCTCTCCTATACTCAACTCGCTGCCAGTATCCCCTCAATTCACCACCTCCATTCACAATTTCAATCCAAATTCTATCAAATCTAGGCTTAGAAACATCAATTTCCACACAGACTTTAGCCACATTTGGCCTTGTCTTCCTAATCGTCGCCATATCTAGAGCGACCGCCCTCTCTACCGGCATGCAGATTCGAGCAATCACATCAAAATCAAACAAGTGAAGAGGTAAATTAGGTAGCTGAATCCATACCAAGGATATTGGCGTGTCCCTTTGTGAGCTCCAATTCGGCGACCATTGCAAGAACTAGAGACGGACGCCCTCCACCATCGCCTGCCTTTTCAACCAAACTCTCCTCCGATCCTCCTCTAGAGAGAATTATAACAGAATGCTTCGTCTATCCATCGATCCTATCTGCACCTCCCTTGGTAGATGAAGAATTGATTGCAATTTTGCCCTAATTGCGTCCAGAGGTGGTCTCTCTCCTTCACAAATTTCCCAATCAATGTGAATCGGTCCTCCACCTCCACCAGATTTCTCCATTCGGCCATAGAAATTCTCACAGATGGTTGATAATCCTCCAGTTTTCCTTTCGAATTATCAATCTTGCCATCTGTTCGAATCTGTTCTGCTTCGCTTGATCTCGCACAGAACTGATCGTCACAGTCACAATTTTGACCAATTTCTGGAAAAAGATCACAATTAGACCTCGGATTTGCCTTCCGCTCCAATATCGCTACATTTTCCATTCGCAAACAAGCTTGCGTACTATTTACAATTCAAATCTGGCTGCACGCGATATACACGGGATATAATATTTTAAAGATACACAAATTCAGCGAAATTACATAGTTACCCTCACTCTAATTAATTCCAACGTCTAAATAAATAAAAAACACCATATTAATCTCAACCGTCCCACAATAAAAAAGAACGATCAAGATGGGATCTCACGATCTCGTCTAACTAGGGTGATCTCACTAGATCCAAGTAAAAACCCCTCCTTAGATAAAAATCTAAGAACTAATCTAATTCATTAAAAATTCAATGATCAATGGTCAATATAATCTATCAATTTAATGTGCATCTGAATCATGATTAATTCTAAAGGATATTAGTGTAATTTCGACCACCAACCAATAAAATAGAAATATTATATTTATATTCTTTCCATAATTTAGGAAGACAAAATAAGGAGGATTTCTTTAGAGTTGGGACTCTACACCCATACATGTGATTGAATGCTTGTACGTTGACACGTTAATACTTAATATGTTGCTAGATTTATTCAGTCAGAAAAAACAAAAACCAATATTAAGCATGTGGATCGGGTTACGAATTCAGTGAGATTGCATTCACTAGGATGATTATGAATTTTTTATTTTCTGTATGTAGATCAGCCAGATGCCCGATTCAAGAATAATGGTAAATTAGACATGCTCAAAGTACTGTTGCATCTGACGATTTCTTGCTATATTGCATCCACTAGATTTCCAACTAGTATGGTTATGAGGAAGCATTTATGATTCGATTATACTCAGCCAGATACAAAATTCTGTAAAAAAAATATATGCATAAATAACATGATTACCAACATCCATGAGGCATTAATGCTAAATGCATAACTACATTCATAATTTTCAAAAAAAAAAAAAAAAACTACGTTCATAACCAAAAAAAAAAATGAATGCAATAAGAGCAAAGAAAGACGTAAAACAAGTTGGTGTACACTTGGATTGAACTGTGTGCACATGAGTTGATAGATAAAGGTGTGCACTTGGGTTGACTGTGTGCTCATAGGTTACACTGTGTGTGCCATAATTTGCAGAATTAGTTTGTATAAGAAAAGATGTTAAACATTATGGTGTGCACTTGGATTGTGTTGTGTGTGCAATTGGGTCAACGAGTTTGTGCCATGATGCTCAAGAAAACTGATATACGAAATATTGTGTGTACTTATGTTAATGAATGTGTGCATGCACCAAAACTAGATTGGTGTTAAAGACTATGTTGTGCACTTAGGCTGATAGATTACGTTGTGCACTTGGGTTGACTGTGTGCACTTAAGTTACATTGTGTGTGCCAAAATTTGCAGAATTAATTTGCATAGAAAAAGATGTTAAACATTTTAGTGTGCACTTGGAATGTGATGTGTGCACTTAGATATAAGTGTGTGTACTTGGGTTAACGAGTTTATTGTGTCATGATGCTCAAGAAAACTGATATACAAAATATCGTGTGCACTTAGGTTAGCGAATGTGTGCATGCACCCGTATACGTAAGACTGTGCATGCACCAATACCCCTAAATCCTTGATCTCCGGCTACTGAAACAATCTTTCCAGTAATATTTTTATCCATGTACGATCAACCACTCCTAGACATAATTGATACACAAAACTCACTTATCAAAACAAGAATGAAAATGTTGATACACAAAGGGTCAAAGGCAGAGCGAATTTATCATCTTAGTGCAGAAACAACTAAAGCAAAAACCATTAAAGAGATAATCAATACAAAACAACACCAAAATCCTTTCAAAATAATAAATATAGAAACAAAAAACAACAAAATTAGCAAAACAAATCTTCACCTCGATAATCAAATATTACACATACATCGGCCGATCTTTTTTTTTTTCCTTGTTGGGTTTCTTTAATTAAAAAAAATACTATACAAAACAGAAAATAAAAACCCCGTAATTTGTAGTGTTATTTGTTAAGAATTAGTCTAGTCTTATTTCCTAGTCTTTTGTTTCTGGTGTAACTTCTCCTGCCTTTGTGGCTTTGTATTACTATTTAAGCTCATTGGCTTACAGTGAATAAATACAGAAGTTTATATTCTCATATGGTATCTGAGCCTTCCCTCTAAACGAGAATTTTTCCCCCCTCCTCTTTATTACTCATAGCCGTTGCCGCGTCCCTAGCTATCATTCACATCCAAGCCCCGACTCACCTACCTATCAAGCTTACCTCTGTGAATTTCCCTATTTGGAATAAACAGGTAGAATCCATGCTGGTAGGACTTGATCTTCTCGGGTATGTCACGGGTTCTACCGCTGCTCCGGCTAAATACTCCGATGAAGCCCGCACTACGCTGAATCCTGCATATACTACTTGGTTCAGGCAGGACCAAATTATCTTGAGTGCCATCCTGGGCAGCCTCTCGGATACTTTGCAACCGATAATTTCATCTGCTACTTCTGCTTCTGATGCGTGGGCTCGTTTGTCCACTAGTTGTGCCGCTGCGTCTCGCGGCAGTGTAGTTTCGTTGAAAACGAAGCTAGCCAAAAATCCAAAAGCCAACCGGTCAATTGAGTCGTATATGAGAGATATGCGGGCGATTGCCGACGATTGGCTCTTGCCCAAGGCCCGATCACGGAAGAAGACCTCGTGATCCATATATTCACGCAGCTTGGTGAGGAATACAATCCGATTATGGCTGCTCTTCGTGTCCGGACGGGGGCTATATCGTTTGGTGAGTTGCATGATGTCCGCACCGACTACGAAAGGTTGTTGAAAGACAACGAAGCCGCTTTTACTATTCACATGCCTACAACCAATGCCACACAACGACGGTTTAATGGCTCGGCTGATTCCAGTCAGCGTGGTAGAGGTGGTTTTGCTTCCTCAAATGGTCGGCAGAACCAGTTCAGAAATTCAGGTAACCGATCTGATCGGTATTGCAATTATTGTAACTATCCAGGACATGACACCAAATTCTGCCGAAAATTAGCAAAATTTTTGAAGGAGAACAATGTTGTTGTACTCAAGCCGCATAGTACCGGGCGTCAGTCACCTACCATTCATGCTACCTCTACCACTGCTACGTCCCCACAGTCGTGGTTCATGGACTCTGGGGCTTCGCATCACACTGTGAACGATGCCATGACCCTTCACTCACTAACTGACTACACAAGACCTGACGAGATAATGCTGGGGGTGGTAAGTCACTTCCTATCTCACACACTAGGTTAGTTTCTGTACCGTCAAATAGTCGATCTCTTATTCTGTCTGATGTATTGTGTGTTCCAAGTCTGCAACAAAATCTTATTTCAGTTTCTAAACTTTGTAAGACTAACTCTGTCTCTGTTGAATTCTTTGACACACATTTTATTGTTAAGGATCGACAGTCGGGCATTCCTCTCATGCGGGGACCGGTCGTGAGTGATGTCTACAGCCTTCCTGTCCAGTGGTCTCAGGTTAATTTCACCACCAAGTCATCATTGTCAAATTGGCATCATAAGTTTGGTCATCCGAATTCTCAAATTTTAGCATGTCTGCTTAAAAATAATGGTGTAAAGTTTAAACCTGAAGAGCTTCGAATGTTTGCATGTAACTCTTGCCATGTCAATAAAAGTCACAAACTCCCCTTCTCCTTTCGTTCTATGTCTAGTACTCGGCCTCTACAGTTGGTTTACACATATGTGTGGAGTTCTGCCATGGTTTCTGTAGATGGCTTCAAATACTACATAAATTTTGTAAACCACTACACTAAATATGTTTGGTTGTTTCCCCTAAAATTTAAGTCTGAAGTTTACTCGGTCTTTCTTCAATTTAAACGTATGGTCGAGACTTATCTAGACTATAAAATTGTTTCTATTTTTTCTGACAATGGGGGAGAATATGTTAAGTTAATTCCTGTCTTTAATAATTTAGGAATTTCCCATTTTACTACACCTCCTCATACTCCGGAGCATAATGGTCCGACTGAACGGCGGCACAAGCACATTGTCGAGAGTGGTATGGCACTACTGCATTACGCATCCATGCCCTCCTCGTTTTGTTCATATGCCTTTCACACTGCCGTTTATTTAATAAATCGCATGCCCACTGCACTACTAAATTATACTTTGCCTTATCAACAGTTGTTCGGTAAACACCCGAATTACCAGAAGATTCGATCGTTTTGGTGTTTATGCTATCCCTGGCTGAAACCTTATTTCCCAGCTAAATTGAATCCTAAATCTCTACCGTGTGTTTTCTTGGGCTACGTGTTAAATCAGTCTGCTTATAAGTGCTTAGAAGTGTCTAGTGGTCGAGTCTATATTTCCCGTCATGTCGAGTTTGTCCAAATGAGTTCCCGTTTCAAAAGTTGAGTCATTGTACCGTGTCCACTCCTACAACGTCGGCCATACCCGTGTGTGTGAATTTGGATGTGCCTTTGTATCCTCCTACTACAGGTACAAACTCTCTACAGCCACTACTATAGAATCCAACGCCGAGCCTTGCCACTCCTTTGCTGGTAGTAGCGTCGGCGTCTGGTCCAACCGTGGCTACCCCGCCGATTATCAGGTCGAGTGCTAGTCCACTGGCGTTGCCTCTAGAGGTTCCGAGCACTGGCCAGGGGACGCCGGGAGCTACTGTGTCCGGTAATGCTTTGTCGGTTCGCACTATATCTCCTTCGTCTACCTCGGCGGCTTCACATTCGGATATTCCTACTGGAGGTACCCCGACGGCTAGCTCTCCTGCTCATGTGCATGTTCCAAAACAAGAGGGGCCGTTAGTTCCGTCGGTTGAAGCAGCAGGTGGTTTAGATGCAGTGTCGACAACTTGTTCAGTGGAGTCTGTTGCTGTCTCAACGCAATCAGCTGGCCAAGGCGTTGCTGCTGTGCCCGTCCAGAGGTCTACCCGGCCACGACGTCTGAATCCCAAGTATTTTGGTGATAAGTTCATCAATTTGACAACTGCGCATCCAGTTGCTTCGTTAGTTGAACCGCGATCTGTGGACCTTGCTTTAAAAAGTAACTTGTGGCGAGCTACTATGACGGACGAATATACTACGTTGGTGAAAAACTCTACTTGGGAATTAGTGCCCCGGGTAAATCATAATGTAGTTGGCTGCAAGTGGGTGTTCAGGGTAAAACGAAAGGCGGATGGCTCTGTGGATAGATTTAAGGCCCGATTGGTTGCCAAGGGCTTCCTACAGGAACCGGGCCAGGACTATTTTGAGACTTTCAGTCCGGTGGTAAAACCGGTCACCGTTCGTGTCATTTTGAGCATTGCGTTATCGCTTTGCGGTTGGGAGTTGCGTCAATTGGATGTCAACAACGCCTTCTTGAATGGCACACTGCATGAAGAAGTTTATATGGCTCAGCCGGCAGGTTTCGTTGACAAGGAAAGGCCCGACCATGTTTGCCGCTTAAAAAAAGCGATTTATGGATTAAAGCAAGCCCCGCGGGCTTGGTACATTGAACTGTCTGATTTTCTACTTTCTGTTGGTTTTAAGAAGTCTGTTGCAGATACCTCCTTGTTTATTTACTGCACTTGTAATGTCACTTTGTACTTCCTGGTTTACGTCGATGACATAATTGTTACAAGAAAGAATGAAGCCTTCACTACGGACTTTCTTTGTCGCCTCGCGACGCGTTTCAGTCTGAAGGACTTAGGGGACTTACACCATTTTTAGGTGTTGAAGTTGTTTCTACTGCGACTGGTATGCTTTTGTCCCAAAGCCAATATGCTTTTGACTCCATGTCCTATCGTCAGGCTATTACAAGGCCGGATATTTCCTTTACGGTACATCGTTTGGCGCAGTTTATGGTGTCGCCAACTGAGGGTCACTGGCAAGCTGTGAAGCGGATTCTGCACTACTTGAAAGGTACATTGCACTTTGGACTATATTTCCGTCATGGGTGTCCTCTCTCCCTTGTGTCTTATTCGGATTCTGACTGGGGTGGCGTTCGTGATGGGGGACGGTCGACCACGGCTTATTGTGTGTTTTTTGGCTCCAACCTCGTCTCCTGGAAGTCTGCGAAACAACGGTCAGTCTCTCGGTCCTCCACAAAAGCTGAGTTCCGAGCACTTGCCAATTCTGCTGCTGAAGTTTTGTGGTTTCAGAATTTGCTGCGGGAGCTTGGGGTTCGTCTAGGATCCACACCGCAGCTAGTAACTGATAATCTAAGTGCCACGTACGTGTGTAGAAATCCAGTGTTCCACTCGCGGATGAAACATTTGGCTCTTGATTATTTCTTTGTGCGGGAACAGGTAACTTCGGGCTCCCTACGCGTAAGCTATGTCCGCTCGGTTGATCAGGTGGCTGACCTTCTCACTAAACCTCTTAGTCTTCGTCTGTTTACTGCGTTTCGGTCCAAGCTTGGGCTCACTGAGGGCGCCTCAATCTTGCGAGGGCATGTTAAGAATTAGTCTAGTCTTATTTCCTATTCTTTTGTTTCTGGTGTAACTTCTCCTGCCTTTGTGGCTTTGTATTACTATTTAAGCTCATTGGCTTACAGTGAATAAATACAGAAGTTTATATTCTCATATTATTTACATGCATTGATTTCAAAAGAAAGTTTGGTCAAAATTTCCACGTAAAAAACAATGTTGAATGAGACCAACGACGAAGGCGACCGACAGCAACTCGACAAAGGCGACCGACGAACAGCGTGTAGCAGCGGCGACATCGTCTTCCCCCCGACGACGCAGTAGTGGCGGTGTTGTTCTGCTAGCATCGACGCTTCTATTTTTCCTCGGAAGCCGAACTTAGGTTGGTATATAGAATGACGAAGATGACGTTGATGATGCTTGGCCAATGAAAGAAAAATGGTAAAGTGATGAGAATGGATTAAGGATGTAAGGTTGGATTAGGGATCATTAAGGTTAATAACCAGCGAATAAATTGGATGCAACCTGCCGCTCTCAAACTAAAATACCCTAGTTACCTACAATAAATTAAAATCAGTTATAAAATCTTATAAAAATATGTTTTAATCTAAACCATTGATCACTCTAAATAAATGACTACGATAAGTTCCTAGG
>CM008334.1:14973831-14992507 GCA_002525835.2 Ipomoea batatas | reverse complement strand
CGTCGTTTGCGAATGATGGAGGAGTTGGGGGCTTGACACAACGCTGGGCCGATATGGTCTTGGAAGATGAGGTTGAGAGTTTCGAGCCGGTGCTTGATGGAGTCGACGACAATCCTGTCGAAGGCGAGCCAACATGGGTTATCATGTGGCGGTTTTTGACGAGTAAGTTAGTTAAGGTGGAGTATATGCGGCAAGTCATGGCGTCTGTTTAGCGTCTGGTGAAGGGCGTGCAAATCTCGGAGGTCCAGCCGAGCCTATTCATGTTTGTGTTCTATCATGAATCGGACATGCGTTATGTGCTTGACGAGGGGCCTTGGTCCTTTGAGAATAACATGCTGGTTTGAAGGCAGCTAGTGGATGGTGCCCTACCGGGTAGTGTTGTTCTGGACTCTGTTGACATGTGGGTTCAGGTGCACGATCTTCCCCTAGGGTATACGTCGGAATCTCTTCTAGAGCAGGTCGGGAATTATCTTGGGGCTTTTGTGCGGACTGACGACAGGTTTGTGGGTGCCCCATGGAGGACGTTCTACCTCATCCGTGTCGCAATTCCTGTTGGTCGACCCATTCGCCGCTGTATGAGCCTCGTGAAGAGAGACAAAACAACTTGCTTGGTATCTTTCAAATATGAGAGGTTACACACCTACTGTTTCTTTTGCGGTATGCTATGCGACTCCTACAAATTTTGCTTAAAGGTGAGAGAGTCTACAATGTTGGTTGAACATTATTCGTTCGGTGCGGATTTGCGGGCTGGAGGCACACGAGGGCGGTTGGAGACCCGTGGCTAATCCCGTTAACGGGTCCTCCGAAGTAGAACGTTACGGTAGCGCCGGACAGTATACAACAGGCGGTGAATGGTGACTTGGTGCTGGAGGGTGACCGGCATGTTGAGACTAGTGTGGTCGCGGTCTCAAAGAGGCGTAGGGAAGGCTCGGGAGGTGGAGGAAGGAGGGGTGGTGGTGTTTCTAATGATGTTCAGTTGACAGAGGCTCCAAAAAACTTGTTCTCAGCGGGTACTGGTTCACAGGCCCGCCCGTCATCATGAGTGTCCTAAGTTGGAACTGTCGTGGCTTGGGCAATCCACGAACAGTTCACGAGGTTGTAGACCTAGTGTCCTGTAAGAAGCCTGAGTTTGTGTTTTTAATGGAAGCTAAGGTGGGTCGGATTCACGCTGAGCGTCTCTGGGTCAAGCTTGGTTTTGAAGGTTTGTTTTTTGTTGATAATGTAGGATTGAGTGGCGGTTTAGCGCTGTTGTGGAGAAAAAACCACGGCTAGGCTGTTGAGTTATTCGAAAAACCATGTGGATGTGGAGGTTACTATTGCAGGGCTTGCAAGTTGGCGAATGACGTGTTACTACGGTTACCCTGAACGGAGCAGGAGGAGGGAGTCATGGGATTTGCTAAAGTCCCTAACTGGTCGATCTTTGCTTCCATGGGTGGTGCTAGGGGATTTCAATGATCTCCTATTTCAGTCAGAAAAGCTAGGTGGAAACCCGCAACCGGATGCTCTCCTCCACGGTTTTGGGGAGGCTATGGATGATTGTCGGCTGACTCAGCTACCATTGAGGGGTATCAATTTACATGGGAAAGGGGCAAGGGTACAGGAGATTGGTTGGAGGAGAGACTGGATAAAGTCATGGTCAATGATTGTTGGCGTGGTCTGAGGGAGGGAGCCTTTGTTGAGAACATTCTAACACGAACCTCGGATCACACTACTTTGTTTATGTGTGTTAATGATTCCCGTTCGGCTGTTGGCGGCAGGCGTGTGGGATTCAGATTCGAAATGGCCTAGCTCCTTGATGAGGGTTGTAGGGAGGTGGTGGAGAGTGCATGGCAGGATGGTAGAGAAGGTGGCTTGATGAGCTGTGTAAATCTGTGTGGTGTTCGCTTGAGGAGGTGGGGTGGAGACCATTTTCATAAGTTTGGGGAGCGCATCAGACACCTTCGTGGGCGTCAGCTACAGCTTCGTGGGCTTAGGGATCCAGACTCCCTGTCTCAATTCAGGCAAGTTGAGGAGCAGCTGGCTCGCCTTGAGGCTTAGGAGGATATTTTCTGGAGGCAACGTGCCAAGCAACATTAGCTGAAAGGGGCGGATGCAAACACTCGGTTTTACCACAGGTATGCTTCTGCTCGTAAGAAGAAGAATGCTACTACCTCCGTCCCATTTTGTTTGTCTGATTCGGTTAACGAGGCTTGACTGAAGTTATTTTTAATTCAATTTTTCATAATATTAAATTTAGTATTAGTATATAAAATTTATATATTTAGAGACTACATTAAAAGTACTATTAAACACAAACAAATAAATTTAAAAATAATTAAAAATTACTAAAGAAAATAAGCAATGAAGAAAGAGTTGGTTTGACCAATGAATAGTAAACAGGACAGGTAAAATGGGACAGAGGGAGTATTTCTAAACTTAAAAATGATGTTGGTAGCTGGGTAGAGGGTGAGTCAATGTCTGCTGTTGTGTTGACATACTTTGAAAATATTTTCCGAACTAGTGGTTCAGCCCCTATGGATTCGTTTTTTTCATCTGTAACCCCCCGAGTCTCCCAGGAAGATAATGAGTCCCTATTACGACCTTTTGAGCTTGATGAGGTAAAATCAGCCTTGTTTTCAATGTTCCCTAATAAGGCCCCAGGCCCGGATGGGATGAATCCTGGATTTTATCAACATTATTGGGATGTGGTAGGGGTGATGTGTCTGCTTTCGCGATTGATTGTTTAAAGTCATGCTCCTTCCCTAGTGGTTTGAATGATACTGATGTGGTGCTTATCCCTAAAAAGTCTATTCCAGAGACGGTTTCAGATCTCAGGCCAATCGCCCTGTGTAGGGGTGGGAATAGGTCAGGTCCCTACAAAGGGGCCTATGGCCTGGCCTGGTTTGGGCCTGGCCTGTTTAGTTAAAAGGCCAGGCTTAGGCCTATTTCCAAGCCTATTTACTTAAATAGGCTCAGACTTAAATATGAAGGCCTGGCCTACGAGCCTGCAGGCCCAGCCTGTTTATATATGTATATATATAAATATATAATATAATATATTAATATATATATTTGTTGGAAAGATATAATATATAACATATTAATAATATATAATATAACCTAATAACCCCACTACCCAGTATATATATAATTGTATTAACCCTAATAATCCCTAATCCCATCACCATGACACCAACTCAGCCGCCCATCCCATTCTCCATCCCGTTTGGCAACCTCTCAGAAGTTAGTCTCCTTCACACGGCCAGGCGGCGAGGCGAGGTGGCGAGGGCAGGCTGCGGTCTGTGGAGGCGGCGGACTGGAGAGCACCGACTGCGACGGAATGGAGGCGACTGGCTACGACGAGGCGGCAACCGACCGGCGAGGAGGCAGTGATAGACGACGACTCGGCGAGGTTAGTGACCGGCGAAAACATTATGGTCAAGTTTAGTGTGTGATTCATTTATTTTTTATTTATGTTTTTATTGATTGATTGATTGAAATATTAATTCTTGCTTTAGTTGCTCTATATGTAGCCATTATTTTTAACTATGATAGTTGCTGATTTCTTGATAATATGTTGTCCTTGTTAATTGCTTGATCTTAAAAGGTTTTACTCCCATTTCTGTTTTTTCATCATGTGTTATTAATATTGTCTGACTGCTACTGTTTTCCAAATTCTTCACAGCAAACATGACTGACTCAGCTCTCCTATCTTGACGAATGGGCTTCAATTGAAAGGGACAATACTAGTTCATTGTTGCAGGCCATCACAGGAGGAACAAGGGTATGTCATACATTGAATAATCTTAGAGATTTTTGCTTTAAAGAGAAAAGTATCTATTGACTTTATCAGCTTTATATAGGGAGATATTGAAATTGTAAAGGCGGCTATGTGTTCAGCTGTTGATAACTTGATATGATGCAGGCAATGGGATCCTCTATTTGTTTAGTACTTTCACAAGTAAGTTTTGTTCATTCCTTTCTATCTCAAATATGATGTTTTCATGCCTCTCCGCTGTGTTGAAAACTTGATATTAGTATTCTAACAACTTTTTTTTCCATCCCAAATGTATGTGATACATAGAAATAGAGTAACTAGAGGACGGGTAAGAATGGGAAGAATGGGAAAGATGAAGGGTAGAAATAGGATTTGATTTGGGCTTTGGCAGGAAGAATGGGAAAGAGCTAAAAAAAACAGAGAAATCAGCAGAGATAAGATGAATATATGCCTTTTTGTAACTTCAAGTTTTGAACTTTTGACTCACATATAATATTTAGTGCCTACATTGGTGGTATTAGTTGTCAGCTTGTTGCATTGAAAACTATGCTTAAGATTTATATGATTATATTTTACAAATCTTAAGTGAGCTTTTAGTGAAGTTAATGTGCTGAGTAGCTTGGTCTGATTACCATGTATTGGTGTTGTTGGTTTTCATTTTTGATACATTTTTCTTTATCTTATCATAATAAGTATTTCCAAGGCTGCTATTTCCAAACTATTTCTTTATTGTATATATGAAAATGTTGTAGCTTAAACTCATGAATTATAATTTATAGAACACAACACTTATTTGGCACATTTTCCATGTTTGTGTTTGGTTTAGCATGCAGTAAGTATAGGCTGAATTCAATTCTATTGAAAATTTGATGTACACTTGGAGAACATGAGATGTATCTATTAGTTTTTGAAGTTTATTTAAACTTTCGAATTCAATCCTACAGATAGCGAGTTGTGCACTTGTAGAACTTGAGATGCATCCATTACTCCATCCCGCATAGAGTGCATCTCAAAAAGCTGAAGAACAGGTTAAGGAGGAGTCAGTGAAGACTTTAGCTAGTGAAGAGATTTGTAGGTTACTGGCTTGATGCCTCCTTATTTAGAATTTGAATTTAAGTATGTCATATTACTCATTTTTTTGGTTTATTAATTGATTATAATTTTATAATATGATACATAAATTTGAGGTATTATGTATGTATTAGATATAAATTTTTTACAAATACAAATGTAGGCCTTAAATAAGCTCAAACCCTAATTAAATAGGCTGAAAGCCTAATTAAATAGCTGAAAGCCTATTTAGTTTCTACTTTGAAGCCTTTTTAAAGGCCTATATATTATACAGGCCTTTAAAAAGGCTTCAGGCCAGGCTAGGCTAATTGTAGGCTCAGGCTTGAGCCTAATACAAAGCCTACATACAGGCTCAGGCCTAGGCCAAGGCTTTAAATTTTTATAGCAGGCCCAGGCCTAAATATCTAAACCCTAGCCTAGCCTAGCCTATTTCCACCCCTAGCCATGTGCAATGTTGTGTATAAAATTATGGCAAAAGTGTTGGCCAATAGAATGAAGCATATGTTAGGGGATCTAATCTCTGAGTCACAGAGTGCGTTTATTCCGGATAGGCTTATCACGGATAACATTCTAGTCGCTGCAGAGGTGGGTCACTATCTGAATAGGAAACAATATGGCTTGGTCGGATAGGGGGGCTCTCAAGCTTGACATGGCAAAAGCCTATGACCGAATGGAGTGGTCATTCCTGCGTGGGATGTTGCAGTCTCTAGGCTTTGCAGAAAGGTGGGTGAACTTGATCATGCTTTGTGTCACCTCGGTTTCTTATAGCTTCTTGATTAACGGAGCAAGGACTGGTCATGTCGTTCCCACCCGTGAGCTCAGACAAGGTGATCCACTCTCTCCGTACTTGTTTATTATCTGTGCAGAAGGGCTCTCTTTATTGCTTCAAAAGGCTCAGGTGGAGGGCTCTATTCATGGTTGTAGGGTAGCCAGGGGTGCCCCTCCTATCTCACACATGTTCTTTGCAGATGATAGCTTGTTGTTCTTTAAAGCTAATGCACAAGAAGCCGGGGTGGTGAAAGAGTGTCTAAATGTGTATGAGGCTATGTCTGGCTAAGCAGTGAACTATTTAAAATCTAGTGTTTGTTTCAGTAGGAACACTACGGAGGAATGCAGGGAAGAAGTGGCTCAAGTCCTTGGTGTGCCTCAAGCTCCTAACTTTGGGAAGTATCTTGGTCTCCCTGCTTTTGTGGGGAGAAATAGAAGGGCAGCTTTCTCATATATTGAAGATAAAATCAAGCAGAGGATTGGTTCGTGGAATAAGAAGTTCCTTTCTCAAGCTGGGAAGGAAATCTTGTTGAAAAGTGTGGCTCAAGCTATGCCCACTTTTTCAATGAGTGTGTTCTTGTTACCGGATGCAGTTTGCAAATATGTTGAAAGAACTATGAACATGTTTTGGTGGGGTCCTGGTACTGATAGGCGTATACATTGGAAGGCCTGGGATCGTCTGTGTGTGCCCAGAAAGTTTGGTGGCAATGGTTGCAGTAGGCGCTAGGCGCTAGTCGGGCGGTAGACTAGCGCCTAGCGCCTAAGCGGTCTAGGCGGCGCCTAGGAGGTACCTAGGCGGTTCTAGGCGGCGACCTATAAAAACAAAAAATTAATTCATGTGTGTGGGTGTATGTCATATATTATATTATATATTACATATATATATCTCTTCCTTCTCTTACTTGTATAAATAAATAAATTTAAATACATATAAATATAATAATAAAATTAACAATGCCGACTCGCTCGAGTTAACTCGGCTAACTCTGTCGAGTTGGGCGAGTTAACTCGGCCAAATTCGGCCTAGGCGGCCGGCCACCTAGGCGGACGCCTAGGGATCAATTCGCCACGGTCTAGGAGCGCCCAGCGCCTAGGCGGGGATTTTTGCAACAGTGGGATTTAAGGATCTTAAAGCTTTTAATTTGGCAATGCTAGGCAAACAGGCATGGAGATTGTTGACTAAACCTCACTCCCTGGTGGCAAGAGTTTATAAGGCAAGATATTTTCCAAGATCCAGTTTTGTTGATGCCTCCATAGGTACTTGCCCAAGTTTCTGTTGGAGAAGTATTATGGATGCTCATGGGCTAATTTGTGACGGGGCGAGACAAAGAATTGGGAACGGTAAAACCACTTTGATTTGGGGTCATCCATGGCTGCCTGATGATCCTAGCCCTTTGGTTCAGACTCTAATGCCTACCTACTTGAGTGGCTATTTGGTTTCCGGATTAATTGATGAGCAGACTAGCACATGGGATATGTCCATCTTAACTGACATTTTTCACCCTACTGATGTAATACGCATTTCACGGGTGCCTGTCTCTCCTGCCTATGAGGATTCTTGGTTTTGGCATGGGGACCCTAGGGGCTGTTACACTGTGAGGAATGGCTACCGACGCATTGTTGGAGAAATTGATTACTCTTCAACCGGGTTTGATCATTGGAATTCGCTTTGGAAGCTTAAAGTTCCCCCTAAGTGGAAGGTCTTTCTTTGGAGAGCTCTCAATGATATACTCCCTGTGACTACAAACTTGCTTTTAAGAAGGGTAGAGGTGGAACCTGCATGCTCAATGTGTGGCTTAGAACATGAGAATGTTATGCATGCACTTGTGTTGTGTGATTTTTCCTCTATTGTTTGGCGTGAAATTGCTTTGCATGTCCCTAGCGTGTCTAATGAATCTTTTGCAAACTGGTTTACAAGCTTGACAGTGGGAATGTCTGAGGATAATATTGCTCTATCTGTGGCAGTACTTTATTTCATTTCGCAATCACGCACCACTGCAGTTTGGGAGGGTTGCCTCCCATTGCCAAAAAACCGTCGCCACGAGAGCATTCTCAGCACTGCAGGCTTGGCAATCTGTTCATCATGGAGGCATTCCAGGTGGCGGGGAAGGAGTGCAGGTCGGTTCCACGCTCAGTACGTCGCTGCTGCCCAGCTGCTTCTTCGACGCGGGTCATCTACCGGATTCCCAACACTCAACGTTTGTGGCGGTGCTGTCCAGTCTGGGCGGTGATTTTCGTGCAGCAGTTGCGGGACGGCTTCCGGTGTGCTTCTCACCATTAATGGCAGAGGCCATGGCTTGCAAGGAGGTATTATCATGGCTGAGACATACGGGTATCTTGGATGTTAATATGTTCACAGACTACTCGCAATTACGAGGGGCCCTGACAACGAATCAGTCCACGTTTCTCTCTCACGTGGGTTTTGCTATTGATGCATGTAGAGATACGATGGTTCTCTTTAATACGTGTTCTTTCACTTTAATTCCTAGAGCACAAAATATGGTTGCTCATACTCTCGCGTCTACTGCTTTCGCGCAGGCAAACACTTTGTACTGGGACTCTATCCCTCCATACTCTATTTCCGCTCTTTTGAGTTAATCTACACGGTTATTTTGATTTCCAAAAAAAAAAAAAAGTTGGTAGAATATGGAACTTGCTTCGCTTATCTCAATAAAGAATTATTTTCATTCTACAATTAAGGAAATAATGAAAACAAAAATCATATTACATAAAATTATTTCCAAAACTCAAAATAAAATAATTTTAATAGTAAATATTCAAAAAAAATTGTATTAATCAAAAAAATCAAATTAAAATAATTTGTATTAGGTAAATATTTGAATTACATAAAATTAAAAATAATGAAAATAAAATTAGTTAAAAATTAAAAATTTTAATTCATTAAAATCATTAAAAGTTTGTAATTAAATAATAATTTATTTTTAATTTATATAATATATTAACAACAAAATAATAAAACATTTAAATATATAAAAATTTTAAACTCGGCCAAATAGTAAGATGAAACACTATAATTTGACACTTATAATTTATACTAGTTTTTCTTATGCGCGATGCGCAAAATATAGGTGCCCAATGTTAATATTTTATATTAAAAATGTAAATTTATTTAGATTTTAAATATTTAAATTATTGTAAATAATAATAATAATAATGTAAAATATTTTTATAAATTTATATTTATATTTTAGAAAATAACTAACACATAATTAACTCCAATATATAATGTGTATATATTATTACTATTATTGAACAAAATAAGAAAATATATAGTGGATGCATGAGCATGGTAACAATAGTGGAAAAGATAACGGAAGTTATAACGGTAGGGGTATGTTTGTCTAATATATTAACAAGTACAACTTTTATAGCATAATGTACAACAAAATTTAACGGAAAATACGGACATAAATGAAGGGTATAACCTTCATTCACACTTATTATGTTTTAATTAATAATATAAGTTTGCAAATTTAGAAGAACAAAAATTCTTGTGTAATAAAATCACGTAAGATTGTAATTCGCATTTAAAATTTAGAAGAACAAAAATTCTTGTGCAGATGGCCTTACAAAGTTTTTTTTTTTTTTTTTTTACTTTTAAAAAGATTTATTATTTCTCATTTAAACATATTTTTATTTTTATTTTTTTTAATTTTCTGAAAATTTGGAAACTTTCCCCACTTAGAAGTCTATTATGTTGCCAAGGACCTTGTGAGCCTCAGTGTAAAAGTAGGGCGTACTTTTGTAATGAAATAAATAAATGGTGGGTATTAGTAGTAAAACCAAGGACATAACACAAGATTGATTGGACTTGAATTGGTGATTTTAGTAAGTACTATGCACTAACAAATGTTTTTTTTTTTTTTTTGAGCCATGAAGCTTTAAATCTCATGTGCCATTTTTTTTTTTGTAAAGCGTGTGCATCTTTATATTAACTAGTGTTTGCACACGTGCGATGCACAGAATGAATTTGATATAATATTTTAAAGAGTTAATTATTGATTTGGTCCCTCGACTATTGGGATTTCACCAACTGGGTCCTCGACTTTCAAAATTGTCCAATTGCATCCTCGACTATGAAAACGTTAACCAAAATGGTCCTCAGTCAGTTTTACCGTCAAAATGAGAGGGTAAAATAGGAAATTCAAAAATTCTAATCAAAAAGAAAAACAAAATATTTTTTTGGGATTAAAAGTGGCTTTATTATTACGGAGTATTATTTGTTTTAATATAGCATTGGGCATTGTACAATCATCTCGGTAAAATTAAAAGAAAGAACACTACCAAGACCTCCGCCGTCGCCATGAACAACCCCACCGCCGTCGCCCTCACGCACGTCCTCAACAACAAGCACTAGCTACCTTTCTCCGTCAGAGTCGAAGATTTGCTGGTGGTGTCTTTGGGAAACGGCGAGTCAGACTCCAGTACTGGAAATTTGAAGTCATCCTCTTCATCTTTCGTTAACATCGTCGGAGACGGAGCTGTCGACATGGTACGTTCTTTTTCAAATAACAGGTAGATCAAGCTATATCAATGGCGTTTGGTGAGTCCGGCAGCAAAAGGAACTACGTCTGCATTCAAGGCCGCGGAATATTGGGGAAGAAGAAGGAGAGGAAAATGGAGTCGCCGGCAAGCATGGCAGACGAAATGTTGGCACAGAAGAATGTGGAATCAGTGCTATTCCAAGGGAAGAAGCTTGCCCAGAGTTCAAAATTGAAAAAGTTGGATCTGTATGCCGGCGAATTGGTGAAGGAACAAGACCAGAGAACCAAAAGCCCAAAACCCAAAAGGTTTCCCGAACCAGGAAAACCCACAAAATCCAGATTTTTTCTCAAATGGGCATGCGGATAGAGGGAAACAAAGACTCAGGTCGGCGACGATTTCTTTAATTTCCGGCGTGTCCATCGTGATTGGGGTGGTGTTTGTTTCACTCTGGGTTCAAAGCAGAGGTTGAAGCCATTGGAAGAGTCCACCATTCCTCTTTACAGGGAAGAACTCGGTATTGGGAGGAGAAGGGAAGAACTGGGTCAAAAATGGTAGTGAAATTACATTTGTATCCTCAATTTTAACTTCTGTCAACCGGCTGTTTAGGATGAAGACTAACTCGGTCAAAAATTTCATAGTCGAGGATGCAATTGGATAATTTTAAAAGTCAAGGACCAAAGTGGTGAAATCCTCATAGTCGATGGACCAAATCGGTAATTAACTCTATTTTAAAAATATTTGGATCGGTAAAATAATTATAGAAATTATAACATCAAATATTATATAGTGCAATTGAAAAGATGGTTTGGATCGATTATGTTTTGTGATGTTATCCTTGCATGAATTTGACCAAATCATTGTTGAATTAATAGCTAATGCATAGATGTAAGCATCCGGTGCTAAAACTTTGGGTATTTTATATATCAGTGTTTAGGATTTATAACTTAGGTAAATTTGCTCTTTGAAAAAAAAACATAATATCACCAGTTCGAATTACACATTATTGAAAATCTCTTTGTAAACGACATTGCGGTAGTACTAACAGAATCTTGTCCATCCTTGTCTTGCGCTAACACCTTCAGGCCATCAAGATGGGTGACTCGGAAAAAAGTCACGTACAATTGACAGTAATTAAACACCGGTTTGCCCAACATGAGTTAGTGTTTGGCCCTGGCTTTTGTTGATAGTCATGGCATATGCGAGCATCAATGGGAATTGTTTACACTGAAACTTGAAGGACAATCTCATATCAGAAGGAGTGAAAGACATTTGGGGGATAAGAACTTTGGTTCCTTCATGTGTCTCATTAACTATTCTTGCTTCGACAATGTGATCTGTCAATCTTGTGACGATGAGACGCATATCGTTGCAAAGACCAAGAGGGTGGTCTATGTTCCGCAATAACATAACAGGTGCACTAACCTTTAATGTCAATGAATGATTGGGGAGTCCAAACCATCTCAAACTATTTAGAAATTCATGAGTGTGTAATTTTGATAGATTTTCACCGTCTAATTCTGCCTTACACAAACAGTCACAACTTAAATATGTTCGTCCTTTTATAATGTTCATGTCGCACATGTATTGATTAATTTGATAATAAAATCAAATAAGTACATAATAATTAACAAATTAATTGGAGTAAATCAATAATTTAAAATAACAAATAAATCAAAATTTATATAGGCTATGGCTGTGTTTGGCAGAGCTTATTTAGGAGCTTATAGCTTATTTTAAGCTACTAATAAGCTATAAGCTTTGTTTGGTAATGCTCTCAAAATAAGCTAGTAGCTTAAAATAAGAGCTTATTTTGAAACGCTACTTTAGGTAGCTTTTCAAAAATAAGCTAGTAGCTTCTTAACTTTTTTCCATCTTTATCCCTATTATATTTTAAATAAATGACATCATTTATCCCTCCCAATTAAAACTCTTTTGACATTTTTTCTTCAATATGTTTCGTTGTAATTTTAATTTGATATTTGTATTTGAACAATAATTTTTGTATGTTTGGCAAACCTAGCTGAAAAGGTAGCTGAAAACTGAAAAGCTATAAGCTCGAAGCTGAAATCTGAAGAGCTATTAAGCTAGCTGTTATGCTTAAAAGTGTTTGATAAAATTAGCTTTTTGATAAGCTAATAAATGTAAAAAGGCTAAAAAGGACATCTTCATACAATTTAAATAGTTTTAGATTTAAATAGGTTTGTTTATATATTAAAATATAAAATAGTGAAATCAATATATTTTAATAAAATATAAAGTAAGAACATATATTTGAAAACATATAAAGTAAAACAAAATGTTTATAATTCATAGGATTAGTTCATACAAAAATCAATGTTCAAACACAAATGTCAAATTGAAATTACAACCAAACATATTAAAGAGAAAAAGTCAAAAAGGTTTAAGCCAAAAAAGTTTTAATTGGGAAGGGTAAATGATGTCATTTCTTTAAAATAATAAGGTTAAAGATGGAAAAAAAAAGTTAGGAAGCTACTAGCTTATTTTGAAACGCTACCTTAGGACATTGTGACTTGAATGTTGTATACATACACAAAGTTAACATTTTTTTAGTACAAAATACTATAATAAAATTTATTACCGTGTATAGTCTTCATCTAATATGTTAACTATATTACTTAGAATCCTTCCAAAATTAAAATACATCTCAATTGTCTTCTTTGCCCTTTCTTATTATTTATGGTTAGAATCTCACATTATTTTGGATACAATCATAGCCCTTGATTGCACTTATTTGAATGTCTAGGATTTGTCTTCATTGTCCTCTAATACTATGTGTCCTCTTATAAAAAAATGGCATATATACTAGTCTAGGGTTGTAGATATTTTTAAATAAGATATTGGGCTTGAATAAAATACAAGGCTAATATTATTATAACAAGCTGGGCTAGTAAAGTTTAAAATATTAACAGTAGGAAGATAAGTATTTTCTTGGACTTCAAGTCCAAATTTATAAATAATATATGTACATATATATTTATTGGGCTAAGCTACAAAATATTCTTGTAATGGGCTTTTGTAGTAGAAAATAACTCTTTTTGAAAAAAAAATAATCAAAGGACAAACTTATATTAAATCACCAAATAAATTCGAAATACAACTAGGAGGAAAAGAATTCCAAACTCCAAGGACAGAAAAGAATTAGTCGCCCGTGCAAGCACATGAGCTACAATTCCAAACTACAAGGACAGAAAAGAATCAGTCGCCCGTGCAAGCACATGAGCTACATGATTCTCTGACCTCTTGACATGACGAACTAATATGTTCCCAATGTCATTAGCAATGATACGACACTGCTTAATAATTAAACCAATATAGGATGAGTCAAGACTACCAGAATTAAAACTGTAACAAAAATTTAAACAATCTCACCTCACAATAATATTATTATAGTTTTGATTTTTTAACCACGTGAGTGCTTCTTTAATCACCATTGTCTCAGCAAGATAAGGTTCTCTCCCACACTACAAACGACCTCCATAGGCTGCTACAAAATTACCGACATGATCTCTAACCACAACACCAAACCCCACATTTTCCTCAAATAGAGAAGCATCTACATTGCATTTAAGCATTCCACGAGGCGGAGGACTCCAGACTTCCACAGGAGACAAATTCGAACTTGAGGAATTGAAAGAAGAGTAAGCTTGCTGCCAATCCTCAACATATTTCTTTAGATCCATTGTACTCCATATTTTGTCATTCCGATCCATAACTTATCATTTCGTGCCATCCATACTGCCCATAGACGAGCTGCCATTCCCACTACTTTACTAATATCAGTAGCACGGATCGGAGGTAGTACTCCATAGTTTCAACAAATGAATTACCAATTAATGGGCCAAATCCACTCCATAACTGAACTGCCAGTGGACACTCACAGATCGAAAAGGTGATTAATGGATTTTGATTCCCATCCATGCACACAAACAACACCCACCTGCAGTAGCAATTCCTCTAGCACACAAAATCTCACGAACTGGGAGGATGTTACCAAATAAAGTTGCGAATTTTTGGCGGAACACGTAGCTTCCACAACGGATTCCACTCGGTGAATGACAGACTAGCCTCAGGTGTCAACAATTCTCGGGTTTGTAGCTAATATCCATGCGACACATTGTACTAACCTCTCAGATCATTCCTCCAATACCCAGGCCGGTCCTGAGCACGGGCGGGATGGGCGACTGCTCAGGGCCCATGCTAGAAGGGGCACATCCATGTATATGTATATGTATACATATATATATTATAGTCTTATAATTATATTAGAAAATAAAAAATTAAGAATAGATGGACTCATAGAAGCCTAATTATCTATTAGAATCGACACCCTAACCGGTTAATCCATTCGTCTTCTCCAATAATTTTTTTCCCAATTCGATTAATCCTCACATCTTCGTCGACGATCAACGATTGTTCATTTGTTTGCCGGTTTGGGCCCCATTGTCCGTTGTAACTTGTAAGTTTTATTCTATTTATAATTTGTTTTGTCTTTATTTTCTGTAATTTGTTCTGTCTTTATTTCCTCTGCAACACTGCCCACAGGCAACATAGCACACCTATAGAGCATCAGGGATTTAGTGCTATAAATTTTTAATCCTCTAACGAGTAATGCAAATATGTAATGTTTATTTGGATAATGAATTTTGTGATTTCTGTCTTTATTTCCTCTGCAACACTGCACACCGGCAACACACCACACAGACAACACAACACTGTTGTTAGATGACTTTGCCAGACACATTAATGTCAGCGATTGTGATTCTTGAGTTTGTCAAAGTTGCAGATTGTTACCCAATGGTTTCTATTGCTTATTGAATATTATTGACAATACTTGTGATTGTAGCATCGGCAGAGAGAAGTTTTTCAAAATTGAAGTCATTGAAAACCTACTTGAGATCTTCAATGTCACAAGAATGATTGAATGGTTTGGCGATTTTGTGTATTGAGAAGGATATGCTAGAGAATGTTAATCTTGACGCAATTATCGATGATTTTGCGCGCATCGAGTAAAGCACGTAGAAATTTTTTGTCATGATTACTTTTGTGTTTAAAAAATGTTGAACATTTTCTAATCGTATTTTATGTTATTTGATATTATTATTATTTTAATATTATTAAATTTTAATTTTAATTTTTTATATAAGGGCTCATTTTTTTAATTTCGCCCAGGGCCTCTAAAATGTTTGGACCGGCCCTGCCAATACCATTCATCAGGGAAGATAAGAGACACAGGGGTTCTTCTTATTCTTTCAACATCATGATCAGTAAAAATATCTCGGAGTAACTCCAAATCCCAACTACCAGAACTATCCAACAGATTGCACAAACGAGTCTCTTTGAGATAATCATTAGTTCATTATAGTCAGTATGGACAAAAGGATCTCCAACCCTTCGCGCAACTCATGTTGGAAAAATTGTTGCTGATGATATCTGTAATACAAAAGAGATACAATATAATACAGAAGAACAAGTGAACAAAACCGAATCATCTGGTATCTTCAGACGTGTAATCACTTTCCTATAAGCTTTAAATCTCCCTTAGAAAAACAACAAGGTTACAGATTTAATCTTATGGGATACAAGAAGATGAAATTCTTAAGTTGCTTCAATTAAGAATTTCCTGTAGAATTGTAGGACTGTGAAATATCAAGGTTTCATGCAGATCAATTGCATGTATATTTCTCTGTGATATTCTCTGTATATTCTGTATATCTTCATATAACACTCCTAGAATTTATAGAGATAAATTCTAACTGTTAGGAGAGGTTACTGGAAGTTTATAGCAGTTACAAAACCAACTTCCAAAGATATATATGAAAAATATCAAACTTGGGATTTATTTACGTAGCACTCTGATCCTTATGCATGGAATATAATTCAAATAATTATATCCACAACTTAAATATTTCAAATACATGTGTACATGTAATTAACAAATATTAAGTCCATAGCCACGTGCATAATAACTGGACAGAACTTCCCCATTCGAGAGGTAACCTTTCACGTAAATCTTGTAACCTTGCATTAATAGTAATTCAATAAATTACCCACATATTTTAGTATCTTAATATCTCAAGTGCATGCCTGCATGCAAAGCTTGAAATATCAAATATAGATACTCACATGCAAAGTAACTAAACTTTATCAAAATAGAGATTCATCCCTTCGAGAGGTGAAAGCCCAAATGAAAGGTTCAGGCTTCGCGAGAGGTAAACATAAAGAAGAGTACCACACTACATATATATACATTAATGTCTTATCATGCAAGAACTTATGCCAACAAGACACATAATATATATTAAACACACGTGCATGAACTACAACTCTTCAGCTTTCTCAAACCATTTCCATGATTAAGATTTTGTTTCACAAATCACAAGGAAATGTGTATGAAGTTCGAGACATGGCTCCAGCGAGACATTGCTGCACAAAGTATGTTCAAGACATAACTCTTGCGAGACAGATTCCGCGAATCGACCTCTCGCACGACCTCTCGAGACCTCTCAAGCATCCCAAAATAATCTCTACCAAACTCAATAATATTTACTACTCCATAACTCCAAATATTATTTGAGCTTTCATGGTAGACATCTGAACCATTAATCTCCATTACTACACAAATATCCAACAGTCCTGCTCTATTTGTATAGTAAAAATTAATGTTGTACCAAGATAAATCCAAAACTCATGCATAAATGAAAGTGTCTTAGAGATTGAACTTCCACATAGTATTATACGCGATACATCAATTCGGATTGCAGTGGTGGACGAGCCTTGAACCACGCAGTCTCTTTGAAGAAATGTAGGTAAAATACACACAAGTTTTACAGTCACAACAACTCAATAAACTTGACACTATTAAAGGCCCTGTGTCCGTATCCATTCATGAACATATCCAAGCCAAACCCTAAGCTCTTTGAAGCGGCCACACCTCATGTTCACATAGGCTAATCCTTCACATCATGCCCTGCAACAAGCATTTTCTCAAAGGATTAGTTAAGAGTAAATCTCATCCTTTACACCCATGCAGACCAAGTACTGACTTCAGGGATTTGTTTAGTACTTGCAGTCGATTAATGAAGTACTCATCAATCATTGAACTCAAAACCTAACGTAATAACTTAGGTGTGAGTTGTGCTTTCTGTAACACCTCAATTTTCACATCTAGGATTTATTACAAAATCCCTAATAATACAATACATTGCGGAAGCATCTAACCAGCAGAAAACTGGGTGTTACCGCCACGCTTAGGTATCTCTCCTATACCCAAACGCTAAGGCTAAACTTACAACATCAAATAACCACATCAACATCCAACTTAATACATATGGGAATAATTCTTCTAGGGTGTCTGTTCTAGGATAGAGTAGACCTCAACCTCAACTTCCATCCTATTCAGAGCTCACGCTAGACAATATCTGTCAAAAGAAAAACATTGAAGTGTAGTTAGCACGACGGCTAAGTAAGAGAATCCATGGTCACCCAAGATTCAACAAAGGTTTTTAAAACACGTCTCTTAAGACAAAATCATTTCTTTCTCAAGGTCGTTACAGAGTAACCCTTTTCTCATCTTTAAAACCTCCTTAGTTTCATATTAGCAAGCGTGAGGCCTTTGGAGTATTCTCATAATTCCCTCTTTGACCACTTGGATCATCGAACTCGGGGTCAGTGGTCATCACCCGGTCTAACACTGATCCCTTGGATGCCAGGTTCGTTAAAACGACACCTGCCCGGATTCTGAAGTAACACAACGACGAATAGACTTCGCCCTGCAGTATGAACTAATCATACAATATAACATAACGACCACTGGGCAACGGAACTTAAAGCCACCCGTGGGTCAATCAAGGTCCTCCTCAACTTACTTTAGAAACTAAGGTTTTGAAAACATGATCCTTCCTTCATTTTCCTTCAAAAATAAGGTTTTGACAACCTATTTACCAAAATAGCATACGTTCTTCAACGTAAGTTTTTATAAACATTTTTGGATACACTTCATATTCATGTCTCATACTTGAAGTCAATCTACCTCCTTTACCAAGTCCAAAAGTTTCCTTTTCCTCTTCAAGCACTTTGATAGTATCCTTATTACCATTCAATCTATTCATCTAGTCATTAAAGCTTAATAACTATCATCAGTCCTTAACCACTACAACTTCCACCATCATCAACACCAAGTCATAAAACCTTAATAACTATCATCAGTCCTTAATCACTACAATTAAAGCTTAATTACCTCCTGAACTCCATTGTTAATCCATCATAAATCCAAATCAAATAGAGAGAACCCAGCTCTCACAATAATAATATAAATTTCTAAGAGGTAAAGTCATTGTCTAACCATAATCCAAAATCGTTCAACAACTATTTCCTCAAAATTCACCATATACAATCTTTATCTCAATATTTCCATATAACAATTTCCTCAATACATATCATAATAATATCCTTATCTTAATTTTTCCATATAACAATTTCCTCAATATATATCACAATATCATCACTACTCAAAATTCCTTTAAACCAAAACTTATTCACCAATAGAGAGATTCT
>CM008334.1:14938280-14948956 GCA_002525835.2 Ipomoea batatas | reverse complement strand
TTATACAATATATACATGCATAGAAAAATAATTATGATCATGCATAACAAATTTATCAAAAATCAAAGCAAAGATTTTTGAGCCAACTTTTAGATCTATAACATAGCACATAATTTTCATACAAAAATTCCTAATCATATAATTTCCTAGCATTTGTCTATCTTCAAGTGATTGAGCCAACTTAAGGGATTCCTTACCTCAATGGAAGATTTCTAAAACCGAAGAAGTGCTAGATCTTTCCTTGAATTCGAAGTTCCCTACAACATCACCACAATAACAATATTTTTCATGCACTAAACATTAACACTTAAGTTCAAGCTTAAGTCTTAGAAGGGATAGAACCGAACAAAACCGAAGTTCTTACCTAGAGTAGAGTTTTTGGAGTTGAAGAATTGCCTAGGGTGTTCTTGGATCACAATAGAAGACTAAGATAATTTCCCTTCTTCCTTCTCTAAGTGTGTATTTCGAAAATGGAGTGGAAGAGTGAGAGAGATGATCATGTGATTAGTGTAGATTTAGTTCTTGAAGATCAAGTAACAAGTGCAACTAGGCCATACCTCATAAATGTCACATTTAATGCCCAATCTTAGTCTTAGATTTGCCTTGCCACTTGTCATCACCCCATGGAGTCCTTAGAAGATCTCAAATCTAATTGGTCAGTTTATGCTTAAATCAGATGAATGTTCGGAGGATTATAACTTAATTCGGGAAAATTCTAATACCAAAATTATCCTAAAAATATTCCCGTCGCAAATCACCAAGTTTGGGAATTTTTCGGTATCCCGCTAAATATAGGTACAGAGTCCGTAACAATTTATCCCTTACAGTCCATTTGAAATTTTTCTTGAACTAACTAGAAATTTAGGCTTAATCGTATGATACTTAATAATCCAATTCCTAGAGAAATTCAACTGAATCTATGTCCTTAAAATTTTTCTCGGTTCGTAACCGGTACGTAGTTCGCAGTTTTATCGATAACTAATCCAAAAATTATTTCGAGCACCGAACAGTCTTTTCTTAAATGTCATAGCTTAAAAAAAAAATTTATATCGCTATTCTCGAATCTTAACTTTGTCGTAAAAACCGAGGGGTTACAACAAGAGTCCTAATACTTACTAAATACAATTTTTAAAAGTGATTTATTTACTTTTACCATGGGACAAACGGACAATAATATTGATTTTGGTGTAATAAATTTTGTTATTTATTCTATTTCAATTAAAAATTTAAATTCAACACCAATCCAATTACCAAAAAATAAATTAAAATGTGCTTTTTATTAAAATATAAAATAAAAAATGAAAAAATCCTACTAACTATAACAAGAGACGTACATGCAAATTGCGATATTATATATATACTGGAAATTCCTTTATTCCACAAAGTCATCATATTTGTCTTTATTTTCTACTTTAAGCTAATTAGACTTTTTTTTTTTTTTTGGATTTTTGGTGAGGAACTTGAGTTTAAGCCTCAGGTTATCCAGTACTTATACCGTGGACCATTGGTTTTGGTTGATACTGCAGTTGTGTTGAAAGAATATTGTAGTTGTGTTGAAAGGATACTGCAGTTGTGTTGAAAAGGAACTGGAGTTGTGCGGAACAGAGGCCGTGTCATTCATCTGGAACTGCAGTTGTGTTGAAAAGATACTGCAGCTGTGTTGAACGGATACTACAGTTGTGTGGAACGGATGAACGACCTCTGTTCCGTGCAACTGCAGTTTTCTTTCAACACAACTGCAGTATCTTTTCAACACAACAACTGCAGTATCCGTTCAACACAACTGCAGTATCAGTTATGATCATGGTCCAATTGTGGACCATGGTCCACGATATAATTTGCCCAGGTCATCTAATTTTATAGAGTTTAAGTCATATTTGTCTTTAATTAATAATCTGTGATTGAGTGATAAAGACTCATACTTCAATCCTTGATTTCGAGTATGGAAACCATGAGTACACCCAAAAAAAACACGTCTTTACTAGAATTGTGTGTAATTTTAATCTTTAATTTGAAGGGGGCAAGTTGCTTATTGTGTCCATGTGATAGGACCCAACAGTCCTTTATTTCTGCAGATTAATTGCGTTTTTTTAGCAGCAGTGGCGCCGGCCAGCTACGCGAAGAATCCGCCGAAATTTTCTGCCATGACTTGGTCAAAGTGACGCCTATAGTAGTTTAGTTTGTTGATCATATGCTTTTCAATCTCCATTTTAATTACTTCAATTCCCTGCACGTTTTAGAGGAACTCGATCGAATTCCGGCCATATCAAATATATGGCTTGATGGCATCTACCTCTTCTTCTGCTACTGTTTCACCATCAAGTCAGGGATGGACTTATGATGTTTTCTTGAGTTTTAGAGGTCCAGATACTCGTAAGACTTTCATAGATTATCTTTATGGTTCTTTAGAACATAAAGGGATTCGCACTTTCAAAGATGATGATAGACTTGAGAAAGGAGACTGCATCTCCCCGAGCCTACTAAAAGCTATTCAAGAATCAAAGTTTTTGATCGCAGTCTTCTCCAAAGGTTATGCATCGTCAAAATGGTGTTTGGAAGAACTTGCAACAATCATGGAACGCCAAGAAAAGTTTAAAAAGCAAATTGTAGTGCCAATTTTCTACCACGTGGAGCCTTCAGATGTTCGGTGAGAAGGTGAGGGGAAGGTGAGAAGGTGGAAGGAAGCGTGAGGGGAAGGTGAGAAGGTGGAAGGAAGCGTTGAAAAAGGCTGGAGATCTCAAAGGGCATCATTTGCAGAATGACTATAACGGGTTTGCTTTCAACTTCAATTCAATTACTCGATCTTCTCATATATATGATTCATCTTTATGCCTGCCCTTTAATTTGCTTCTTTAATATTTGCTCAGTTGTTTTTGTGTGCTTACTTTCTACTTTTTTTATTTTTAATTTGAGTTAATTCCAGCAATGGTCTTCCGACTAGGTTGATTTTTCAAAATTAGTTCCCGGCTTTTAGACAATTTAGGTCACTTGACTTTCAAATTTTTTTCAATGCTGGTCCTTTCGTCAAATTTTGGTTAAGTTGAGGTCAAATGAAGGGATAAAATTGTTCATTCATCTGTTTGGTTCATGCTTGTCCTATACGTTGTAATAATACACTATGCATGTGAACGGGCAATTTTACCCCTTCATTTGATCTCAGTTTAACCAAAATTTGACGAAAGAACCAACATTGAAAAGAATTTGAAAGTTAAGGGACTTAAATTGTTCAAATTTAAAATCGGAGACTAATTTTAGAAAATCAACATAGTCGGAGGACTAAATTAACTCTTTTTTAATTTCTATACAAGTAGTGGTTATAATTACTACCTAGTTTTTAAGAAAGAAAAAGTTTTTTTTCCCCTCAATACAGTATTTAATACTGAAAGGAAAAAGATAAAAGTGGTGTGAGTAAGTTTCTTAGTATATTATTTTGATGAAAGGATTAAAATTTTATATTGACGTCTCAATGCTATCAAGTTGTTACAACTATTGATGCTGAATGTTGTCAGACACGAAGCAAAATGTGCAGAAGGAGTTGCTGCCGACATACTTGCTCGATTGAATCAAGCATCCCTAGCCTTTGAAGAAAACTTAGTAGGGTTGGAGTCTAGAGTTGACTACATTGGTAACTGGTTGAGATTGGCATCTGATGATGATACTCGGTTTATTGATATTTGTGGAATGGGAGGTATCGGTAAGACAACAATTGCAATGGCTGTTTTTAATAAATTTTCACACCAATTTAATGGAACTTGTTTTCTTGCCGATGTTAGACAACATAATATCATTGAATTGCAAAAGACCCTTTTAACAACAATCCTAAGGGAAACATCAACAGTAGAAATAAGCAATGTACAAGATGGAATGGCGAAGATAAGGATAAGGCTTAAAGGGAAAAAGGTTTTGATTGTTATTGATGATGTAGATGACCAGCTGGAACAATTAGATATGTTAGCGGGAGGTGGTGATTGGTTTGATAGGGGTAGTAGAGTGATTATAACCACAAGAGATGTTGGAGTATTGCGTTCTCATGGAGTTGATGAAAAGTATATATACCCAGTAAACACGTTGGAAGAGGAGGAAGGTATTCAACTGTTTAGATCGTATGCATTTAAAAAGAAACCTAAGGCCGGCGTGGAACAACTATGTGAATCAGTTGTGCGTTATTGTGAAGGTCTTCCATTAGCTCTTAAAGTTTTGGGATCTTCTCTTTGTGGATTAGAGGCTGCTGACTGGGAAAGCACTTTAAAGGATCTCAAGGACACACCCAATAATAACATTCATGGGAAGCTTAAGATAAGTTATGATAGACTAGATTCCAAAAACAAAAAGATCTTTTTACATATTGCATGTTTTTTCAAACACAAGAGGAAAGAATATGTAAAAAATGTGCTTAAAAGTTGTGATTTGCAACCAGACAGTGCTATGCGTAATCTCACTGAAAAATCTCTTATATCTGTCCAAAATGGAGAAATTGAGATGCATGATTTAATCGAAGAAATGGGTTGGCATATTATTGCAAGAGAGGAGGAACGTAGAAGCAGGGTCTGGCAACTTAAGGATGTTGATGATGTGTTAAGCGGAGAAATGGTAAGGCATATATATAGTAAGATGCTGTAGAAAAATTTTTGTTCACAAATGTTAAAAAATGCCCATTTCAGTCAATTTACCTAAATTATATTCCTCCCTAATTAATAACTTGAAGGTTCCTTTTCTTTTTCTTTTTATTATTATAGGCAAAAACTTGTGTGAGCCCGTCTCACCAAAAGACGGGTCGAGTCAAGATGCAAATGTAACATTTATATGCACAAATGTTATACTTATATGCTCAAATATAATACTTAGGAATAAAATTTTTATTACTTATTAGGGTAAATGTAATACTTTTAAGGGAAAATACAATACTTTTACATTTCTATTTAAAAGTATTATATTTTTCCTCAAAAAGTATTATATTTGCCATTATAAGTGAGAGGTACTTGTCAACATTACTAAAATGTATTACTTTTTTTCTTATAAGTAACAAAAATTGTATTTTTGATTAGTGTTATATTTGAGCATATAAGTGTGAGATTTGCACATATAAGTATGACATTTGCATGATATTTGACCCAACTCGACTCGTTTCACGAATAAGGATCCGTGAGACGGTCTCACACAAGTGTGACCCTTTATTATATTCTTACTATTATGTATCGAATGCATTAAAAAAAGAAAAATTAAAGTGTGTACTGTTCTGTTTCCTTCTTTCAGGATCCTAAACACATAGAAGCTATTTGGTTTAATCGTTGGCGGTCTCATGAGAAGAATACCTGTGAAATTACTTTCAGAGGGATGAGAAATTTGAAGATGCTCAGTGTTGGTGATAGTAATATTGTTTTAATTGATGATTATCTTCCTAGCAGATTGAGGTGGCTTGAAATTAGATCTTATCCTTTCGCTTCATTACCAAAAAGCTTTGAATCATCGAAGCTTGTTTGTCTTTCTTTGAATAATAGTTCTCTAAAAAATTGCAGGATCACTCAGGTATATGATTCTAATCTGACTTGCTATATATATTGTGTCTTTTTTTTTTTCTTTTTTTCTTTTTTTTTCATTACAGATTTCAGACTTGTTCTGATCTCCATCTTTTTCTTTTCTTGCAGAAATTAGACAAATTGGCCATTTTGGATCTTAGCTATTCCAACTCTTTGTTAGAAACCCCAGATTTTGATTGGATGCCAAATTTGATGAGGTTATACCTTAGTGGCTGCCGGAATTTAAAAGTGGTCCACCCATCCATTGGAAATCTTAGCAAGCTTGATTTTTTGGATTTAAACAAATGCAGTGAACTTGAGAACCTTCCTAGCTTCAATCAAGTTTCATCTCTCAAGTTCCTCAATCTTTCTTCTTGCAAAAAATTACAAATTCTTCCAGAAATTAAGACAAAAACTCCGCGTCTAGTGAAGTTGAATTTAAGAGAAGTTGGAATCATAGCACTCTCCTTATCGATCCAACAACTGCAGGGCCTCACTGAGCTATGTTTGGATGGTTGTGAACATCTTGTATGCCTTTGTGACGACTTATGTGAGCTGAAAAATCTCAAAGTTCTTGTGATTAAAAATTGCACAAATCTAAAGTCGTTACCAAAAAATGTCGAAGGCTTGATCTCGTTGGAATACTTGAGTCTGATAGGAAGTGGTTTTGAATCTTTACCTGAGAGTTTCAGTCAACTCCCTCATCTTCAATGCCTTGATATCAGATATTGTAGAAAACTTGAAGTGCTGCCAAAACTCCCAAAAACTATAAGCCAACTATATGCACATCCTCCTTTTGCCTTTAATGGAAACATAGTTGACGTAGCAAAAGAGTGCTCAGAATTACATTCACTCCAATTATCTATTGATGATGATGGATTTATCTGGCCTGGGTATCTTTTAGCTAAGATGTGTATTGATTTTCGATTTGATAGAAAGACTCCTTTCAGTTTAAACTCTCAACTCTGTTCACTACAAGATCCTCCCACTGGGCCCAGTGTCTTGAGATTATTCCAATACCGATGCTATGAGTCAAATGGTATCTCCATTGATCTTAATCCCTCCTGGTATTGTCAAAGTTTTGTGGGGTTTACTGTATATTTCATGTTTTCATATATCCGCTCTTCAGAATGGTTTATATGGGGACCACGATACCATGGCTTCCAAGACACTAATCATGTTATGCATTGCACAATCATATTCAAATTGTCACACAGGAATAATGAAAATGAAGTTCTGCAAAGGAAATGTGTGATTGACAAATTAGATGATCGCCATATCGAAATTGAAGGAGACATATGCTTTATCTACGTACCATTTAGTAGTTTGTGGCCTGCAGAATCTAACAATAATAGAGTAACCCCAAATGATTTTTCAAGATTTGAGGTGAACTTTATGAATTTGGAAGCGACTGGAGATTGGGGTTGTAGTTTGTTATATAAAAGGTAAATATATTAATTTTGGTTTCTCTTCATTTACCATCCTTGATTTCTTGAACTTTTTAACACTTTGTACTACATACATATGGTACTACTTTAATATATATAGTAGTTAACTTTTCAATTTGTTTTGCTAATGACATTGTGATCGAGTGGCATGTATTCATTTTCTTAAATGAGAGGTTATGAGATTAAGCTTTAGTGGAGATAATGTAATAGAGTCAGTAATATACTCAAAAAAAAGAACTTTACAATGTTAATGCATATTTTGCTTTTACACTTTTTTTTTTTTTTAAATTCAGGAGAAAGAGACCAGCTAGTTGGGATGATAGTCGTCCAGGTACTCATATTTTGCTCATTTGTACTATTACATTTATATTATATCGTACTATATTTTAGATATTGTATACCCTTAGGAAGACATTGGGTTCAAATTAAAATATTCTCCGTATAAGATATCTATGGTAATATGTACATGTATGATTATATTACATAACTTTATTTGGTTTGAGTTAATTATGGGATAACCTTCACTTTGCCATTTAAAATACACACATATACATGTACATGCTAACATGCATTATAGCATATGTGAATTTGTTTATTTCTTTCTTTGTTTAAAAATTTATTAATGTATATATTAATTAGGATATTGAACAAAAACTACTAAAAAAAATGTGTCTTTGGTATCAGGACACACAACTGATATTGGACCATTGGGCATGTTGAAATACTTGAATCTCAACGGAAAAGAATTTGAACAATTTTTACCTGAAGACATCAGCCGCCTTCGACTTCTTCAATACATTGACATTAGTGGTTGTAGAAGACTTAGAAAGCTACCAGAACTCCCATCTACTGTAAGGGAACTATATGCCACCTGTAGGTTGGTCTCAGAAAGCAACATAGCTGAGTTAGCAACCAAATATTCAAAATTATATTCTGTCTCATTATCTTTTCCTTTTGATAATTACTCAGCCTTTCATGGCAACATGGGTAAGTTAGTACCTGGGGAGTTTGCTAAGAAATTTATTCCTATCACACAACCTTTTTTAAATAGAATCACTCCTTTTGTTGTCACATATCCTCTTGACCCTTTCACTGATCATAATATCACGAGATGCTTCAAATATCCTCATCACCTCGATCCTCACTATGATCCTCACAAGATCTCCATTTCTCTCGATCCTACATGGTATAATCATAGCTTTGTGGGGTTCGTTGTATGTTTGGTGTTTCCAAGAGTACTGAGATGGGAGTCACACCCAAACATTCTCCCTTTTAGGCATTGTGAGCTCATAGCCAAACTTACACACAAAGATAATGGAAGTGAATCAGCTCCTCTCCAAACCAAATGCGTGATTGGCAGACTATATGATGAGGAATTTGACAACTCTGTGGATGAGCTTGTATGTTTTGCCTATATACCATTTAGTAGTCTGTGGCCTAAATCTAAGGCTACCATGGATGATATTACCCCCAATCATTATGTGGTATTCGAGGTGGCAATTCAGGATTTGAAGATTTCAAAAATTAATCCATTTTGGTATCCTCAATCTATCAAGTATAACGCTACCCCCAATTGGAGTTGCGGTTTGTTGTATACAGATGATGAATCATTAACTGAAGCAACAAGAAGAAAAAGGTAAACATAATGGGCTTGAAAATTATCATTTATCCTTTAAAATTCTGATTTTCTTTCAAGTTTTTAATGCCACGTACTCTTTTGTGTTCAATACTTTTTTTGTAGTTTTTTTTTTTTTTAGTTTTATATTTTATTCAGGCTAAGGAATTATATATTTCTCAAAGAAGGGACAAACTTTTATTGTTCTTTCAATTACTAATTTTATTTTTTAAATGCTTATGTATTGTTGTTCTTCTTATTACAGGGAGGTTGGTTCTGTTGAGAGTGATTTAGGTACTCATACTTCAATTTACCCAAGCTTTATATTATCTCATACATATTATTCTAAATCATATCACATATATTTTTATATTCTTTAATATTTTATATGAACACCTATCCAAACAGCAAACAAAATTAAAATTGACAAACTCGACTTTGACAATGCTATTAACAAGATTAACCATATCTAACATTGTGAATTGTTTTTACTTTCTACTTTTGATTTCTTGAGTTTCAATTGAGCTTTCTTATAACACGAAAGTAAGCAAACCACCATTCTCAAAGATTATTAGATTACACAATGGTTATGGTTTATGATTTTCAGACGCATTTTGAATACGTACTTAATAAATTCATATCATTAACATGGTTGAAAAAATCGCTGAGCGCTTAGCGCTTAGGACGCCTAGGCAGGGATTAATTGGCGCCTAGGCGGTCGTGTATTTTTTAATTTTTAAAAATTTGTTTAAGTATTTTTTATTTTTTAAAGACTAATAATTATAAACTATATAATACTTTAATAGTTAATACTAAAATATTAAATATTAACGTAAAAAAATATCTAAAATTTATACGATTTAGGGTTATTTCGCTCAAAATGATGTTTTGAGTGAAATAACTCATTAAAAAAAAGAACAATAGTTAATCAGCAGACTAGGTGGCCTAGGAGGCCTAGTCGACGCCTAGGTGGTCAACACCTAAGCGGCCTAGACGGTGCTTAGGCGGCCCGCTAGTCGGTTGCCTAGCCGGCCTGTCGCCTAAACTACCATTTAAGGTGATATGTTAGGCGGTCGACCGGCGCCTAGCACCTAGCTAGGCGACGATTAATTGACGCCTAGACGAGATTTTTGCAACCCTGATCATTAATAATCATTTATCTTCTACTCTGTAATTTATTACTTTTCGAATTGACTTTAAACTCACTACACACAACATAATATTCAAGAGAAAAAAAATAATGGCACATGTTAAACATTTTATTAAATAATAGGCATAGACTCTGATCTAAAAGTTATATTTAATCTTGATGGTGTAGAAGATGAAGAGGAAGAGGAAGATGAAGAGGAGGAGGAAGGTGGTGGATCGAAACATACAGAAGATAGTGGTGGAGATGATGCAATGGCAGAAAATAGTAATGCAGGTACTTTATTCCATACTATATTATTAGGGATATATACTCCTTTGTCCTTAATATTTTATACAAACAATTATCCCATACAATAAAATAAGGAGTATCAGTGTAAATAAAAATTTAAACGGAATAACACTTTTTAAAAAATAAAAAGGCTAAATGATATTACACTATTCTATTGTATACAGATATTTATGTAAGTATTTTCTCACATATATAATATAATATAATATATTATTAAGTGGTTGTGGTGCAAGTAGATGATTAAGTCAGTTAGGTAACTTAGGATATTCAGTTTAGCTAATCTATCTATATTGATGGCATGTAGGTTTTTTAAAGTAATAAAGTCCTCACACTGCTTCTGTATTCAGAATACACACACCATCTAATATTCATAAGAAAGTGGTAGTCAAAACACTAACATTATTATGCTGCAGGTTTACCATCGACAATTTCAACAATTATGGCTAGGGATATTCAGATGTTGCTAAAGCTTTCGGGGTTAAGAGGTCAGGTTCCTTGTATTTACGTTTTCTTTAGTTTATGTTAGATAATATAATACTAACAATTTAAATATACAAACATGCATTGATGTATACACACATGTATGCATGATGGATTTTCTTTTGAATGAACTAAACTATACTACTTTTTCTTGTATGTAAAAAAAAAAAAAAAAAAAA
>CM008334.1:14815127-14831008 GCA_002525835.2 Ipomoea batatas | reverse complement strand
CTCAAGAGATCGCAATATTGAAGAAATCATTACTGATGTCTCCAAACAAAGCTTCCTATGGAACCGTAATGTTTTTGGCAATATCTTTAAAAGAAAAAGGCAGTTTGAGGCGAGGATCCTTGGGGTCCAACAAGCATCCGATTATGCTTCATCTAGGAATCTTCAGGTGCTTGAACAACAGCGCATAAAAGACCTTAACAAGGTTCTTAATCAAGAGGAGGCCCTTTGGTTTCAGAAATCTAGAATGGATTAGATTAAAGACGGTGATAGGAACACTCGCTTCTATCACAACTCAGCATTAATCAGACGAAATAAGAACTGCATTAGATTTCTTAAGTTATAGGGATCATGGTCTGATGACCCAACGACCGTGTCTAACCACATTATTGATTATTTCTCATCTCTTTTTTGCAGGATTGTGCGTGATGAAGAGATTACAATGGCAATGATGGGGAAATTCAATAGAATCTCCAATACCCAAGCTAGTAGTCTGACTCGTAGAGCTCCAATTGAAGAAGTGAAGAAGGCGGTATTTGGTATGAAAAAGTTTGGTAGCCCCAGACCTGATGGGATCTCAGCCCCTTCTATCATCATTTTTGGGAAGAAGTTGGGCCATCATTGACTAACATGGTCAATCAAGCGTTGTGTACTAGCTCTGTTCATAAGTCCCTCTTCCAAGCATTTATGACTCTAATCCCAAAGAAGGCCAATGCAGAATCAGCTGCGGACTTCAGACCAATCACGCTCCTCAATGTTGCATTCAAGGTGATCTCCAAAGTCTTAGTTAATCGGTTGAGACCCATTATGTGCAGTTTAATTGGTCCTCACCAGAATAATTTCCTTCTGGAGCGGTCCACGCTTGACAATGTGATCCTTACTCAAGAAATCATACATTCGATGAATAGAAAAAAGGGGATGAAAGGTCTCATGATCGTCAAAGTCGACCTTCAAAAAGCTTATGATAGCATCGGAGACCCTTGACATATTTGGCTTCCCGAGAAGGATCATTGACCTCATCCTTTTTTTGGCTAAAAGAAAGTGACATCTCCATCATGTGGAACGGTGGCCGGCTCCCTTCCTTTGTTCCTGGTCGGGGCCTTCGACAGGGAGACCCATTATCCCCCTATCTTTTTAATCTTGTAATTGAAAGGCTTGCTTAGGATATTCAGCATGAAGTGTCGACAGGCTCGTAGAAACCAATCTACATTTCGCGAGGGGGTGTGGGTATCTCCCATCTTTTTTTCGCAGATGATCTCATGCTCTTTGGGGAAGCTTCAGAACACCAAGCCAAGAGGATAATGGATTGCCTTACCCGTCTTGGCAAGGTCTCAAGGATTAAGGTAAATTCGTCTAAATCTCATATTTATTGCTCACTTAATACTAGTACAGGTTTAAAGAGACGTATAGCATACATTTTGGGCATGCCTCTCTCTTCTACTCTTGACTCATATCTCGGGATTCCACTTCTCAAGAAAAGGGTGTCCAAAGACATGTTCAACTCTATCATTGACTAGATGAGACGAAAAACTTGCCAAAGTGGAAATCTAGCTCGCTTAGTATGGTCGGGGGGAGAGTCATAGTTCAATCATCGCTTGCCATGATTCCTACCTACACCATGCAAACTATGGCACTCCCGTCTAGTACATGCAAAGATATTGACAAGATTTGTAGAAACTTCCACTTCGGGCACTCAGATGATAGTAGAAAAATCTGTAAACCTCAAAACCTGGGAGGTTTGGGTCTTAGAAAAGCTAAGGATTTTAACCTGGCTTTTCTCACTAAGATGGCCCGGCAAGTCCTTACTAATGAGGACAAATTGTGGGTAAAAATCCTTAAAGAGAAATATATCAAGGAGGTGGATTTTCTCAACGCCCAACCCCGTAACGGATGCTCATGGGGATGGCGCTATATTTTGAAAGGAAAACCAATTCTTGAAAAGGGTGTGAAATGGAAAATTGGTACAAGCACTTCTATTAATTTCTGGCACGATTGGTGGATGGGAGAGACGCCACTAGCTAATGTCCCAAACTTGGTGGTGCCGCACAACATGGATGGCATGCATGTCAATCAATTTAATATGCAGGATAGAAGTTGGTATATTAACGCTTTTGAATCAGTCCTTCCGATTAACATTCTCAACTCTACTCGGGCTACTCCGACCTCTCTTAACCCCAACTTGGGCGATACTTGATCATGGACACATTCAGGTACCAGAATTTTTTCTATTAAATCTGCTTATTCTCTTATCGTAGGGCATATGGACGAGGCTTCTAACCATAGTTGGATTTGGGATATTACATACATGGAGAGAATCAAACTTTTCATGTGGAAGGTGTTAGAGAACAATCTCCTAGTCAATTCAGAGAGAAAAAGGCGTGGATTGACTGAGTCTAGGGAATGCCTGATTTGCGACGATGGAGATGAAATGTTGGACCACCTTTTCAGGCGTTGCACTATTGCGGTGGATTGTTGGAGTATCTCAAATGCTCCTCCTGGCTTCAATGCGACGTCTCATGCTCCCCTAATAGATTGGATTCAATTCAACTGTAACGATAAAAGGCAAACCTCCGCGCGGCATTAGTTATAAGCTTCTCTTCACTCACAGACTCTGGAATCTTTGGAAAGGTAGAAATAGTTTCATCTTTAACAACATCCCGTCTCCAGCAAGGGATATCATAAGAAGTGCCACTAGCGAATCCATAGATGCTCACCAGTGCCTCTTTAAACGTTATGGGCTCTCTGTTGGGAAAAAAATTTGGGTGAGTTGGTCCCCTCCTCAACACGCATTTATAACTCAGATGGCGCTAGGAATGCTACCTTGGGGATAGCTAGTGCTGGAGGTGTTCTTCGGGACCATAATGGCTAGTGATCGTGGGTTTCACCTCAAAAATTGGCATAACCAATAACTTCATTGCAGAATTATGGGGCCTTAGGGAAGGGCTTCTTATTGCTAAAAACCGGGGCTTCAGTAAGATCATTGCAGAGACTAACTCCTATTCGATGGTTCAGGCCTTGAATAAAGACTCAGATTCCAGACCTGAAGCTGACACATTGATTGTGGACTGCAGATTCATCATGAAGCAATTCCCAGAATGCGTGATCACTCATGTTTATAGAGAGGGCAATCAATGTGCAGACTACCTTGCGAACATGGGCCGAGACAGCTAGTGGGGCACCTCGATCTTGAATCATCATCCTGACAGAGTTAAGGCTATCCTCGATCGTGATGCCAACAACATTGCCACGGGAAGAATCTACTAATCCTCTTGGGGTCTTTCGACCCCTCTTGCGCAAAAAAAAAAATTAGCTGTTAATATGTAAAAAGACCTTTAAGGACATTCGGATAAAAATATATTATTATTATTATTATATAAAAATAAAAATAAGATGACAACAGCAACAACAAAACAAAGAGATGTGGGATATTAGAAGATCCCACATTGAAAAAAAATGTGAAGAAAGTCATTGTGCTACTTTATAAAGAGGAGCTCAACGCTTGTCTTCCTTTTACCCATCCGATGTGGGATCATCGGATGGGCAAAGGGAAAGGAACCTGACGCTCCTAAAATTTTTGTTTTAAAGATTTCTCATGGCGTTTTGGAAAAAGAAAAATCTTTCACAAAAACGCCATTTTGAAACGTTGCTAATTGCAGCATTTCAAATTTCAACAATTTGGAGCAATTCCGTTGCTCCAACCCATTGTTTACCAAGCAGTCTTTTTAGCGTTTAGACTCCAACCCATTGTTTACCAAGCAGTCTTTTTAGCGTTTAGACCTGATTAAAACGCTGAAAGTGGTGGATCTATCATTTGCCAAGCAAGACATGACATTTTTCTTCTTTTTCTCTCCCCCTCCCCACTCTGTGGTCTGACAAAACCTTTAAAAAAAAACTTATATTTCACGAGGATGCTCTTAATTTTATCATTGCATAATATTCACTATATGACGTGAAATTGATTAGATATAAATAAAAAAAGACTTTATTTTCATAAATTACTCATGAATTGATCAACAATATCTAATAAAATAATGGCACATTAAATAGGGTATTCTGGTCTACATCGCTCTAATGAAAATATAAACTAAAAATAGTGCAAGTAGTTTTAAATTTTAACAAAATTTGTCAATTAAGTACCAAATTTAACATAATGATTATTATTTTTTGGTTAGACATAATGATTCATTTAAATATAGTGAGTTCAGAATTAATTTTAAAAAATGTTGACAGAACAATATGCAGTGTTATTACATGAAAATTTTTCATGATTGAAATTTCTTTTAAGACTAAGGGCATGTTTACTAATAGAAAACTGTTTTCTGTTTTCTGTTTTCTATTTTCTAATTTTCCAGTTTTCATTCTCTGTTTTTCATTCTCTATTTTCAGTTTAGAAAACTTGTTTATTAACACTTCTTTTTTCAAATTTATTTTTTTTAGATTAACGTTATAAAATTAACATAGGTTTAATTTCGAGTGATTTTTAGACCTTATATTTAAAATATTTTAAAATATATTTTGTTTAAATAGAATAAATATAATTTTTACTTTTAAACCCAATAAATATGTAAAATTTTTACATAAATATAATGAATGTAATCATAGTAATGAATAAATATGTAAGTAAATAATGGTGAAATGTCGTTATAGTGACATATAGTCTAATATATGATATATGATTCTGTTTTTCATTTAGAAAACAGTTTTTAATAGTGTTTCAGTTTTCTTGAAAACTGAATTATAATTTCTTGTTTTCAAAATGGAAAACTGTGCTAGTAAACATGTTTTTTGTTTTTTGTTCTCAAAATTTTCAAATTTCTAGAAAACTGTAGAAAATTTCCAGTTAGTAAACGGTCCCTAATAGTTTTGAAGTTGAGATATTCAATTGTGGCATTTATTTTTCGGCCAAATAATTAATAGTTAATCAAAATCATTAAAAGAATCATTTATTGCTAATTCCAAGGTTGATAAAAATCAAAATATACACACAGACAGACACAAAAAGCTGTCTTGAGCCAGTCAATGGACGCGTTTGGCGACAAGAAATGGCCATATGTCCTTAACGTTGGGGAAATGACAAAAAAGGGTCCTGCTTTTTTTCTTTTTTCATTTTTCTTTTAATTTTGATTTCAGTTTCGTTAGACTAATCCGAAATCTACATGACCCCACTTCTAAAGCTTTTACGGAGGTAAATCATGAATCGCTCAATTATGATAAATTATTGTGTGGATCATAACAAAAGTACATTTTTAATATACTAAAAGTACATTATTCGTAAATTGAATGTAAATTATACAAAATAATATATTTTCCATGAATACAATGTACATTATTAATATACTAAATGTACATTTTTAATATTTAATGTCACATAGTTGTGTGGACCATAATGATTGCTCAATCATCTTGCAAGTCAGATCATAGTCTTTATGTGCCTATAAGGGATCCAATCTTAATCTTCCATTATCAGTAAACCATTTTTTCATATATAAATTCTATGATCCTGTTTGGTAAATAATCAACCTATCAGTCAATTTTGGCTTATTTGACCACTATTAGTTGTTTGGTTAATAAGCTTTTTGTAATTTCAAAATGCAAAAATTCAAAAGGAAGCAGCATTTTCAATTAACTTTTTGAGAAAAGAAATTTTACCAAACAGCTATCAGCTAACAGTTAATTTATCAAACAACTTTCTACAATCAGCTAATATTATCAACAAATAATACCTTTTAACCCAAACAGCCAACCCAATCAGCTAACAATCATTTACCAAACAAGGCCTATGACCACTAACCATGACCTTTAAGTTAGACGATGAACCAGTTGCGTTTAAACTAGGGGAAAGGTCCAGTTTTTTTATACGGAGAACCCAATCAAAGCATGGGTGGGTAATATCGTCAAAGAGTAAAGGGATATTCTGCCAGTTTGAAAATTCAGGAAAATGCATATTAATAGGCTGGAGAAGTGGGGTAGAAGACAAGAGAAACGGCTTTCTTGTTAATTTTTTCTCATTCAGAAATCAGAACTGCCACCCATTCACCAGGGAGGCTCCAATCATCTATATTCCAGGCGTTCCTCTTGTTCATCATTCAACCACTTTCCCCAATTCCTTTGTTTCTTCTTAATAATCTCTCCACATTCTGGGCAAATTTTTCCTTCTTCGGGACTGGGTTATCTCCAGTTTAGCCAATTAGTTTGTGGGTTTGATTGCGATTGCAATTGCAATTGCAAGTGTGGGTTGATTGATTGATTGATTGATTGATTCGGGTTTGATCTGTTAATCGGTAGGGAGCGGAATATATTTTGGTTATAGAGGGAGGAGAAGGGGGTCGATGAGCATCCCTAGATTTTGGGAAAAAGTTTACATGAAGATGGTTGAAGGGGGATCTCGTTACTGTTCCAAGAAGAAGGATGATATCTGCAGCGGGGTAAGGCTTGAGATTTGTTTAATTTCTGTTTTTTTCACAATTGTCGCTGTATTAGATGTTTGTGAAGTTTCAACCTTTTCTTATATTCTCCTCTCTCTCTCTCTCTCTCTATGTATATAGTTATTTATTTTAAGGATATATGGGTTGTGATCAGATTTTGGGTTTGTCTTTCTGATTATCTTGTTGTGGTATCTTATTTAAAAATTAAATATTGAAAATTGAAACAAATCATGTGATGTTTCTGTTCGAGCTTTTGAATTTCTCTGGGAATTGCTTAACTATTTTGCTTGCAGACAAAGGGTTATTATGGCATCATAGGGGGGTTCATTGTTCTGAGATATAGTTTTTCTTCATTGAAGGTTGCTGTTTTGGATTATGCCTTTAATGAAGTGGTATAGTGATATGTGGCCATTCCCCTTTGTCCAACATATAATATATAAACATAAATGTGAAATCCAACTATCATCCGGCCAGCCTTGTATTGAGATGACATGCTTCAATTTCGTATCATAGCAGGTTATGGGTTTGAGCTCGTCAAAAAGTAACCTGCTCACACACCTGGGGGGGGGGCTTATAATATACTAATATAAGCATAAATGTTTAATCCAACTATCAGCTTAGACATTTTCTTGAGATGGAACACATGATATGAATAATTTCTTCGAGTTGGCAAATAAGAACTGCATAATTTTGGAGTCCTATGTTGTTTCCATTGGAATTGGAATTCTTCATTCCATCTCATGCATAGATTGATGTATCAAAATCGTGTGTTTTGTGTCTTTTTATATTGGGTTTGGATTGTCTATTCATTTATAATAATCTCTGCTTCATTAGATGCAATTGCAGTTCCATATGCTCTATTTGAAATTTGGAATGGCCTTTCTTATGTATGTAGTCACTCGCTTTTGTTGAATGCTGGTGGTCATTCCTTGTTAAGATCTAACAGTCGTCACTATCTGCAGGAATTGGGTCGTGGATTAAGCGTGTCAAGATTAAAATGTTTTCTGCGAGGCCTGGACTTGAAGGTTTTAATCTTCCTTTTTGTGCTGGTACCTACTTGTGTCTTTGGAATCTATGTTCATGGGCAGAAAATCACCTACTTTCTGCGGCCTTTATGGGAGAAACCACCTAAGCCCTTCAATGAAATCACTCACTATTACGATGAGAATGTGTCGATGGAGAAGCTCTGTAAACTTCACGGTTGGGGAGTTCGAGAGTTCCCAAGGCGTGTTTATGATGCAGTATTGTTCAGTAACGAGGTGGACATGCTTAACCTAAGATGGAAGGAGTTGTACCCTTATGTGACAGAGTTTGTTTTGCTTGAATCAAATTCAACATTCACTGGACTGCCAAAGCCCTTGTATTTTGCTAGGAACAGGAAGAATTTTACATTTGTTGAGCCACGGCTAACTTATGGCCAAGTTCCGGGGAGATTTAAGAGGGGAGAGAATCCTTTCGTTGAGGAGGCTTACCAGCGATTGGCGTTGGACTATCTTCTCAAGCAAGCCGGTATTCAGGATGATGACTTGTTGATTATGTCCGATGTTGATGAAATACCTAGTCGACACACTATAAACCTCTTGAGGTGGTGTGATGATATACCTTCGGTCCTGCATCTTCGACTGAAAAACTATCTTTATTCATTCGAGTTCTTCGTTGATAATAATAGTTGGAGAGCTTCGATCCATAGATATCAATCCGGGAAGACAAGGTACGCTCATTATAGACAATCGGACGACATTTTGGTCGATGCAGGGTGGCATTGTAGCTTTTGCTTCCGTCGAATTAGTGAGTTCATCTTCAAGATGAAAGCATATAGCCATTGCGACCGAGTAAGATTTTCTCATTTTCTGAACCCGAAAAGGGTCCAGAAAGTTATTTGCCAGGGGGATGATTTATTTGATATGCTACCAGAGGAGTACACATTCAAGGAAATCATCGGGAAGATGGGACCGATTCCCCATTCCTATTCTGCTGTTCATCTTCCAGCCCAACTTTTTCAGGATCCTAACACGTACAAATTTCTCTTGCCCGGGAACTGCTTGAGAGAAAGCTGATGATGATCAACCGAGAGTCATGAGAGTACTTGAAAAATTCTCGTGAAGTTTTCTTGGCAGCATAGATGACTCCACTCCACAATGTACCTAACTCCTCCTCTGCTGTATCATCCTCTAGGATAGTGTGGAATGTATTGATGAATTCTTTGACTTGTGAACGAACGAACAAAAGAGTTGTATATAACATTGATGATTGATAGAGCATGTTCGTCGAATGAGTATATGAAACTTGTTATGTCTGCATAGAATTAGGCGTTCGGATAATGAGGGCTGCTGCTTTTTGTATACAAGTTTTTGTCAATTTTGTTCCTTAATGTTGATGATTTTGATGGTCTTCCCTTCCAAGTTTTTTAACCTCTCATTAATGTTGCTATTTCAACTTTAGAGTTGAGTGTGCATTTAGGTTTAGACTCTAAAAATGAAAGCCTGTAAAGAGTAAGGCAGGGTCTGAGTGTTTTTTTTCAGACAAAAATCCTCTCCCATTGAGCATTTGAATCTGGTGGGTAATTATTGGGCACTACACTTACACTTACTTTTGACCATTAAGCTATGCCTTGGGGCTTTATTCATTTGGTAGCACCAATTATTGAAGTCATGCTCATAGAATGCACATGCAAATATGCAATGATGAAAACTGAAGGCAGATTGAGCGACTCACAATTTATCTCCTCTAGCGTTTTGGGCATAGGTTCTAGAGGCTTAAGATTAGTCTATAATGCTTGGACAAGTTTTGGAGTCTTAAGATTAGTCTAGCAAAGGTTCTAAATTGAGTGACTCGAGATTTACTTCATCTAGTGCTCTTAGGCAGAGGTTTTGAAGATTTAAAATTAATCTAACAAAGATTCTGAAGACTTAAGATTATTCTAGTGAAGATTTAAAATTATTCTAATAAATATTCTGGAGACTTAAGATTAGTCGCATAAAAAAAATGAAAAGAGAAAAGGGAGATTTAAAATTAAGTAATCTCTAAAAAAAAAAAAAAAAAAAGATTAATGGGTATGGTTGAAAGTCAACACGTATCAATTATTTCCATTGCATTGACTTGACTTGGTCTTATCACCCAACTTCTGACATAACCTATCATGCTTTTTGCTAAATACTGGTTTTATTTACTCGTATTTATTTACGTAGTATTTATTTTACATATACTTGTAAATGTGTCATTTTCGGAATTTTCTATGTATATCTCAATGTGCTTGCAACTATATTGCATGTAAGAAAGTTTATGAGAACAAATTAGGATATCAATCTTAACTTGAAATTGATAGGCAACTTGTAATTTAGTAAGGTAGTTTGATAGTTCAAGCCATTTAAAATTATTCTTTGTTTCACAAGGGATGTGGAACAAAATATATGAAGAATTTATATGTAATTATAAGCTCATTTTTAGTAATTTTAATTAAATTTGTAAATGAAATTATAATAGATTTATTACAAAATAAAGTATTTTGTATAAATTTTTTTTAAAAAAACTTATTTTAATTATTACATTATAGTATAAATATATTAATTTTGTAGTTGGAATTTAGAAATGGAGGTGTATATTGATTGAATGATGTATAAGTTTATATTTTAGTGTAAATGCACTAGTTTATCAAAATTGAAAGTTCATAATGTTAAATTAAAAATGTCAAAAGTTCTAGTTGAACCTGCCTGATAAGTCTAAAACCCAATAGGGTTTGTCTGAAACTGAACTGTCTGACCTGATTAACCTCCCAATCTACGTATTCTTTATAGTATTGTAAAATGTTCAATTTAAACATTGTATCATTGTACATCATTGTCTTGATTGGGAAGTCTGCAGGTCAAATTTGATTTTGGTAAAAAAAAATTGAAATTATATTATTATTATCATCATTATGTATCACAAACCATTCTTTAATTTATGGTTGAATTAAAGTATAAAATTGAAATGAAGCTTATTTGATTTACTTATTAAGTCTACTTAATTAGTGACTGGTAATATTATCATATCATGTTAATATTATAATTTTGAGTTAATTTCATTCTTGGTCTTAGATTTATAAGTAGCAATCCACTTTTAGTCCTTTTTATTATAGCATCCTCATTTGGTCGTACTATTATTGTGGCATGACCATTTTTAGTCTTCCATCAACAAAATCGTTAAAATGTCGTTAAATACAAAAACATTTCAATATTTTTTATACAAAGTTGATTGAAACACTATAGCTTTTATGTTTATTTTTTTAAATACATAATTGAAGACCAAAGTGCCCCTTTATTTAACGATATTTAAACTATTTGATTGATGAAGGACCAAAAATGGTCATGACACAATAATACTAGGACCAAAAAGTGAATGTTTTGATAAAAAAGGACTTAAAGTGGACTGTCACCTATAAATATAGGACAAAAAATGAAATTAACTCTTATAATTTTCTTAGGGTTTAATCTCATCCATTGATCCAGTCCAGATCAAGGGTCTAAAATAAACCTATTTAAATTTTTAAAAAAATGTGGTGACATTATGGAAATTTTGTGTAATTTTTTTTTTTTTTTTTTGGTCTTTCAGTGCATTTTTTCCTTCTTGTAGAGCACACAATATTGTACCCTTCAGATCTTGAGCCTTCCAGAGCACATTATTTTAGTGTTCTCCAGAGCACACTACTGTGCATTCTAGGAGACGATTTTGTGTTTTCCTGACAACAAAATGCAAAGATAGTAGATTAGAGATGGTTTACTGGAGAAGAAGTTGTCGTGTAGATTAGAAGCGCTATTGTTTTCTTAAAGCCGTTGATATGAACATATAAAAGGCTCAGATTTTTCCTCACTTTCGCACATGAGGCCTTCTTCGCACCAAAGCCTAAGCCTAAGCCTATATATATATAAACACACACACACACACACACACACACACACACACACACATATGACAAGGTAATTGGGCAAGCACCCGACCCGGAACATCAAGCATGGACCCAAAGGCAAATAAACGGGCGCATGGAGAAGTCAAACGACCACCGTTACAACAGCATGACACATTGAAGAGGAGGAGTTACTCCAACGGCTTCTCGGTGTTATTATCCACAGTTAGTACAGCATTAAGAATCTATTACATTCACAAAGAGTCATTGACTCTATTTCTAAATGCCTTTTTGCCCCACTTCCCATTTATTTTTATAGTAAAGTATTGTCACTTGAGTGGAATTTGTTACTTGATTGTGTGATTTTGTGTTAAAGTTCTATTCTTCCGCAACAAGTAGAAAAGGGAGCACATTTGATGGCTTCGAATCAATTTTTGGTAACTTAGGATTCTACTCAAGGAGGGAGAGGAGCAGCAGAGCGCACAATGGAGCAAGAAACAAAGAAAAAGCTAGAAAATGAAGGGAAACGGCCTGTGACACGGCCATGTCCATGGCCGTTTCAGTCCGGCCCAGAAACGAAAAAAGTCACAGACCGAAACGGCCCATGACAAGGCCGTGTCCCTGCCCGTTTCGGTCTGTACTGTTCTGTTTATGCGCATTTTTGCTGTATTTTTGGGATATTCTGAACCCTAGCTAGTTTAGACTCTCTCTCTAATATTTTCATAGCCACTTTTAGCTTAGAGTAGCATAGATTTACTTGGTAGAACACTTTGCAAGCATCTTTTGGTGGATTTGGAAGGGATTCCAACAACATTTCTTCCTCATTGATAGTAAAATTCTCATTTCCTCTTCTCCATCTTGTTTTTACTTTTATTGCATATTTATGTTTTCCTTGTTGAATCTTGCTATGTTTATAATGGATATGAGTGAGTAGTCTTATATATGGGTTAGATTAGGTGTTTCTTACTTCTATTGATGCTTGTTATGTAAGTATTGCATAAAAGGGGATGAACACCCATTTAGGGTTCTTAAGTTTGAATTGGGTTTGTTTTATCTTTCAATGGTTAATGCGCGCTAATCGTTGTTTGTCTTTGGAAAGTTTTCCATCTCAATGGAAATTGGATGGGAGACTTGAGCCATCCCAATATCAAACCCAATTTCCCTTCTATGGAAATAGGGGTAGATTGGGGCTTACATAGCTTTTGTCCTTCAAGAACCTAGGTTGATACACCATGGAAATGGGGCAAACTTTGTTCTAATCCTTGGGAACTTGGATTTCTTTGTGCTAGCCTTAAGAACCTAGGGCCATTGTTCATCCCCCAATTCTAATGTATATGCATCAATAGAGTAATACACCTAATTTAACCCATCCTTTCTAATAGAATTTAATCCTAGTTTAATCTTGTTTTTCCCTTACATCCAAAATTCCAAAAATATTTCTTAGTTGTTACACCTTAATCCTAAATATGGTTTGCTTGGATCCTTATGGGTTTCAAAACCTTGGTGACTAGAGTCTAGGCGATTACTCCGTGCGTGCCATAAAATCCAATCCCCGTGGTTTGACTTTACACCCATTTTCACACCCCCACTCACACTACATCACGTTGCACTCATGAGTATAAAAGAAGAATCATGCTGTAGGAAATGGACACGCAAAACTACTAGACACAACACTATTGTACTACTCACTATACTCAACTAATAATACAAATTATATTCCGATAACAATATTTACCGTCATTAGTGCTCTTGTTAAGATCTGAGATCAAATCTCAAGCAACCTTCACACATTACAAACACCCAGCTTATTCTATCACTAACCGATAGCACGATCAGGATCCAACAGCTCCCATACTTCCCGTTAGGTGAACAATGGTCACGCCTCGGGTGATCTTCGAGAGCAGCTCAACTGTAATCGTGCGGGAGATCGTCGCGAGGGTGATCTTCGCAGCCAGCTCAACAACAATCGTGATGGAGGTCGCGCTTCCCTCCCAGTGAATGCCGCTCCCATCCAAGCCACAGACCTCCAAGCGGCGGCGCATGTCATTCAACAGGCGGCGGCGGCGATGACCCAACTAGTGGCGGGGATGCACGGCCAGGCCCCATCACCGCCTACGCAGGAGATAGAGGTACAATCCCCAAGAAGAGAGAAAACCCAACGGCAAGAACAACCCACCCTAGGCCTCGTACTGGTGCAAGAGATGAAAGGGGGCACGAAGAAGGCGGTCCTCAGCCAAGGGCCCTGAGCAGCGACCGGCTGCTTCCAGATTTGTCTTGGATCGGATAGGGGTACAAGGGTCCTCCAATAGAGGCCCACATCAATAGGGAAGTAGGGCTAGGCAACCACCCGGGGAAAGGGTAGGCGAGTCTAGTGGACTGGGTCCGCGTCACTACACTAGACACAGAACCCCGCAGGAAGACATAGTTGAGAAACTCCAAAAGCAGACAGAAGACTTAGAAAAGAAAGTAGAAGCAAGAGAGCATTCACCAGAGCCAAAAGTGAGGATGGATGATCCGTTTTCTTCGAATATAATGGAGGCACCCTCCCAAAGGATTTCAGGTTGCCCACCATCAAGGCTTACACCGGGACTTCTTACCCGCGTGTCCATATGACTAGATACAAGACAACTATATATGGTGATGATCGGGGCAAGTGACGCCATCATGTGCAGAGCGTTCTTGTCTACTTTGGACGGAACGACGCAGGATTGGTTCAATACCATCCCAAATGGTTCGATCCAGACCTTTGCTGAGTTGTCTAAGAATATACAACATAAAAAACCATTCTCGCATCTCTGTGGAGTAAAGCATGATAGAGGGGAAAGCTTGCGAAATTTCTTGAGCAAATGGTAAACAGAGGTCAATAGTGTGTATGATTTCGACTCAAAAGCGGCAATCCTCATATTCATCCAAGCATTGAGGCCAGGAGATTTCGACAAGCAGCTGAACGCCCACCATCCACGCTCCTCTGAGGAGCTAATGAGGACAGCCATCCGATATGCTGAGGCAAAGGAGGCTGATAGAAAAAAGAAAGATGAGGAGGAAGGCAGGAGGGGTGGGCGACCTGATAAAGTTGGTTTAACCAACCAAGCACCACGCCCAAACCAACCATCCATAAAGAAGGGAAGGGACGAGCGACCTCGTCTCGTCTCGTCCCACTACGACACTTGACACCGCTCACTCATCCGGTTAGCGTAATCCTGAGTCAAGCTGAGGAAATGGGGATCGTGCAATTTCCGCCAGAATGCATGAAAATCTCTCCAAACGTGGACCAGACCAAGTATTGTAGATTCTATAGGCAGGTCGGTCACGACACAGATGAGTGCAACGTGTTAAAGCGCCAAATCAAAGAGCTTAGCTAGAGGGGCTATTTCAAACAATTTGTCAAGCGGTCTGGTCAGCAGGACATGGAGTTCAGCGTGGTAAGATTCACATATGCACATAACATCATACTAGGGATGCCAGTTGTGGAGGACCTCAAGGCAATAATTTCAATGGAGCACTTGTGTATGAAGTTCCCCACTCCGAATGGGATATGAGTTGCAAGAGGGGACCAGAGAGCAGCTCGCAGCTGTTACGTTAAAGCTTGTAAAAAGATTAGGCAGAAAGATTTGCAGGTCCACACCATTGCAGAAAGAGTGTTGAAGGAAGAGGAGGCATGGCCCTGCGCCGAGCCCGCATCTGAGACGGAAGACGTGGTGATCGATCCCGCGTGGTCGGATAGAGTCGTAAAAATTGGCACCGGTTTAGCACCAGAGTTAAAAGCCTAGATAGTAGAGGTCATCCGACGATTTAAAGAAGTGTTTGCATGGGGTCCAGAGGACATGCCAGGTATTGACAAAAACATCATAACCAATAAATTGGCTGTGGATCCCATCAAGAAACCGATACAGCAAAGGAAGAGATACATGTCGGCAGAACAAAGGGACTTCGTGAAAAAGGAGGTGGTCATGTTGTCGCATGCTGGGTATGTTAAAGAAATCTATTACCCCGAGTGGTTGAGCAACGTAATCCTCGCCCCAAAAGGATCCACCTAGAGAATGTGTGGAGATATACAGACCTCAACAGAGCCTACCCCATGGACCGGTTTCCACTGCCAAACATAGATCAGTTGGTGGACGAGACGACAAGTTGCGAGTTGATGAGCTTCATGGATGCCTTCCGAGGGTACCATCAGATATCCATGCATGAGGAAGATGCCGAGAAGACTACATTCACCACCCCATAAGGCATATTTTGCTACTTGGTTATGTCGTTCCGCCTAAAAAATGCAGGCGCCACTTATACTCGGATGGTGGCCAAATTATTTAGAAAAGTGTCAGGGCGAAACATGGAGGCGTATGTGGACGACATGATCGTCAAGAGTCGCAGATCCGTCTCTCATGTCGAAGACCTTAATGGGTATTTTCCATTATGAAAGACTTTAATTTGCGTTTGAACCTAAAAACATGCACCTTTGCAGTTCATGGGGGCAAGTTCTTGGGTTTTATAGTTACCAGAAATGGAATAGAACCAAACCCAGAAAAGGTGAAGACCATTCTTGACATGGAAGCCCCGCGATCCATAAAAGAGGTCTA
>CM008334.1:14774894-14792575 GCA_002525835.2 Ipomoea batatas | reverse complement strand
TGAAGATCAAATTTGGATGAATTAATGGTGAAAATGGCGTGAGAGTGTAGAGTAGGGAGGAGAGAGAGTGAAAACCTTTAGGGATTTTTAGTCTTGAATATATATACTAGAATACATATAATGTATTAGGGTGAAAGACTTAGTATGGGATGGGCTCAAATCATATATTATATTACTTACAAGAATATATTATGTACAAGATTAATAAGTTGGGCTAATGAATTCATCTCTTACAATTAAATACATATATTTAGAATAAGGAAGCCCACAAGATGTCTTAAAGACATTATACTTATATATATTAAGAAATTGGGCTATGTAAGAATATTTTAATTACAAGAATTGTAAGGATCCAAATTGAATAAAATCCCTTACAAAAATAAATTCAAGAATTGGGCTCTTGATTAGAATAATTAAATTAGGCATCAAGAAATATATATGTATCTATGTATTAAATTGAAAGAACTAGCCCAATTAAAATAATTAAATTGCCCAAGGAATTAATTATCGAACGTAAGGCTTGAACGAATTTACGGGGTGTTACAGTTTAGCACGTCTGCATGAATCACAATGGAGATTATTCTCACTAGCAACCAAATAATCTAACTGAATTTTTTTAATCTTTGCAATAGAAGCATGACCAAGCTAAGCCTCCTATGCCAAACATCTGGGTCCTCTTTGTTAACTGACATTGCCACACCCTCACGCAATGTTAGCTCTAGGTAGTAAAGGCCATTGCACATCCTACCCACTCCAATCAATTTCCTTGAGGGTAAATCTTGCAGTATACAAAAATCCGAAAAAAATGTTAGTGTACATCTGTAATCCTTTGTCAACTTGCTAACAGAGATCAAATTGCACTTAAAATCCAGAATGTTCAAGACATGATTTATTTGCAACCCATTAGGAAGCTTAGTACTTCCTATGCTTTTAACTGCTACTCGGTCTCCATTCAGTATGGTGACAAGAAAATCACCACTTTCAAGCTTCACTCTATTCAATAGATCACTGTCACACACTATGTGGTCCGTGGCTCCAAGATCTATCACCCACGTGTTTCGTTTATCAATCATACCCGCCATGTTAACACTTGGGGTTGCTGATGCCCCACCATGCTTGAACTTTTCTTCGTCTGTATTCAGGAACTGAACTAGTCTGGCCACCTGAGCTTGTGTAAGACTTCGCAAAGGATTCACGTTTGCATCAACATGGGCTACTTTTGGCATGGCTTTCTGATTTATATATTGCCCTCTCTCTTGTCACGAAGACCTTTCCACCAGTGTGCTGGATAGCCAATTATTTCATAGCATTGGTCTTCAGTATGTCCAATCTTTTGGTAGTGTCCACACGTGGGCTTATCCCTCACTACAAGAAATCTTTCATTTCCCGACGAAAATTTTAACGACGCGGTAGAAAACGTCACTAAATATAACAATTTGCGACGTTATATTAAATAACGTCACTATATATTTTGGTAGAGGCAATACAAATTTTTGTAATATTTGCTGACGAAATATAATTTTTTTGCCAGTAAAAATTTAGAATCAATGACGTTTTATAATAAACGTCCCTAAACGTTTTATTTTAAAAATCAATTTTAGTATAAAACGTCGAGAAAAGTGAAAATATTTGGAGGGAAAGATTTTTTTTTTTTTCATTTCATTTGGCACCATAGCCGCCATTAAGAAACAATATCTTCAGGAAAAAAAGTCTAATAATCTCAGTACACTATTCTTTGGATCAAGAAGGTTTCCATAGCCTTTGGGAAGAGAGAGAGAGAAAGGTTGCTATTAGCAGCAGTCCGGCAACATCATTTAGCACCGCTCCGAGACACACCGCCGTTTCCACTGCGACTGCTCCGTGACACCACCACCGATTCCACTGTGAGAAGACCGTGGTTTCCACAGTAAGTTTGCACTCTGCATCTCTAGTTTTGCTCTCATCTCACTACACTACACTACAATAGAATTTTCTCTGCTTCTAATCTCACTATTTCATTATAATACCTAGGCTCTGCAAAATCCCAATGGAGGTCTTCCAAATGACCCAAGCTTACAAGAGAAGATTCATGTCTAGGTAAATACAAACCCTAGTCAATTAATCTCCACCCAAGCATTCATGTATAAACTCTATTTTTTGTATCATTTGGTGATTTTTGCTCTCATTCGTTAGAATAGGATAACTTTCTCTCTAAGAGTTTTGGCTACAGAATGTACTAATGTAGCATATTTGGGGGTGGGATTTGGATTTTTGCTGGTGGTTTTGAGGTGAGGCTATAGTGAATTTTTCATGTCTGCTTTTCAATATTTCATAGCCATGAATTGAGGTTAATACTCAAATATGATACTAGAAATTGGTTGATGTCTAACCTAGTTGTCCTCTGTTACTCCAAAACTCTATGCATTTTTAAAATAAATATTCTAAGAACTCAATTACTCTAAAATAATAAAAATTTTCCGTGCTTGCTCAACAAATTTTGTTTGCAGAAAGGTTTCCGGTGCTTGGTACATAAGTGACTAGAAATATTTCAATGCTTGCAAAATTCTGAGTTTTAAACTTTTTTAGTGTTTTTTCTCTACTTCATTCATCTGCTTTTCTGATTTTGTTTGTTTCCTAGCCCCCTCATGCAATATAATTGTTGGTTAGCCTACTGGGAAGATCTGCTTCTGTTCATTACATACATTTGCTTTGCTATCTATAACTCGCATAAAACATTGTGGCATTACAGGATCAGAGTGTTAGTTCACACTTCTCAGCATATAATCACCCAAAACCTCTAGAAAACACACAAAGCTTAACCTTGTTTCTCTCTCACGCAGATGCTCTCAAAGCTCAACTTATATGGTGGTTATTGGTTATGAAAGAATGCCCATGTCCAAAATAGTTGAGCAACAAATCTATAATTCCTAATGCAAAATGTGGATTCTTTTGCCTCAAGCCTGTTCATTCCCTTTTCTTACTTCCTTTCTTTAAATGATTGTTTTAGTTTGATAGTACCTCATCTGTTCTGTTACTTGACAGAAGATAGCATCGGGTCCCATGTTCTGTTTGTATGCAGGTGAGTTTGAACTAAATGCAAGCAGCTAGCTCTACAAGCAAAAAATTATTCTATGATGGTTTAGAGAGTACTTATGGAATAACTAACAGAGCTTTATGGCTCATTGATTTTTTTAATTTTTTTATAAAGAAAATGAACTGGTAAAAGAGCCTTACTAGAGTTAATACTAATGAATATGTATTGTTAGAGTAAGTATATTTTTGCTATATTCCAATATGACTTTTTAATTTATATACTCTTCAAATTTTTGCAGAGAAACCAACTGTTCATCAGGCATGTCTTAATTTTGTTTCGAAGAAGGTACACAGAACATTAGTTTATTGCCACTTTAGAGTAGTTCTGTCATTTTTAAGATGGTATTTTATTTTTAATTCATTTGTATTGTATTGAAATCTATGCTTTTGTTTCATGAGTTCTGGACAAAATGTTAAAGAGCTGAATATCTCTAAGGCATGAAAAATGCTTTTGCTACTGCTATAGATGAGGTAGTTGAAGATAAGGAGCTTGCTGTTTTTTTTTTTTAACATAATGAAATCTTGGCAAATGAAGCTAGGAAAAAGGTGCTTTAACTGATGATAGAAATTCCCATATTTTTTTCTGTCAACCTCATTTATGGTGAAATATATTTTATTTATGCTGCAATGTGCCAATAATATGCTCTCCCTTTGTTTCATTTGTTCTATCTTTTTGGGTTTTCAAATTTCATTAATTTTTCCACTGTCTATCAAGGTAATTTTGTTGTTCAAACTGCATTTATGATAGGATTGTTACATTAAACCTGGCTAGGTTGTGAAATGAGTTTTCTGCCTGATTGTTACATTAAACCATGATTGCCCCTATCTGAAAACTATGTTTGTTTCCATTCACCCTTTGAATGTCATCAAATTCTAGTTTAAAGTAAAATCTTCCAAGTAACCTATCAATATATATGGGGAGAATATGAAAATGAGCTATGCTAATTTTCTCTTCAAAGAACAATTTTCATGCATGTGTTTTATCATTTTATGATAGGATTGATAGGTGTCTTCTGAGCATTTTTTTGGAGCATTATAAGTAAAAGAATATTTATAATCACATTATTTGTCTGTGGCTTAACTACTCATTTTTGACATGCACTACTGATTTTGTTGCCTACACAACGTTCCTTTCAATGGTATTCTTATATTTTTATGTGGTTTGCTTTAAGTTTTATTACTTAATTTTTGTTTGATCACAATTGTGGTGTTCTTGATTTCATAGGAAATTAAAATTATGAATTTGAGCTACAAGGGGCCATACCAACCAACATTTGAAGGTATAACCAAAGTTTAGAATTTGACTCATCAAGTCAGACCTTGCCAAGACAAAGGAGTTCTAAAGTGCCAACCGCAATTGTTTTGATGAAGTTGTATATATTCCCATGTCTAGTTTGGTCTTATTTAAGAATCATTTGTATCACATTACATCCTTGTAATTCAATATTATACTATGAAAAATAATCTTCTATTTTGAACATTTAATTGATGCTAAAATATTTTATTTTCAATTACATGAAACTGTTGTATAAATTTTTTTATACATAAGTATATGTAAATATCATCAATTATTAAAAAATTACAAATATTTCCAAATATAAAATTTTGCGATGACAACGAATATGGAAAAACGTCAGTAAATATCTTTTTATTGAAAATTGTTATTTTGTCATCAATTAATTTTTTTTAATGACAACATAATAATGTACACAATCGTCAATAAATGTTATTTTATTGACGCATTTAATTTTTCGTCACCAATTAAATTTATTCATGACAAGCATAATTGTATGAAAAACGTCAGTAAAAACGCATTTGCTGACGAAATATTTTACTTCGTCGCAAACTATTACTGACGTTTTTTAAATATTTCGTTACTAAAAGTATTTATTCCATGACATTATCAAGACCATCCAAAAACGTCAGTAATTGTAATATTTTGTGACGAAAAATTAACTTCGTCAGTAATACCTTTCCATACGACGGTCCGGGTGACGTTTTTATTTCGTCAGTAAAGACATTTGGCGACGTATTTTTATTTTTATCGACGTTTAAAAAGCGTCATTAAATGTTAACATTCTTGTAGTGCCTTTTTCTTCCTCTGCCATCCTTTTCATTGAAAACTTTCTGTGTTTGGAACGATGTAGCTTCGGCCATTGGTTTATGAGTGGCCGAGACTTGTCTTTGCTGCTCGTCCTCAGAAACCATATGATATGCACGGCCAAGGCTCGGCGTTGGTTTTGAACAAAGAATCTATGATTTCACCGCAGTGAACTCTTCTTCCAATCCCATCAAAAAATCATATAGTTGCTCCTTTTCTTTCATATCAGCTATTTGCATTGATATATTGCATGTGCATCCACTGCAAACACATTTCGGTAGTGGAGAGATTGACATCATCTCATCCCAAAGGCTCTTCAATTTTGTGTAGTAAGACGAAATAGAAGCCTTTTCTTGTCGTAGAAGCACCACTGCTCGCCTAATCTCAAAGGCTCTCGGTGCATTTCCCTTCCCAAACCATTCTTCCAGGTCCGCCCAAATATCTCTGGTTGTATTGGCGTATCTTACGCTATTTCTCATGTCCCTGTCCATCGCACTCTTTAGCCAACCTTTCACCATAGCATTACAATGCATCCATCGTTGTAAATATGGTGAGTCGGGTGTTGGTGTTGACAGCGATCTATCTACAAAACCCATCTTGTTTTTGGCAAACAATGCATCTCGCATATCATTTACCCACTCTCCGTAGTTGCCATCACGGAGGATTTCAGTAACATAAATGTGCCCTGGAACATCAGAAGCATGTAAGAAATAAGGCGACATGACATCTATGCATCCAGGCAAAACTTTTGTTGCGTTCGATGCCACCTTACCATGCTTGGTCTTTTCTCTTTCTTCATCGCTCTCATCCGATGTCTTCGGCGTAACTTCTTTTGCCTTGTCGTAACTTGTCTCTGATGCCATGATGAAAACGACGAACAATTGTTTGAGAAACTCAAGGGATATCAATAAGTCGTGAGAAAGAAGATGAGGGAAAAGGTTACTTCCAATTGTTGGAGGATATAACCGGAGCTATCAGCAAAGAAAGTAGATTAGATAGTATATAGTCTGAAAGGCACATGCGTCTTTTATGTCATTATCTTCTTTGTATATATTCCCCGTTGTATTCATTCATAATGAACAATTCACCATTTCCAGTTCCAGTCTATGCTTACTTCCTCCATCTTCATCTACTGTATTCACATTCTAATATGGTATCAGAGCGCCGGTGAAGAAGCTATGCCGCCACAGCTTCCGGCACCGGCGAGTCAACGACACCTGGATAACGCTCACCATCTCGTTCGTCTCCGGCGACAGATCCGCAGAGGATCGTTACTCCGCAGAGGAGTAACAAAGTTAAAGGAGCAATACTTCAATCCATCGATTGGAGCAGTCCATCTCGTGCAACCGATCCGCAGAGGATCGTTGATCCGCCGGCAGAACATCAATCCAACGACGCGGTTCTCGTATCCACATTCACCGCTCAAATCTTCTGCAATTAAGACAATGACTAGGAACTCTGACCTTCAGTTGTCGGACTCCGAGCTTAATTTCTTCGTCAATGTCGGCAACGAGGTTGTTGATGCATCCGGCGAAGTCATTCATAATCTGAGCGCAGTGCTCTTCAAATCAAATCAGTCATGTGTGAGCGATGATTCATGGAGCAGATCCATGAAGAATATGAGCAAAGTGCTCGTTAATGTTCTATTTGCAGGTTATAATCGCAGCTCGTGGAGCAGATCCGCGAAGTGTTCGAGCAAAGTGCTCGTTAATCGTACATCACGGAGCAGATTCGTGAGAGTTTTGAGCAAAGTGCTCATCAGTTCTCTGTTTACAATTTTCAATCGGAGCAGATTCGGATTGATTTCGGACAAAGCGTTCGTTGAGTTCAAGATGGTGAATAAAGTCTGCACCCGTCGCAGTAGTTCCCGGAGCAGATCCGTGGAGAAAACGAGCACAGCGCTCGTTAACCAGCTAAGCTTTGTTGATTTAGTTTGCATAGTTAGCCGGTCGCAGAATTTTGATATCATCGTCTCGACGCAGCCGTCGAACGTTTGCCTTAATTCTGACTGCAAAGAGGCCTCTGATTGGCTGAGGAAAGGTTGGCGCCGCTTGACCGACGAGTTTGCCGACCTCTGCAATCGTTGCGCCTATGATTATAAGGAGAACGAGCTATGTGAAACATTTCACTTAGATTTTGAGACATTGATGAAGCCTTATCAGCTAGTAAGAGTCATTCTCCTTTCTCTGTTATACAAAAAGAAAATTGGAGGAGCAATACTCGCAAATGAGATGGGCCTTGGCGAGACAATACAGGCAACGTCAATTCATGGCCTCGTTGTAAAGGCCTGTATTGAGGAGAATGTGTTTGTTGAGAGTGTGATTGTAGACATGTATGGCAAATGTGAGTACATAGAGGATTGTGAGTGAGCATCCCATGTTAACTATACTGCTTTCATCCGGATATCAAAAGAGAGAAACGCAGATGAAGCCTTGTCCAGCCTTGATGAAGGAGAACGCATAGCTTCTGAAGCTAAAGAAAGTAAAAGACTAAGTCCTGCCCTGTTTTTAATGCTACAAAATTTAGCTGATCAACTTGCTAGTATTTGCAATGGGTGTAAGGTCATTGTGTCAAAGACAGTGGATAATACTTTGGCATTTCTTAGAAATGGCCAAGAGTTTGATATATCTGTAGAGCATTATTTTAATCACTTGCAGGAGATCTCTCAGAATGATCAACCTGTAGGTTCAGAGACAAGCAGTTTTAATAGCTCTGTAGCTGATGCTGGAATTCTATTTTCCTGTTTGGGACAACCAATTATTGTTGGCTATCTTTTAGCAGGTTCTATAATTGGACCTGAGGATCTGAAAGTGAAGGTGAATAACGCTGTTGTTCTGATGCATGCTGTTGGGGCACTACATTAGAGGTCTTGAATATCCCTTAGAGTATGGAACTTCTGTCACTGCCAAATGGAATATAGAAAGATGGCTCTAGCATTAATCTGATTGAGAAATTTAGTTGTGTTACACAGTGCAAACTATAGATAAATGGTTTGTTACATTGTTTTGGACACTACTTATCTGTAATGGAATATGACTATGGCTATGGCCTCTCACTTTCAAGCTAAGCTGGGCATACAATTCGAAGACATGCATGCTCAGCTTACGGGGGGGGGGTTGTTGGATATAACCAGAGCTATCAGCAAAGAAAGTAGATTAGATAGTATATAGTTTGAAGGGCACATGCATCTTTTATGTCATTATCTTCTTTGTATATATTCCCCGTTGTATTCATTCATAATGAACAATTCACCATTTCCAGTTCCAGTCTATGCTTACTTCCTCCATCTTCATCTACTGTATTCACATTCTAATACCAATTACTGACAATGGAAAATATAAATACATGCAAAGAAACTAAGGTAGGCTACTGGAAAGGAAACTAAAACACTATATACAAGGAATATACACTAATAATAAGAAAAAAGAATCTGCAAAATATGGTCAGCATTATTTGCTTCCTTATTCATATTTGTTCAACATTATTTGCTTCCTTATTTATCAATAAGTCATGTATTGAAAGTGTAAAATTAGCCCTTTAGTTTTTGTTTTCCAAGTGATATATGTTTTTAGTTTCGTCAATAAAACTTTTTAACTAATTGATGGCTGTGGCCCGTGGGAGAAGGCTTGAGCCCTGATCTGGCAAGGTTTGTTTGGTCATTTGCCCAACTTTCTTCCTCCTTCAATATGATTTAATTAACTCACTTCATTCCTAGCATAAAAAATAAAAAAAATAAAAATGCAACAATCAATTAAATCTTGAACAGTTTCTCACTTTTGTAGTTGGAGATGAAGTGGGTCAGGCGGTCAGCCAAAGCTATTTTGAAGGATGAAGAAAAATACGAGAATAACAAAAAAGATCATGCCAAATTATGGTTCACATGTTTTTTTTTTAATAATAATTTCCATCAAGTAGGACTAAGAACGTCCTTGATCAAAAATTGAGGGGCTAATTTTACACTTTCAATAACTTATGAACTAATTTTATACCAGGAGTATTTGATAGGCCGAAAATGCCATTTTCCTGTGCAAACCATGAGTTTTTGAAATTTTCTATAACAAGCTAATAAAATCCATTTGTGGGGCCAAAAATGCCAATTCAAAAAATTTAACAAAAAAAAAAAAAAAGACATTGAAGGAAGAAATCTACACCTCAAATTATTAAGAAACTAAATCTACAATAAAGGTCAAACACCTTGTGCTCAGATGACAGAGTAGTGGCTCTCCCACATGAGAGGTCATGAATTTGAACCTCCCATGGATCAAAAGGGTATTTTTGTATAAAAATAATACAGAGTATCAATTATGGTTAAAATATTATGAAAACTCTAAAAATGAGCCTACTACTGTTTACGATAGACATTTTTGTAAATAATTGTTTTCTATACACAAAAATGCCACAACCTATTTCTATTTTTAGTTGTAATTTCTCTAAATGTTATTAGATGACTCTTTGCTTATTTGTGTGTTGTTATTTTCTTCTTTTTCTTTTTTCATTAGGTTTATAATTACTAAAAATATTACTAATATATTACGCAATAGTAGAGTTTAACCAATGCATATTCTCAAGTAGTAGTTATGAGTTTCCCTATTTATCAAAAAATATTAATTGCACTTAAATACTACTACTCTATATGGTGCTTTTGTTTGTTTGTTGTGTGTGTGTTTTCTTTATTATTATTATTTTTTGGTTATAATTTACCATGGACATTCAAATTCGCTAAAAATATTAGGACTATATGTGTCTTTGTCATATTGTAACTCTTGTATTGTATTTATTTGGGGTATTCTGTTACTTTGTTAATCAATCCAAAATATTCAATTCTACACTGGTATCAGTAAGTTAGGGTTCTTCCCATGGTTGATCACTTTTCTGCTCATGACGGATATGTTTGTTCTTCTGAACGGACCGTGTCAGATGTTGTTGAGTCCTCATCTCCTATTCCTACGAACTCCTTGTTCACTGCTCACCATTTTGTGAGTATCAAGTTGACAATAAAGATTTTTTGTTATGGAGAACGCAATTAGTTCCTTTTTTGTGTGGTCAGAATCTGATGGGCTTTGTAGATCTGTCCTTCCGGCTTCCGTCACCATTCCGACTAGCAATTCATCTGCTTCTCTGTTACCGAATCCACCCTATGGTGTTTGGGTGCAACAGGATCAAGCAATGTCTGCGCCTAGCTATTGGTCGTCAGACGTCTAGAGAGATTTGGGATTCAATTGAGCATGCATGCTCTGGCGTGCTCCTCCTGTCCTGTGCACTTAATCTTCTCAGCCAACTACAAACTTTGCGTCAGGAGGATTCATTAATGACAGAAGATCTTGGACGGACTCAAGTGTTGCTTCAAGATCTCGCCCTCGCGGGACAAAAAACACTAATGTTTAATATACACCTTCAACTCATCATATCCAGTATCCAAGTCGTTCAATATAATTATGATGGAGTAGAAAAATGTACCTTTTACATGTATACTTCTGGAGAAGCGTCTGGTGATACAAAATAATAATTTGTCAAAAGATAAATTTAGGACGCAAGAGAATAATGCAAGTGCTGTGCCCTGAAAAGTAATTGGTACTAAATTAATAAATGAAAATCTACTTTTAATTTATTTTTTTTTTCCAGAATATCTCCTTTTGGTACTAATATTACTGTGGCATAACTATTTTTTGTTTTCCGTCAGCAAAACCATTGAAACATCATTTAATTCATTCACATTTCGATCCTTTTTATACAAAATGGATTGACAACTATATTTAAAAATATTAATTTAAGATCAAAATGCCCACAACATTTAAATAATTTTGTTAACAGACGACTAAAAAAATCATGTCACAATAATACTAAAACCAAATAAAGATGTTCTGTAAAAAATAAATAAATAAATAAAATTAAACTCACCTATAAATTTAGGTTCAAAAATTAAATTAACTCAAAAAATGTCTTCAAAAGGTCTCAACCAGGAATAAATAAACAAAGAATAAATTCCACTTTTGATCCTCTGACTATTATACATGAATCACATTTGGTCCTTGTCTAATAAAATTTTCTAATTAGATACATGACTGTAATTTGTATCACATTTAGTCCTGGTGTCCAATTTTCTGACCAACTATTGCCAAAGTGCACGTTCCAGAAGAAGCAAATGCAGTGTTAGACAGAAAATTGAATGGCAAAACCAAATTACATAGTCATGCACCCAATTAGAAAAATTTAATAGTTAAGGATCAAATGCAATTCATGTACAATAATCAGGAGAACAAAAGTGAAATCTTCTCATAAATAAATCAATCAACTACAGGTCTCATAAATTCCAACAAACAAACAAACACTAATAAATGATGCTACAGAAAGTAAGCCAAAACATGACCATCATGGCCCAATGTTCATTACAATAGTGTTTGGAACCAAGCAAACATGCTGCCTGCCTATAAGATGAGAAGAAAAGGGTAGAATGCAATTTTACATAGTGTCAAGATGCAACAATTAATGTACTTGGTGCTAATCAATAATTCTAGCTCCAATTCTCACAGCAAAATTTAAGATGCAATTCAACAGAAGTTGACAATATTATTCTCATCCAATCAATCTGTCCGTCAGAACTCAGAACAAAGAAAAGAAGATCAAAGAATCCACAGTTGTCGCAATTTACCATCTGTCATCTGATCTTGACCTGCCAAAATGACACGAGGATGATGAACATTATGTGAATTTCATAGAAGCCTCACTTTCATGCAATTAACAGTAAAGATTCGGTCTTTATTGATAGTACTCTGTACAGTCCTAGGTTTCTTTTCTTACTATGCAATGTAACATGATATGCAGATTCTAAATCTGAATAATTCAGTGTCATTCCCACTCCAAGGGCAATGTAAATTCCTAAGGTGCCTTCCACAGGCTTGCAGACCTCGGCTTTCTACACTCTCACCACATTTACAGTTGACCCTCTAAAGAAATAATCACAATGGAGGCACATGTTACAAAAATAAGAAAACTTCTCTTTTTTCTTTTGAAGGGGGCGGGGGGAGGTGGGTGTTTTAACTTTTAATACACTAGCACAGACAAGATCTTCAAAAGAATCTGAGACAACAGAATTATATACTACTCTTATTAATTTTATATTGTTCCCATTTTCACAAAATTTCTGCAAGAATTTTATTAGCAAGTTCAGAGGAACTTTCAGGTAATAGCTCAGGAAAGCAATCCATCAAGAATGAGAAAAGGAAACCATAGGAAGCCCACTAAGGCAGTAAATTTTCACTCATCAAAAACAACAAAGGAAGTAATTTACCTGTAGTCAAACATAACCGTAAACAACTATATTAACTAATGGAACAGTTTTAGATTTCATAAGAAGGATAAAGACTTGTTCTATGATTTTTATTCTGTTCAAGTCCTTTAATCCTTCCACAAGACTACACAGATAAAGTTTCTGTATCAACTATCAAGTTCAACAGCATGCTCTCAAAGCTTAACATATCATCCTCCTCCCTCCTCTCTCCCTCCCACACAAAGAACATGCAAAATTGCCATTTGAAGATATAAATTGCACTAACAATGTTCTACCCAACTTGTATGTCATTCACAACTGATCTCTAAAAAATATCCCTCCAGGTCTCAAAAGATAATCGACTTTTTATATATTTTGGGAGATATTTAGTTTCATGTGATGAATAAGCATGCATGAGTGAGACAGGCGGGGAAAGAAGAGAGAGAAAGAGAGAATGAGTGAGAGTACCTCTCCATGTTCCTGTTACCAAAATATCTTCTCTCCCTTCCACCTTGGAAAAATCTTCTATCATCATTAGACCTAGCACCTTGAAAACCTCTTCTGTCCTCAGTTGGACTAGCACCTTGGATAGCCCTTCTGTCCTCACCTGGCCTACCACCGTGGAAGGCTCTTCTATCGTCAACTGGCCCAGTCCAAGCATCTCCTGCACCACGTGATCTAGGCCTATCCATGAACTCACCACTTCTATGTTCATCAACAGATCCTGGCCGGGATGGGGGACGCTCAGCAAGGCTTGTAACTCCTCTGTTCGACCCTGAGCCTGGCCTTTCAGTTGTTTTCTCACCAAAACGAACTTTGTCATCCAAGTCACGGATCAGCAGTTCCAATTCCCTTTCTTTTTGATTTATCAAATCATGGGTGGCTGCTTGATCTTCACCAGCATCTTCAGGTGCTTCTTTCTTGAGCTGTTCTATTTCTTTTTTCAAATTCTTTTCCTCATCTGTCTCAGGCCTGAAGCATTTTTATCCATCAATAAGATATTCTATTTCAACTTCCTTTTCCTACTTTATTTCCTTTGAAGGAGTAGAGAGGTTGAATTTTCATAATCAAATCATATAAGAAACTTATCACACAGTCATATAAGCAAATAGTAAATAAAACAGGACCAACAAGTATGTGATTGTATACAATACCATTATATCTATAAGTTGTGTTGAACTGGTAAGTAATTATATCTAGTAGAGTTAAGGCATGTTTTGTGTAGACTGTAGACAAAGGTGTATGTCAGTATATTACTTGTCACTGTATATTTCAGTTATCTTTGTAAAAAGATGAAGGGGCAAACCTTAAGGGGGTGTTTGGTTCAAGTTATACAACATAACCAAGGGAATGCAAGCTTTGGAATGTCACATTCCCATGTTTAGTTCATGTACTCTTATATATGTTACAATTGCATTATCTATTTATTTTAATTTTGAAGCTATGAAATACATGAAAATATGTTAAAGGTATTAAAGTAAAAACAAAAAAAAAAATCATTATAACATAAAAGATAACCCCTAAACCAAAACAGTTAATATTACATACCTCAGTTTTAACTAAACACAAGAATCTAACATTCCCAGTAATTTAGCATTCCCAACAATCTAACATTTCCTAAGGTAATATAACATTTCATGAACCAAACATCCCCAAAAAGTATGAATCTCACTATTGAAAGCTGCTTTTCCTTTGGTCAATAAATGGCTTACACATCAAAGAGCACAAAGCTTCCTCCACAATAGGAAACAATGTGCCAAATATTCTTACCAATTTCATTCCAAAAATATCTTGAAATATATTATGCAACACTATCCAGTCTTTTTTATTTTGTGTGCAATTCAAACTTGAGTGTTTTCCTGTTGCCTTCTACTGATCATCTGATCATGTTGCTCTATTTCTGATTTCTCATTTATTGTTTTTAGTCCAAAAAAACCTTAGTTATAGAGAACTGAGGTACAACAGTAATTGGATGAGAGAATTGATATAGACATGGAAGTTTATTTGTCATGAGATAAGGGTACAATATTACCTTAAATTATTGCATTTGCATTTATGACATCTGAAAGGACTTTGCAAATAAGACTAAGGCAATTACTCTAAACTGATGTGTGTGTGTGTGCACGTGTGCTACGAAACCCACACTTTGTAATCCTCAGGATCATAATTAATTATACACATGAATAAACAAACAGAACAGACTTACTAGATCACATCACTGATCAAAACAGGAACTAACCCTCCTGCTTAACCTATCCAGAACTTGAAAAAACATGCTATGAGATACGAGGATATCTATCCTGTAGAAATATGATCCCACCTTAATTCTAATGGAAACATGTTGGATCGTGAAACTCAGCATATAAGTTAGCACTAGAAACAATGAGCAGCAGCTATGAATATGACTATAAAGTGATACCACCTAATAGATGGTAACAATCAATAGTTGCCATTTTTTTCCTGGTATTAAAGAAAGTCCATGGTCACATTCTACTGGAGACAACAATAACATATTCTTTGGGGTAACCCCAGCTAAGATGGCTAAGAATATAAACTTAACCACAAGGCAATATTGTGAAACGCATCACCTAGGCGCTAGGCGGCCACTGGCCGAGACAAATCCACAATAGGCAGCCGGCCGTGGAGTCTGCGGGGCAATTTTTTTATTAATTTGGTTTTTTCCGCTCAAAACGACGTCGTTTCGAGCGGACATAAAAAGAAAAAAAAATCCCAATTTTTATTTTTTAATGAAATCAACCCCAGTCCCCAGCCCCAAATTTCTAAACACACAGCAGCAGACTCCCACCCAGCAGGAGCAGGTCATGACGTCGCCCACCTCCACCCATTGCCATCACTGGTCTCCCTCGTTGTCGCCCACCTCCGGCCAACCCCAGCTAAGATGGTTAAGAATATAAACTTATAACCACAAGGCAATATTGTGAAACACGCCGCCTAGGCGCTAGGCGGCCACTGGCCGAGGCAAATCCACAATAGGCAGCCGGCCACGAAGTCGGCAGGGCAATTTTTTTATTAATTTGGTTTTTTCCGCTCTAAACGACGTCGTTTCGAGCGGACAAAAAAAAATTTTAAAAAATCCCAATTTTTATTTTTTAATGAAATCAACCCCAGCCCCCAGCCCCAAATTTCTAAACACACAGCAGCAGACTCCCACCCAGCAGGAGCAGGTCACGACGTCGCCCACCTCCACCCGTTGCCGTCACTGGTCTCCCTCGCTGTCGCCCACCTCCGGCCATCCAGCAGCAGCGTCCCAGCTCCCAGGAACCAGCAGCAGCCAGCAGGTAATTTGGCTTTTAGTTTTTATTTCTTTGCATTTATTTTTTATAAATAAAATGTATTGGAAAAATGTGTGAATGTTATTGCTGCTGGGAGCTTGGGAGTGCTGGTCTGGCTGCTGCTGCTGTAATTTGCCATGTTTTTTTTTAATTCCTAGGCACCCCTAGCGATTTTCGCAACACTGCCACAAGGTCACGACTTCAAATCCAAGCCCTCTTGGTTTGAGCCCATAAGTTATGGGCAACCTAGGCCAATTTACCTCCTTGTGATCCTTTGACGGCTAAGGTCACAATATGGGTTTACCCAATGTACAACCTAGGGTAGCGACCGCGGGTTTCCCTAGTCACCCCAACAATAAAATAGTTTTCTTGGAATAGTATCTTCTTCTGTTGTTTTTCACATTGGCTGGAAAATGACACATTCTCAAGACAGTATTGTCATGAAGTAGATATTATGCACAAAATGGACAGAAGCAAGAGCTAATGTGGTGACAACTAAATGAAAGGCGACTTTAGATAATAAAAAGGCAGCACAAGCACAAGCCAAACAACCGTAAAATGAGAAAGGTGCAAACCTGTTAATGCGTTTTTGTTCCAAATCTAAATCAATCTTCCTCCAATCCAGACCCTTTTCCTCCAGCAAAACCTCTCTGGGCTTGGCATCTCCAAAAGGATTTACCTTTGCCTTGGGCTTCACCCCTTCTATCACACCCTGCAGCAATGCCTGCCCATCAGAGCGGGCGGACTGGGAGCTTTCGGGCCTACTCGAGTGTGAGCTAGTAGGGCGACTACTCCCCTTCTTTGCATCTATCTCTACATCCAGTTTTTTCCAGTCCAGACCTTTCTCAGCAAGCACCTCCTCCCGAGGCCTCGCCGCCCCAAATGGGTTAGGCTTGTTCACCTTCGCAGTAACCTCGATCACATTATCCTCACTTCCCTGTTCGCTTTTAGGAGATTCCAAAACCAATCGCTGACTCGCACCCCGTGTCCAGCGCTCAGGTTCGGGCCTCGAGTCTCTGAATCCTGAACCGAAACTGGAAGATCTGGCAGATTGAGGAGCAATAGGTTTCTTAGAAGCCGCCCAATTATCATCGCCATCAGCCCTAGAGGCTCCGCCGCCGGCTCCGAGCATAGCATATCTTGAACGAGCGGGATTAGCAGTAGTAGAATTAGAATCGAATGAGGGCAAGGGTTTCTTCGTTGAAGCCCAGTTATCAACCTCATCAGCTCGCGAGGGTTGTTGATCGAAATCCGAAGCCCTAGATTGAGGAGCCCCCCTCCGATCATCATCGAAACCCCCATAAGACCTCCGATTGTTCCCCCAAGAGCCTTCACCATCGGTATCTCGATCTCGGCCCCGACCCGGTTGTGGGCCCATGAACCTGCTCCCGTAGTTAGAAAACCCTCCACCAAGCCTCCCGGATTGCATTTCCTCCGCCGACCGCTCCTTGGGACCCGTAGGGAGGCGGAGCATCTCGTCCGGCGTGAGCCGGCTACTGGAGCCGCCAGAGCCGAAGGTCCCCTGCATCGTGAACTCCTGCAACGTCATCTTCGCCGCCTTCTTCTTCTGTTTGGTGCTGGTGGCCTCCCTGAGGCTAGGGTAGTTCTGAGAGTCGCTGCTGGCGCCACCGCCGCCTGCGACGGAGGGAGGCGCCGCCGCTGCTGCTGCGGCGGCGGCGGCGGCTTGCTCGCGCTCCTCAGCTTCGGCTCGCTCCGCTTCTGCAGCCCATGCGCCAATGTTTCCCCATGGAGATTTCGACATTGTCGAATCACAATCACAAACAAGATCTAAAAGTACACTATTTTCTTCAAAATCAGATACATATAATAAGCGAACACAACTATCCGCTGACCGCTGATATATTACTCCCCGAAATATTCTGAATTCTAATTATAGAGATCGCTTTTGTGTATGTATAGCTGAGTCGGAGCTCCGATACCAAAACTA
>CM008334.1:14740081-14751390 GCA_002525835.2 Ipomoea batatas | reverse complement strand
AATACTTTAATTTTATGTTGATATAAAGTTTGATGGTAATTTTATAGTATTAGGAAGTCTTGATGATAATAGTATTAGATAAACTGTATTTATATTGATTTTAAGCTTTAACAGTTAAATTAAAAAATAAGGATTTTAATTAAAATAAATAAAATATTTTAGAAAATAAAAAAATATAATTAGCGACGGAAATATCCGTTGCTATTCCCTTTCAAATTCGTCACCAGATCTTCAAATTAGGAAATTAGTGACGGATGTTTTCTTGATTTAACGACGGAATATCCGTCGCTAGATTTAGCGACAAAAATTGTTGTCGTTATTCCCTTACAAATTTCATTATCAAATTCGCCGCCGGAAGGAATTTAGCGACGGATTTATTTTACTATTTACTAGCGACGGGAAAAAATTTTGTCGCTAAATTCTAGCGAGGAGGGTTTTAGCAACGGACGAATTCCGTCGCTAAACCCATTTAGCGACGGATTTTGTCTGTCGCTAAAATCGCGTTTTTTTGTAGTGACATAGCTCAAGAACAACGCAATAGACCTTCAAGAACAGACATATCTCAAGAAATAATCACCAAATATACTCAGGGATTTCAATACCACACCAAGATCATATAATAAAGTGAAAATATGTTTTGTAAGACATGGAAATTACCTCTTGAAGCTAGCTAATAACACCAAAACCTTCCAAAGATCACCCTATCATGTCATATCCACCTTGATCATCTAGAAACCCAAAAACTCCAAGACCACCATAAGAAAAAGCTATAAAGATTGAGAAAAAAGAAGATCACAATGCAATAAAAGAGTGGTTCATACCATATCCTAGCTTGAAGAGTCATAAAAATGAAACTTTACTTGTCTTCTTGAAGTAGGAAGAAGTTGAATTTATATGACTTATGAAGATGAAAGCGGTGAGATGTTGAAGAAGAGAGGGAGGAGAGAGTGTGTAGGATATTAGATTATTTTATCTTTGTTGAATAAGATATGCTAGGTGTAATCATATATGCCAGGTTAGAAGAAATAAGGTATGAACCATTATATAAATAGAAAGTAGGTCATTCCTTTTATATAGAGTTTATCATAAGAACAATACTTATTATTCATGGGGTTGGGCCAATAAATATTTAACACACATAACTATGCATAAGTAGAATAAAAGCCTTAGAAAAAATATTTATTTATAAGAATTGGGCTTAGTCAAAGAATAATTCCTTAGGAAAATAATTTGCTAGAATCATTCGGGTTAAATTATTTCGGGGTGTCACACTTATTTATTTCCCACCACTGGTGGTCGAAAAATTCAGAACCCTCCCAATTGTTCTGCTGGTCGTTTTTTAACCACTAGAAAAGTTATCGATATTTTTTGCCACTTCCTCTGGTGGTCAGCAATAGCGGCGAAGGTTTTTTTTGTATATCTAAATTGGTCAGAACAGGTGTTTCAGACTGGATTAAGGCCATTTCTGACCACTTAGTGGTCATAAATCAATTGATTTCCAGCTATTATGCTTAACATTTTTTGTTTTGGGTGTAATTCAGAGTTTCCTCCATCGAACACAATAACTAATCTCTTTGCTGATTTGTAAACACATTTAAGGGTGTGACAACTAGCTTGGAGATTTAATGTTCTTCGATACCCAAGGTCAAATATTAATTTATTGACATTTGATAAAGGATTGATGAATTCCTTCCACTTAACCAAGCCACAAATTACATGCATGTTTACATGTCTAGACTTCTTGAATTATTTATTGAGTTGGGGCTATTGAGCCAATTTGGGACCCAATCTTTAATCAAATGGTAACAACAACAAACTTGGAGGATGAAAGAGCTTAGGTAGAGATTGGAGAATGATGAGTATCATACAAGTAATATACAAGTGATTGTATTCTTTGGTTATTAATATGTTAATGGCGATCATGTCAGCGATAACCACAATTTTCTAAAATATAGATACAGAGATTAACGAAACATTAAGGGAAAAAATCCCAATTATAAACTTATGTTGTTGGTTGCTCTTCGATCAAACCTCGTCTATGAGTCATCGGATGAGAAGAGTTGTCCGGTAAGATTCTCCATAACAGCTAACTGCATACTTTCTGAAGGCTTCCAATGCCGCTTCCTTTGATTTATAAACCAGTTGTTGATCTGTTTCTGATCCAGTCCCGTTGATTCCGCCAGCGCAATCTTATCTGCTTCCTGTATTATTCATTATATAATAACAACATAACCATCCTAACAATTAAAGATACTCATCTCATAGTAAAAGCCTAAACCAATTGATTCATGTTACACTCCAGCCACTCTGTGCTAGATTTGGCCCTTCACTAACCTCCGCCCAACAATTCCTCCCTGCCCCCCACACCTACCAATGTAAAATCCGTGACTAATACACTTGCTAGGATCAAGCATTTATTACTAGTTTACTACGCCAAAAGCTACCACCAGTAGTGAAAGCGCAACTTTATTTCATTATACCGTCACATTTTCAAAAGGCACGGTGCTGGACTTGGCCCTTCAAGCCTCCACCCAACAATCCTCTAACCATTTACCAGACGTTTGGCTGGAAGAACGGAATTACGGGAGAAAGAAATTGTAATTTCGTGAGAAAAATAATGTGAGAATAAAGTAAGAATTCAAATTACATTTTTTGGTAGGTAGAAATAAAATTTATGGGAAGAAAGGAAAAGACTAAAATGTCCTTGGTAATAATAATAATAATAATAATCAAGGGTAATGTTGTAATTTCATTTTTTTTTCCATTCCATCCACCACCGAATTGGAATTCATAAGGGGAGCCCTATGAATTTCAATTCCACAAATAGAAAGAATTGTAATTCTGTTGAATTATAACCCCCTCCAACCAAATAATGCAATTCTGTTCCGCACAGAATTAAGAAGTAATTGAATTACAACTGCGGTCTACCAAACAAGTCCTTAGTGCTGGACTTGGCATTTCATTGACCTCCGCCCAATAATTACATAGAATTATTATTAATTCATGCTAAGGTCGATCAAAAGTATACCCTTTTTAGTCAATATCGTAAGAGATAGTGAATATTATGTAACGATCTTACCGTAGGATAGGGCCACTTGTAGTGATCACTCCACCAATCAAGCAGAGTTTGCCTTGCCTCTTTTGGGAGCTTCCCTTTCTTTTTCTTCTTGGAGAACTCGAGTTTTAAGCTACTCAAATGGCTACCATACTTGCGCAACAGTGTATTCTTAAGCTGCCGCTCTTCAGTCTTTGTGATTGATTCTTGAATGTCTGTCTCTCCTCCACTGTCTTCCTCATCCGATGATACTCCTCCACTCTCATCTGTCACACATAAATTCACATCTATTTTATTCTTCAATCTTCACACCCCATAATGTTGTGTGCTACATAATACCCTTTTCTTAAAAATTATATATTTAATTTATTAGTTTGGACAAATTGCACTTTTAATCCAAACATTTATAACTGAACAATGATTTTTATTTTAGTTGTTTTCTGTTTGTGTTCACACAAATAGAGTAATTATTCTATGGATCATAATCCATACAAATGTGTAGACTAAAAATAAAAAATACATTATTTGAATGTTAAAAGTTTACATTAGTTTTGTTTAGTAAAATAGTTAGTTTATCAATCAATTTTGATTTATTTGAATAATATTAACTGTTTAACTTGGTTAAAAATTTAATATAAATATTTAATTAATAAATTTTTATAATTCTAAAATGTTAAGCAACTTTTTCAATTAGATTTTTGAAAAAAATATTATACGAAAATGTTATTAGCTAACAGCTAATTTACCAATATCAGCTGATATTATCAACTAGTCATGCTCTGTAATCCAATCAGTTAATAATCATCATTTACTAAACAGCAGTCATAATATTATATACTATTCAATAATGTACCTTCAGCATGTAAATCATACATTTTTAATATATTAAAAAATAAATTTTATCTTGTATTGATGGAAAATATATTTTCAAAATTGAAGTGAAAGACCCACAATATATCATTCATATACTTCATATGTAAATGAAACGTTATTAATTAAATTAGGCACGTAAAATGAGAGGAGATAAAGAGATGAAGCATAGAAAGGATCCAAGGGTTTAGGTGATGGGGCAGAAAAAATAAAAGGCATGATTGGACAGAACAAGAAATAGTGTAATGGGATTTGACAGCCACTACTACTAGTAGTCTACTACTACAAGTCTACAAGTAAAGAGAAAAAGTTTTTGAGAGACCAAATCAGAGCAGAAGAAGGTCTGAGAGGGACGGGATAGTTGGCAGCGTAAAGCGCGGGAGTCCATGTGATACCATCCGCCACCCGCCCTATCCGGGGATTTCCTAACATACCCCCTCCCCCTCTTGTCCATATGATTTTGTCCCTACCCAAAAAATATATATATATATATATATATATTACCAAGACGCTCGCGGTCGTGAGGTCCTGAGTTCGAAATCGTCTATCACTCGGGTTTGAGCCGGTCAGCTATGAGCAACCTAGGCTGGTTAACCTCCTTGTGGTCCTTTGCCGGCTAGGATCGTAGGGCGAGGGTTTACTCACATATTCGGAAGAGCAGTGAGATTTGCCTCGATAAACCCTATATATATATATATATATATATATATATATGATTATGTTCAGGTGCGAATGAAAGAAATGCACTACAACTACTACAGAAATGCACTGCAATTACTCCAATTCTCTAACTACTATACAAATCCACCGCAGCATAGTACATAGTATATTGTGACTACTATATTAATGCACCGCAATTACTACATGATCGAATGGCACTACACACATCCTCCTAGAGTAGCTGTTATGCATTCGTACAATAATTATAGTGTATTTCTTCATAAGAACCACTCTCCAAGTGAGAACTTATGTACAAATTCAACCCATTGATCTTCAAGATCTTATGGATAGAAAATCAAGTAAAAAAAGAATGAGGTCATTTTTACCAGAGGTATAATTCTCATGGGAACCACAACCCCTCTAAATGTGTGTGTGTACACATTAAGTTTGAACTTCGCTAGATTAATCATAAACGCTCAAATTTAAAATATATAAAAATGTTGGGTAAAAAGGGGCAAAATTTGTTACATTACCTATGAACGAAAATTACTTTGTAAGATTATTCGTATAGAGTGATATTAGAAAAATAATTTATGCAATAAATAAAAAGGTTCAATAAATAATGACAACTTTAGGAGCGAAAAATAAGAAGTTATTCTAAAGAATAAATGTCTCTTGTCGTGCAGAGGGTTCTTAATTTTTCTTAAAGCATTTTCCTTTCCACAAGAATACACTAAATTAATAAAATTAAATTCAAATCATATCACCAAATTTGATTCAAATTCCATCTAAAAAGTCAAAACATTTAATTAAAATTTAATTAAGGGGAGAAATATGACTTTTGAAAAATATTTTTTGAAAATGAGTCATTTTTAGAAAATATTTTTCTTTCTCGTGTTTGGCTGCACAATAGAAAATTGCATGCGTTTGACTCATTTTTTGAAAAATGAGTATAATTATATAATTAAACATTTTAAATATTTTGTTTAGAATATAAACATATTTATAATAATATAACAAATAATATTATTAAAAAAAAAAACAAACAAACAAACAAACCCAATTTCCACCAGAAAGCTCTGATTTTTGCTACGAAAACTAAAGTCATGGGTGTTATTCGTGGGCTTTGTAGTGCTACGAAAAATGACTTCTGTCAAAGAAGTAAAAATTTGGCAAAAATCATTTTCTGTCAAATTAGCTATATCTTTTTCCGTCAATGAAAAGTATTTTCCATTAATTGATTTTTTCATAAACATCCAAACATTAAAAATCTGAAAAATAATTTCTAAAAATCATTTTACGAGTTTTCAAACCTAACTTAAAATACGTTAATAATAATTCACTGAAAAAAAAAAAAAAAAAGAAGCTAAACCTCGTAATTTAATTTCAGGGTGTTCCAGGCCCCAACCTCAACCCATCTTGTAGGACCCATTGCAACCCCACCACAATCAATTAAAGCCCATCTCTCTTTCCACTTCTCATCTCTCCCTCCTTTTCTATTATTGATACTTTTTTTCTTCTTCTTTTTTAAATGCCATAATTACAATAAATGAACATTAATTGCATACTAATATACACATTAACATATTAATAGTATCTTCTTTTTTTTTTTTGAAAATATTAATAGTATCTTTTAAACAATTATGCGTAACTTGATTAGTATACAACCCAAACCTGAAATCTATCAACAGAGAGAGAGGTCTTGACTCTACAAACTCGAACACTTAAATATACAATATTTAACTATTAAATTTATAAATTTTATAAAATCAACAAAAAAGTTAAATTTTAAATCTAAATCGTAAATACTAGAGGTTAAACAATAAAAAGTGAACCATTAAACTAAATAAAATCAAAAATTCAGTCATAAACTCTACAATCGAAACCCTAAGTATAATGCACTTTCACATTTTTGCAAGTGCAATATTTTAATACTAAATCTGTAAACTTAAAAAATATGAAAATTACAAATTTTAGTGTTCAATTTTATATAGTAAAGTTAGTGATAATTCCGAAAATACCACTATATTTTTTAAAATTCATCTTATTCGTCAAATTTTTTTTATATATAAGGCTGAAATTAATTCTTATTTATCTCATAACGACTTGTTCTCACTTAGGGCGTTCCCATTAGCCAATTTTGGCACAAAAATTAAGGAAACAAACTCACTGAAACAAATGGGAAGTAATACTTTAATGTGAAATTTTTCTCCTGCAATTTGGAGATTTTGCAGAGTTATGGTGGGCCCCACATTTAATGCTTCCGCGCCTCGCGTGAGGCACGGGGCAAGCGCCCGCCTGGGCGCGTGAATATATATATATATATATTTAATTTTTTTTTGTTTTTCTTTTTTTTCCTTTTCTTTTTTCCTTCACCCTCATCTTCTCTCTCCTAATCATACCTGCAAAATCCCCTTAAAATCCCATTACTATTGAGGAGGGCCTTATCATATATATGTGTGTGTGTGTGTGTGTGTAGGTTTTAGCAGGGAAAGGAAAGGGAAGAAGAGAGAAGCAATGCAATGATTTAACAACTCAAAGTAGAGGTGGAAGGAAGTCAGGTGCATGCGTGCACACACGAATCAATATTCAAAATGTTTTACTTTTAATTCAAAATACACTGACTTCTAATATATTTAAAGTAAAATCATTTTAAAATATTCTATTTTTAATTCAAAATATACTGAACTTTTAATTCTTTTTAAATATTTCAACAAATTTAAGCTTTTGTTGGGCACTTTATACTGTAATCTTAGATTTGATTCTAATTATCATGTTTATTTGCTTACCTATAATGCACCACTATTAAATTCAAATTCTTTAATAATCATAAATTTCATTTAACTTCTCCTTTCCCATTTTTTAAAATTGGAAAATTATTTATTTATTTATTTTAATTTTCAATTCTTACTACCAAACATTTGTTCTACTTTTTCCAAACACATTGCTATTACTAACTAATCGATTTTTATTAGTTAGTTTTTTTGTAAAAGCTTATTGCTCTAAAACGCTAAAAATTCAAAAAAAAAAATTGTTTAAAACAGTTTTTTTGATCAATTTTTTTTAAAAAATATTTTGTATATAATCAACCTAACAAAAATCTCTTTACAATCAGCTAATGTTATCAACTACTCAAATCCACTAACACTTTTTTTTTTTGAATGCTACTGACTCTATTAGAGTGTAGTATCTGTTCATAAACTACTTTCTCAACCTACTGAAGCACAAAGAGACAGCAACGCCTCCACTGAGACTCGAACCCACCATCTCCCGTATACAGGGAAGGGTTTGATGCCACTGAACCACAAGGCCCTTGGCACCTCCTTAAACTTATTAGTTCATGTTTATTATATAGCATTTAAAGTTTTACAAGAAAATGCAAAAAAAAAAATAATAATAATAATAAAATTAAAAACAAAAACACTCACTCACACACACAACATTAGATCAACAAATGCCACAAAAGAGAACAAAAGCTCATCGAAACTTAAACCAAATCCTGTCAGCAGATTAGTACATATCAAACAGGTTTAATTTGTTAATTAATGCAATCGAAACATGTGATTATATGGTAATCTAACGTTAATTAACCATGCATTAATCCCTAATGGCAACCTTGGATGCACAAAGGGATTAGGTGTCAGGTGCAGATAAGTAAACAGTGGCCAACTCAGGCAGGTTACAGATTAAAAATAACACACTTAACCATAAAGTTAATCTGTACTTTGAAGTAAAAATATTATTAGTTAATCTGATACTTTGACCAAACTTTTCTATTTGCTTAGTTTTTATTCAATTGAGATAAAAGTAATGTTTCAATTAGGTACTAGAGTCACCCTCATGTCAAAGGTCATAGGTTCGCTTCTCCATTAGAGACAGAGGCAACTAACGCCATATTTTGTGCAAACAAGCAAAGCATAAAATGGAGTAATCCCAGTCAAAATGGCTAATGATACAAACTTGTAACTAAAAGATCACATATACGAACCCCAGCCAACTTCTTAGTTTGAGCCGGTCAGATATGGACAACCTAGGTTGGTTTATTTTCTTGTGGTTCTTTGTTGGCTACGGTTACAAGGCAGAATTTATCTAGTGCACACTCTCAAATAGTGACAGCAAATTTCTCACGCGCAAACCTTAGAGCATAAAATAAAACAACTTGACATTAAATTAATAACTAGGTTGAGGTTAGGATTGTTCTGAAAAGCCAAAAGATTAACTAACAGATCCCAATTCTACTTGTCTGCCTCATTATTATTCCATTAATGAATTAACTTCATAAACAAAACAAGATTTCATCAAGAAAATCCTATCCTATCCTCAGAAAGCACGTGATGGATGAAGAGGATTCATATGGTTGTGTCTCCTGAGAAGCTTGAGGATAAAACAAGATATATAAGAGACCTAGCTAGCTAGGTTCACTTTTTTTTTCTTTTTTTTTTGGGTTTTTGGGGGGGTTAATATAAAGTAAAATGTACATAAGCAACTTACTCCAAAAGGACACATCACTTTATCTGCTCACATGAGGTATCAGACACTTCCCTAGGCTTATTTCTGATGTTTCTATGGGAACTTGAATGTCTTTACAAGTACCCAGGCCAGACATTATATATATAAATATTACTGTCCTCCATAGCACCAAATTTAAGAACTAGACAAGTGCATTCATTTCACTACAGGTGTATGTAATAAATCCCAGGTGGGTTTGTCATTGTAATATAATAATGGGTAAACACCAAAAAACATGACATAATTATCCTAGTAAAAAAAATTAATAAGTTTGGTTTCTCCATTACAAAACAAATCCTATTCCATCTTGGTAACTCCAGTTAAGATGGGAAGAGATCCATACTTGTAACCACAAAATCACAATCATGACTTTGTAACAATCATGAGTGATTTGACTCGATCAGCTACCAATAACCTAAGTTAGTTTACTTCTTTTTTTATCCTTTACCGCCTAGTGTCACAAAGTGGTATTTACTTACACTCAAAAGGATTGTAGGGTTTCCTTTGTCACCACCTAGTGTCACAAAGCGAAATTTACTCACACTCGAAAAGGTTGTAGGGTTTTTCTCGTCATTTATCCAAATCATATCCCATCCTTTCTCAACGAAGTTGAGAGTTCACATACATATACATTCAAGATATAGTTTTTAACGTAATAATAATATGTGCAGTTAAGACTGGTGGGTGCTGGGAGCAGTGTGTGGGGGTGAAAAAGAGAAGAAAGGAGTACATATATACATGTTTACTACTGGGTTACAGACAATGAAAATACTATAGCATGCCATCTCAAGAGTGAAATGTCAAAATCAATTAAGAATCTCAAAGTTAAAAGGTCCATATGCAACCTTCATTTTCTCTGACATACACCAAGCAAAGGGCGAGAAACAAGGGAAAAAACAAACACAAATTAAAATTAAAATAGCAAAGATAGCTAAGGTTACACCATCAAATTAACCATATATATATACCCGCCACCAGTAAAATGACACTCCACTGAACAGCAATGACACCAACACTAATATATATATATATAAACATTGACATTATATTGATGATCATCATAAACACACGAAAATTCATTCATAGACAAGACAACCCCAGTATTTATGCAACACACACAACTAACAGAAAAGCCTCTCATACCCAACATAAATAACACAAGTAAGATTTCATGTACTACTCCTAGCAATATATATATATATATATATATATATATATATATATGGGCCTAAATAATTAACATTTCGTCTGCAATTACTTCACTCTCGAAGAGTGGTGCTCTTTCAAAAGAAAAAGGTTGAAAATTTTCCATTTTCATTAGGTACGTTTGTTTTCGGGAGAAGAGGGAAACCCGCAACTATTACTAGAAGGTGTACACGGGTAAACTCGCCTAAGTTGTTCAAGTTTACTGGCTCAAACTAAGAGACTGGAATTTGTACTCGTGATTTTGTGATTACGAGTTTGTATTCTTAGCCATCTTGACGGGATTCATTGAGTAGGTTTTTGCAACTATGAGAAGTAAATTAAATGGGTTTAAAAAGCAAAGGATTTAGCAAAAAGCAAGCATGAGATTAGAATTGAGTCCCATTTTGTCATACCTAGCTAGGAATGATTGTGTTGAGAGAGAGAGAGAGAGAGAGGGGGAGAGACCTTTGCAAAGGTTGCTTAGTTGAGTTTCGATGGTGTTGAGGAAGGTAGTAGCTTCATGGAAGGGCCTAGACAGATCCGATTTGTACTTCACCAACATGTCGTAATAGGTTTCCTGATGGACAGTGGAGATCCAACCCCAGATTACTATACGTTCATCACCATATATCTATAAATTCATCATCTTAGAGAGAGAGAAAGAAAGAGAGAGAAACCATGAACTCGTCAAGCTCAGGATCCGCTCCTAAGCACGATGAAACACCGCCGCCGCCGCCGCCGCCGCGTTTACGCAAGTCATCATCTTCTCGCCGGATTTCGTCCAGCACCGTCGCAATCTCCGGCGGCGCACCCACCTGAAACCACCATAAAAACAACAAACAACTTAACCCCTCTCCGCCCATTAAATCAGAAACTTCAAGAAAAAAAACAAACAAACAAACAAAAGAATTAGGTTTAGAACATGAAATGAGAGTTATAAGAAATTGGGTTTTCCTTTCTTTCACGTTTAAGAAAGTGGGCAAATCTCAATTAAACCTTTTGGCAATCAATATAAGCGTGGAGCAGCTTA
>CM008334.1:14688266-14706691 GCA_002525835.2 Ipomoea batatas | reverse complement strand
GTGCACTTGTAAGTGAAATTAGGTGCACTTTTAAGTGAAACTAGGTGCACTTGTAAGTGAAACTAGGTGCACCAAAGTTCCAGATATGTGTATCTTTGAACAATTCAAAATATTTGGCCATCATATTTTTGGTATGTGTATCTTTGAACAATTCAAAATATGATGGACGATGATTGAACTGCTCTTCCTAAAAATGAGTTTAAACAAAAACAAATTAAAATAAAAATTAAGAAAAATAAGACTATAATATATAATATCTAAATCTAAAAACATAATAAGTGTGAATGAAGGTTATATCCTTCATTTATGTCAGTTTTCCAGTTACATTTTATGTATACATTATGCTATAAAAGTTGTACCATACAATATTTTGGACTAATATACCCCTATCGATATAACTTCCGTTATCTTTTCCACTATTGTTAGTATGCACATGCCTCCACCATATATTATATATACATGGTTGAAAAGATCGCTAGGCGCTCATCGGGCACTCGGGGAGCGCCTAGCGCCAAGGAGCTTAGGCGGGGATTAATTGGCGCCTAGGCGCTCCGTGTATTTTTTTTATTTTAGGAATAAGGGTCAAATAAGCCACTGAACTACACACGAAACTGCAATTAGGCCATTGAACTCAAAAACAATGCAATTGAGTCCCTGAACTACACAAATCCATGCAAATTAACCCAAAATGATTTGTTTGACTTGATCTTCCGGTTACCAACTTTAAAAATAATATTTTAAAATAACTTTAAATAAAATACTTAATTAAAATTAAATTTAAAATATAAATTAAAAAAGGACCCAATTGACTTGTTCATGTTTGTTGTTGTTGTTTTTTTTTAAAATTAATTAATTTATTTAAAATTATTTTAAAATATTATTTTTAAGTTGGTAACCCGAAGATCAAGTCAACAAGTCACTTTGGATTAATTTGCATGAATTTGTGTAGTTCAGGGACCCAATTGCATTGTTTTTGAGTTTGATGGCCTAATTGCAGTTTCGTGTGTAGTTCGGTGGCCTATTTGACCCTTATTCCTTTATTTTATTATTTATTTTTTAAAAAATTTGTTTAAGTATTTTTAATTTTTTAAAGACTAATAATTATAAATTATATAATACTTTAACAGTTAATACTAAAATATTAAATATTGGCCTAAAAAAATATATAGAGTTTGTACAATTTAGGATTATTTTGCTCAAAACGATGTTGTTTTGAGTGAAATAACCCACTTATTTTTAAAAGAAAAAAAACAATAGTTAATCGATCGAATAGGCGACCTAGTCGGCGTCTAGGAGGCCTAGGCGGTCAACGCCTAAGCAGCCTAGGTGGTGCTTAAGCCGCCTAGGCGGAGATTAGGCAGTCTCCTAGTTAGCCAGCCTAAACTTCAACAAGATCTCCTTTGAAAACTAGATTGAGAGTTTGAGCTTTTGAATATTTTACACACTGAGTTTTGCTTGCTAATGCCTTTTTGCGTATGACAACCAACTACTCCAAATGAGAGAGAGCTTGGGTATTTATAGGGGTGAATTTTAGTTCCGTTGGAGGGAAACTGAAATTCAAAACCCTATATCCAGTGTGTAATATCCGCTGGGTAAAATGTGACCTTTAAAGAATGTCAGTACTTTCTAGCCGTTTGTCTACTTTAGTGCAAGGACAATTTGTCTCTTGTCTTACACAAAGAGACAATAATTTAATGCCCCTTGGGATCACAAACTAGGATCCGTTTGTTATTCTGGTCATACCCAACCTCAAGGCTATGGACAAGACATCGTTCCAGAGAATGTCTTTAGAGTTCTAGTGCCTTGGGTGCTCGTGAGAATGATTTAATTACCTTATCATTCATTCATCATTTCCTCGAATGAATATTTTTTGATCATTTGGTCTCCAAGAGTTCGGCCTTTCTAGTATTCGGCCTCATACAGCTTCAGTTCTTCAAGTCTTCTAGTCTTCGAGTTTTCAAGTCTTCAAGTCTTCGAGTCTAGATCATTGTAGCTCCTTAGACTTCTTGACTGAAAGTTGCTCTTGATTTGTATGGACTCGTTCAGTAGCGAGTCCTTGACAAAGATTCGTCCTTCTAAGAAATCAAAAGACAAAGAAAAGGATTTGAAGGTCTCCTCGGGTCTTTGGTATCATCAAAATTAATGATTTGGAGTTCCTAACAATATATATATATGTGTGTGTGTGTGTGTTTGTTTGTTTATTTGTTTTTATCTTTTAAATTATATTTATAAACTTTTTAAATAATTAATTTTACCAAACACTTTTAACGTAACCATGATTTGTTTAATAATTCACAACTTTCAATTTATAACTTCTAACTTTTTGACTTTCAATTAATTTTTAATTTTTAAATGACTTTTGAGTTAAGTTTCTCATAGCTTCGGAATGAGTAACTTAAGAATGCAGGTTATTGTGATATTACAGCTTTTGGGCTTTTGCCCCACCTTGCTTAAAGTGATTTGTTCATCTATAATAATCCTCATTGATCAATAATGTTCAGAATGACACATTGACACGTGGTATAATCTTTTTTTATGTTTTTTTCCTTCATTTATATGCATGTATCATGATGTGGACAATTACAACAGTCAAAGTAAAGTGAACCCATACAAAATGGACCAACAAAACACACAAAAGATGGTGGCACTTTACATTAAATAACAACCAAAACAAAATTTTTTAAAAAAAACACATGGAATGATAACACTATTTATATCAAATTATATGTTTTCTTGTATAATTTTATCTTATTAATTTATAATAAAATTGATTAATTCATAAATATTTAAAAATTATAAAAGGGGTGTTTGGTAGTTGGGTTAGTGTGTTTGACTAGTTAATAGCATAAGCTGATTGTAAAAAGATGTTTGGTAAATTAGCTATTAGCTGATAGCAAGTTAATTACATGCAAAATGACTTTCTCAAAAAATTGATCGAAAAAAGCTGCTTTGAACATCTTTTTGAATTTTAACAATTTGGAGCAATAAGCTGTTACAAAAAATTAATCAATCAAACACGCACTGACGGTTTAACCAAGTCAAACAACTAATAGTGGACAAACAAGTCAAAATTAATTGATTGGCTAATTAACTATGTTACCAAACAAGACCAAAGTGATTGTAAAACTCAGCTTATTACTATATTAAAAATTGAAAAATAATAATAATAATAAATTAAAAAGTTTGTGCAAATTTTGTATTTGGTTGGAGAATGAGTTTGAAATCTTAACTAGCGGAGAAGGTCGCTATCTTTGGCATAGGGTGACCACAATATTCATGAATATATAGGCATGTAGCTTAAAGAAATAGGGAAAAAGATTAAAAGGGAAAAACCAAAAAGGGAAAGTGTCAACTCCTTTACTTTATTGCATGGGATGACTCATAAATTCATTGTACTAATCCATTGCTCCTTTGTCCATTGCTTCCAACATATGTAAATTATATTGTACGTAACAATATTAATGTATAAATTTTTTTTTTGTTAGGATTATAAAAAGAAGATGCCTTTTTATAAGAGAAAGAATGGAGGATTACTAGTGCAAATGTGAGTTTGGTGCATTTCTAATAGCTGGTTTTGTAGGTTAGTTTCTTTAGCAAATGTATGTTGCTATGAATTGAAGCATGTGTTCCATCTCAACTAAAAGTCTAAGTTGATAGTTGAACTGCACATTTATGTTTACATATTATTTATGTTCATCTTTTTTTTTTTTATCGGGTGACAAACATATTATTTATGTTCATCTCCAAATTGAAGCATGTATTTTATCTCAACTAAAAGTCTAAGTTGATAGTTGGTCTGCACATTTATGTTTATATATTATTTATGTTCATCTTTTTTTTTTTGTCGGGTGACAAACATATTATTTATGCTCATCTCCAAATTGAAGCATATACTTTATCTCAACTAAAAGTCTAAACTGATAGTTGATCTGCACATTTATGTTTGTATATTATTTATGTTTATATATTATTTATGCTCAACACTATGAACGAACTTTATATTGTTGATTTATTGAGGATATGTATTGGAACAATGATCCAATTGCTTTTTATTAAACCATTTGAATGAATTGCAATTGAAGTGAGTGCATTATTTTACTGCTCTAATTGTTGACATTTTACTGACAATAAAAATTTGATGAGAATTATACAATTAGAAAAAAAAAATTGATGAGAATTATACAATTAGACTATTCCAATATCATCATTACAACTTTATATTGTTCCAATTTCTGCACTTACCTAATGTAACTCAAATTTGGAAGTGCTTATTATCATGTATATTCATTGGATCCAAAATGATTGTTGGTCCCGAGAGAGTAAGATAAAAGTCTAGAGGGAATAATTCAAATTTGCTAGACGGCAGAGATTAAAACACTTGATAATTTTATCAATGTCTTGTGCATAGCGGAATATATAAATATTTGCGAAGTGATTGTAGGTTAGGTGTGTGTTTCACGTGTGAATATGCATGCAAGGAGTAAATAAATGAAAGTAGTAAAGAATAGAAAAATTATAGTAGTCTGAAGGTGATTTAATCATTCTACTCCAGTCTACTCCTATCTTTAGGAGGAATTCACTATATCCACATACCACTCTGGTATAAGATAAAATGAATTAGCGACCTAGTGCCTTGATCACGTATGAAGCCAGCAACACTAATCACGCTCACTTCAAGATTGCGTGCCTTGATCACAAAGCCAACACCAATCTTACAACCTTGGTGACATGATCACAATGTCAGCACTAAGCACACAATACCAAGATTAAGTGCCTTGATCACAAATCTGGCCAGCACTAATCTTGACACCCAAGTGTCTTGATCACAAAGCCCACACTGAGTACATGATTTCACAACTCCGTGCTACTCCTCTATCTACCATCGGTAGAGATACCACTTGTTGTAAAAACAAGATTTTCTTCTTTCTTTCCAACTTGGAGGCTTCTGGAGAACTTTTCAGTGAGTGCTAATAAGTCTCTTTTGTAGATGAATTAAGAATGTGAGAACGAATTTTGAAGTGTTCTGCTCTTTTTCTATTGTGTATAGCTCTTGTAGGAGTTGTGAGAAGTGTTTTCAGAACTTGTTTCTTCCTTCAAGTCTTCATCTCCTTTAATTTTATATATAGATGGATACTTGAAATTGTCCGTTGAAAATAAACAATTTCAAATTCAAATTTGAACTTGATCTGATTGCAGTGATTTGATGTGTTGAAATTTAGCTTCTGTTGCTTGATCAGATGTCAAAATAATATTTTTGACATTGCAAGATTTTTCCTGATTTGACAAGTTATCTTCCTTGAAAATTGTTAGGAGAGCATAATTTAGCATAGCTAAAAATGTTGCTTGGCAGTGGACCTTGGTTGCCTTCAATAGTCATCTTATAATCCTTAGTTGCTTGAAGTATTTTTGTCTACTAGTTTGCCTCTTCAAATTCTAGCTTCTTTTTTTTTTTTTTTAAACAAACTCTAGCTATTTATTTCTTCATCTGACTTCTTAGATCACGCCTTAAGCGCGCTAAAGGCCTTGTGGTCAAGCGGCATAGTTATGGCCCTCCCAAATGAGAGGTTACAGGTTTGATCCCTAGTGGGGGCGTTGGCTCGTTGTGCTTCAGTAGGTTGAGAAAGTATGTATGAACAGAAACGCTCAGTTTCGAAACTCCTCATCCTTTTTTTTTTGAATACAACTGACACTATTACATTGTAGTATCTGTTCATCTATACTTTCTCAACCTGTTGAAGCACAAAGAGTCAATTTCGAGATCTCCACCACTGAGACTCGAACTCATGACCTCCCATCTGAGGGTGGCCACTACATGCCAATTGAGCACAAGGTGCTTGGCAAGTATGACTTCCTTAACTCTTTAAAACTTAAAATATCTAATACCAACATCTAATCTCAATATCTAATACCTTGACTCAACATCTAATCACAATATCTAATACCTTGGATCATCCAACGCTCAGCTTCAAAACTCCTCATCTTCGAGTATTCCTTGACTTGTCTGATCATTAGCTCATATATTAAAATACTTAGCTCTCTTTTCAAAAACAAAACTTATTCATTCTTTGATTCCATAGCTGAATTGAATTTATTTGTCCTTGATGAGATTCAAACTCATCATCTTGCCTCATTTGATTCCTTAGCGTAACATTTGAGACCATAGCTCAATTAAAAAACCGCGGCTCATTTTTTGCTTGGAAACCAGAGCTCATTGGAATTTGATGGTCTTCTGTAGGTTTCGAACTCGTCATCCTTTTTATTCAAAACCTTAGCTCAAGTTAAATTTATTTTTCTTTGTAAGATTCGAACTCCTCACCTTTTCTCATCCGTTTTCCTTAGCTTTAAATTGATACCGTAGTTCAATGTGAGATCTTAACTTAATTGAATCTTATTTACTTCCTGAGAGATTCGAACTCCTCACCAAAAACTATAGCTCATCCTTTACATCCTTAGCTCAATTGAAATTAATTTACTCTTTGTAGGATTCAAACTCTTCATTTTTTTCCTTAGTTCTTCCTTGAAAACCTTAGTTCATTAAAAACTTTAACTCATTGTTTTGACCGTCGTTTGTCTTCCCTAATTTAAATTTGACTTGTGCTCCAACTTCTTCTCCAAATTAATTCTCAAAGAATTAATTTTATTCTTTTTAATAATTACAATTTTTCTCAGTTTCAATATTTACTCTCTTTTCTTTTTCAATTCTCTCTTTTCTTTGCTCAAATAACATCTTCTCTAATTTATGCTCCAACTTCTTCTCCAAATTAATCCTCAAAGAATTAATTTTATTCTTTTCTAGTAATTACAATTTTGCTCTGATTCCATCTTTACTCCTTTTTCTTCTCCAATTTTTCTTCTGCTTCCTTTGCTCAAATAACATCTTCTCTAATTTATGCTTCAACTTAAATTCTTCCTAGAATTGACTTGTAACTTCATACACCTAATCAACAATCCAAATCCTCAAAATATCAATTAATAGACAAATTTGTTCAAGAAATATTCTAAACTTTCATCAAAATAGGTAAGTCAACAACAAAATAAGCTTATTTTTCTATATAACAAAATAAGCTCATCCTTGTATATCCTCTTTCTTTTTTATTCTTCTTTAATTTATATCTTTCCATGTAATCATACAATTAAACATATTTTTCAACATAACAAAGACAAATGTGGGTCATGTCTAAAGGATGTGTGCATATATATATATACAAATTTGTGTGCATTAATGAATAGTTCACAATTTGAGCGCAAACAAACCAAAAAGAGTGCACACCTTTAAAATTTCGCACAATATGTAAGTGCACACACAATAACACACGCGTGTGCATATGAACCCAAAGACAAGAACAATAGACAATGACTTGACAGAAATGATGACATGCACACTAACAAATCAGCAATGCACACTACAACCATCATATTTGGATTAAATGAGCACATTGAAATAGAATCGCAAACACAATCCTAGAATGTACGTAACACTACAATGCAATGCACACATACAACATATCCAAGCCCTCATATGCACACACGAATCTATACTAGAAAGCACACGTATGGAATTGAAATCTTATCAAAAATACAATCCTACGAGAAAATACCATACTACCAAAAATATACCTTCAACAATAATGCAAAACATCCAAAAATAATAATATCAAGATTCTAAATGTACACAAAATTACTAATTCACCCCTCCATAAATAAATTTTAATGGTCTAGATTGATTGATGCGCTCACTCCGTTCGTACACACTTAATCACCATTCGCACACACTCCAACTTAGAATCTTATTTAATTCAGACCATTAAAATATTGTGATATCAAATCTTGTGCATCAATCTAATAAATTTTAATGGTATAGATTGATTGACACACCCACTCCGTTCGCACACCATTAATCACCATTCGCACACACTTCAACTTGGAATCTTAATCAATCTAAACAACTAAAATTATTACATTGATGCACAAAATTTGATCTCAAAATCACACCTAAACAAGTGATCTCATATAATCATATATATATATATATATATACACATACATACATACACACACACACGTAGAGGCGAGTATGTATATAGAAATTAAATTCGTAGGAAAGCTTTAAACGTCATTTAAATGAAAAATGAGTTAAATGAGTATATCATTTTTTTTAAAAAAAAAAACTAAAAAAAAAAAAAAAAAACCTAAAAAGCAAGATGATCAAAGTGGATGAAGTTGAATATTATGTTGAAGTCCATGAGGCGTCAATTACATCAGAAAGTTGATTTGGGGATTGGATGACACGTAACATGGGGAGTTAGTGGGAGGGGTACTTGTCCCTCGTAAAAGCAGCTTGCTTTAGTGGATTCATCATTTCATTGGTTACAACACCCAGACACCCAACACAAATAATAATAATAATAATAATAATAATAATAATAATAATAGGAGATCCACCAAAGGAAGAAAATAAAATATTACTTTTTTTTTAATGCTACTGACTCTATTAAAATAAAATATTACTTGGTCATAACAATCTTAGAATGCACCATTGACAATATTGCATTACCATGCCAAAGATTTTGCGATTGTGATGACCAAATAATACTTCTTAATCTGCCAATAAATATGTGGTCAAGTGGTAGTAGCTCTCCCAAATAGGAGATCATGAGGTTGGGTCTCACTAAATGCAATATTGATTTTGATTTTTTGTTCATATTGATGCTTTAGATGTCATTATATTATGTCTTGATTTTTTATTTTTGTATTTTTAAAACATTTATTCCCATTATAGAGTCATACATACATAACCAAACATCAACATTAATAATCATTTCAATTCCATCCTACTACCAAACATGCAAAATAATTTCACCAAAACTCATTAATATTATCAAGTATTTGATTCACATTCCCATTTTTATTCCCATGTGCGAACCAAACACACCCTAGCTAAAATTATACAGAATCATATACTTTTCTAAAGTTGGTTTTGATGAAGACACTATATTAAATTTTATATAACAAAATAAAGTAATTTCTCCATGGTGCTTAGCTCAAATGGTCAAAAGGCACCCTAAAAAAGTCTTGCTCCAACGATAGGGTGTGGTCTTCGATTCCCACTGAAAATATGGGAGGTCAAGATTCTTAGTCCGCAGAGTGAGTGGAGTTCTGGGAATTTAGGATTAGTCTAGCCTAAGATGAGAAACATAACGTATAAAAATAATAATAATAATAATAAAGTAATTAGGTAAAGGGTAAAGTAGCTAGGGAAGGATTGGAGAGGCAATAAGTGGAAATGATGTGTGGCTATGTGAAAGGACAGAGGAAAAGAAAGGGTGTAAAGCTAAGGAAGGTAATGGATGATGATGTAATGATTAATTGAGTCTCAACAACATCTATATAAGAACACTATCTTGGAACTAACTTCTCTATCCACTATCTTTTGCAAGATTATCCCAATGGTTTCATTCAAACATCACCAAATTAAAGTATAGTAACCATCATCAGTTTCAGTGGAATGCAGTACTGGGATGAAGCAATCCATGGATCTTGAAACAGCAACTAAGGGAAGATCAGAAAATGGACTGAGGAGTCATATATGTATGTGTCCTCTTCCACTCCAGCCTGCATGCTCATACTTAGCCATTCTCTTTTTCCCAGAAACTGCAGGTTCTTCATTGAATTGATCTATCTGCAGGTGAAGCTAGGCAAAGGGTTTTGGTTAATAATATAATGCATGGTGAAAAACCGGCAAGTCACAGAATGGCAATCGACTCAGCTTTTAGAGTCTTCCTTGGCTTTTTAGTTTTTTTCAGTTGTGTTTTTATGTTATGAAAGTATCCATCACAATGTAAGAGTAATAAAAACAGATTTGTGGTCTCAAATGCTCACCAGGTGTACTGTGTCTATTTTTGCACATTTCACACTTGGTCCAGCCAGCTTAACTCGTAATGTTACGTTAAAAACTATAGCTAGTAGTGAATATGTAATTTTTTTTTTAATACCGTCATATTTTCAAGAGAGACAAAATGTTAGATTTGGCCTTTCAAACTTTCGTCCAACAATCCCCTAGCCAATTGTTATACTATAGACCAGGGTTTATATTGCATTGTGATTCCTGATGATCCAAAAATTATGTGTCAGTTGTTAACCTATTCTGTACCAGCAGTTAACAATTTATGTACTTGTATAAACAAATTGAAGGCATATAATATAGTAATTACAGACACATATAAAATGGTAATTATAGACACATAGGCCCTGTTTGGTAAATGGCTGTTGGTTGATTGGGTTGGCTGTTTGGGTTAAAAGGTATGATTTATTGATAATATTGGTTGATTGTAGAAAGTTGTTTGATAAATTAGCTGTTAGCTGATAGCTGTTTGGTATAATTTCTTTTCTCAAAAAGCTAATTGAAAATGCTGCTTTGAGTAGTCTTTTGAATTTTAGCATTTTGGAGTTACAAAAAGATTATTAACCAAACAACTAATAGTGGTCAAATAAGCCAAAATTGGCTGATAGGCTGATAATTTACCAAACAGAACCATAAATTGTTACTGCAGGTACATAATAGACACAGACACATCAGATGTTCGTTGGTTAATATGTTATGCGTCTGCAGTTAAAATATCTTGTGCTTGTAGTTAACAGTTTATGTGTTTGTAGTTATCATGTTATGTATTTGTAATTGGCATGTTGCCTTCAATGTGTTTAGCAGAAACGATTAATTACAAGTACATAATATATCAATTACACGTACAAAATTAAAATGTTATTTTTGAACTAAGATTCGCAATACAAAATAAACCTGATTTATGGTATAATTTGCTTCCCCTAGTCCTGAGTAACATCCATAAGCAAACAGCAACTGCAGATCCATCACGAGAAAGAGGATCAAACAAAACGCAAACACATGTCATGCAAAGGCACTATATAATCCACAGACAGTTATGAAGTGGATTCCCTGTTTCGAATTTATATAGAGAAATTTCATACTAAACATGATGTTTGATGGGATATCACTAAGCAACAAAATCTTGGCCTAACACAACCAATATCTGATCTTAGCTTTTCAAAATAACAATAATCCACCACAGCACTTCCTAGTCATGTAAACCTTTTCTTTTTTCACTTTTAGTCCCAAAGCGAGTATAAGTGTTAATCAAACCCTTACCATCACCCTAAAAATTATAACTAGTATCAAAGGTATAACTTTATTTTCTTTTACCTGCGTATCAGCCAATGCCACATTTTCAAAAAACAAGTGCTAAATTTGATCCTTTAAGGACCTCTGCACAACAGTCCCATAACCACCTGATGTTAGACTTGACCCTTCAAACCTCCACCCAACAAACAATTTCCTTAGCCACCTTGTGCTAGACTTGGCCATTCAGACCTCCACCCAACAAACAATCCCCCACCTGTGCAGTTGTGCTAGACTTGGCCTTTCAAACGTTCACCCAACAAACAATTCTCTTAGCCACATGTGATAGATTTGACTCTCCAATTCGCCTTCCAACAATCTCCTAACCACATAGTGCTAGATTTGATTCTTCAGGTCTCCACCCAACAATAGGGTATAGCAAAAATCAACCACAGTCCATGGTTACCCGAAAGACGATTTTCTAGAGAGTTCCAGAAGGCCAAGGAGGTGGAAGCAACAGCAATTCCAACTCCAATTTGTATTCTATTTGGCACATTTAGGGTGTGTTTGGTTAGTGAGTTTAAGCATAAGGAATGGATATAAAAGTGATTGTTAGTGTTTGGTTGATAGGTTTTGAGAATGCTACTATGAGTTTGGAATACCCCATTAATGAGAAAACTCATACCTTTATTAAATAAGGATTTCATTTCCCTTCTTACTTTTTTCCACAACTATTAATAATCATTTCCATTCCACCCAACGACCAAACATGCTAGACACTTTCACCGAAACCCATTACCCTTACCAAGTATTTGATACCCATTCCGATTCTGATTCATATATGCGAACCAAACTAGGGATGGCAACGGGGCGGGGCGGGGGCGGGGAGTATACTCCCCGTCCCCGTCCCCGAAACCCCGACCCCGTCCCCATCCCCGTCCCCGTCCCCGGCGGGGAATGGAAAATAGTCCCCATCCCCGTCCCCGCGGGGAATTAGGCGGGGACGGGGAATCCCCGTCCCCGGTCAATTCTTAGTCAACATCTAAAATTAGTATGATTTTAATTTCAAAAACTATTATTTTAATTTTAAAAAGTTTATATATATATATATATATATATAATATAAAAACAGTGGCAGTACGTAATGCCACTGCCACTGTTTTTAATTCTTAATTATATTTATATATATAATTCTTAATTGTGTATATATATATATATATATATATATATATATATAATTCTTAATTATATATATTATTATCGGGGACGGGGTGGGGCGGGGAGGGGTATCCCCGTCCCCGTCCCCGTCCCCGGCGGGGAATTAAAAAAATTCCCCATCCCCGTCCCCAATCCCCGAAAATATTCCCCGTCCCCGCCCCCGTTTCAAACGGGGACGGGGATCCCCGGCGGGGACGGGGCACATTGCCATCCCTAAACCAAACGCACCCTTACTCTTCTTGTACAGTTGTACAAGGAAGGACTCCTGTTCAGCACTGCAAATTTCTTCCTAATCTCCACATCAAATCAAATAAACTGGTCCAGCATAAAGTTGGAGGTAGAAAGAAGAGAATACATAATACAAAATCAAGAATGATTTATACATTCTATGTGTTACAGAACTACAAAATGAGCATCAAACTGAATAAGAAAGAGCACAAAAATGATACATTCTACATATGGCTTAAAAATGCTAACCAGGGGGGAGAACTAAGATAATAAAATGAAAGAATAATACATAAAACCAGGTGGTTCATATCAATTTCCCCATGGACCTCTTCCACTCTTTAATAGAGATGCATAGAGCAGCTCATTCCAAGTATCGGGGACTCCCGGTAGGCACCAGTGACTACAATCTTGAGCGTGCACGCCACCGCCACTTTGACCTCCCGGTCTATAAACAGAAGGGTGAGCGTCTTTTCGATAGTCTGTAAGCCTACTGATGTTCATGTACATCACCGGAGTTCTCATATCGTGAAGCACATGCTCGAGGACCTTCATCTTTGATGGGTATTTTGCCAAATGTCTTTTGTTGAAAATTGGTTCGGTTTCTTTGTGGCACTGTCCACCAGAGTTCCATGGCCCTCCCCTGCATATTTATAATCAAATTGGAAACCCATAATTTCAGCAATAAGCTTCCAATAGGCCTTATCAAGTGTTGTAAGGAACCAAAGAAACATATAGCAGCTAAGGAAAACAACATGGCCTAACAATGAATATACACCTTCCATAGCCATAGGAGACAAGAACCAAAGTATGTATTTGTGACTACTAAAATTTCCAAGATTCCTAGGCAGAGTAAAATGTCTATCAGATCATACTCCTTCAACTCCTGCTAGCCACCTAGTGCTGGACTTGGCCCTTCACCGGCCTCTGCCCAACAATCCCCTTGCACCAGTCAGCCTTAACTACATAGCTTTTACTCTTGCTGGGACTCGAACCCGTGACCATGACCGGATTTTAGGACGTGCAAGATGTGCAATAGCACAGGGCCCCAAAATTTTGGGGGCCCTAGTCCAACCCTGGCCTAATAGTTAGTATGTATTTGTGATTATATTGGCCTAAAATTAAGTTTTTTGCAATTTTTCTTCAATTCGCAGTTTATTTATACTTTGATAGGGCCTCACTTATTTATCAGCACAGGGTCACGCAAATAAAAAAATCGGTTCTGCCTGTGACCTAGGCCAAAAGGAAAAAGCTATAGCCCATAGCAAAGACGCAACTTTATTACCTTATACCGCCACATTTTCGAGAGGTTAGACTTGGCCCTTTAGGCCTCCGCCCAACAATCCCCCTAATCACCCGGTGCTGGACTTTCCCTTCACCGGCCTACATAATATAGAGCTTAAAGAGCCCCTATGGTCTAAACTGGCATTTCTTTCAAAATGTGGTTCAAATAGGATAAAATACCTGAAATGTGTAGATGAATATCCTCTGAAAATAACCTCAGTTCTATTTGCATCAACATTCTTATCCACCCATCTAGCCCAAGTGTAAAGTGCTCTCTTGTATGCTTCAAGAACCTTGAGCCTTGCATGCACATGATTGCCTTCCTGGTAATAGTCTTCCCTAAACAATGACCAAGAGAACATATAACTCCTTCAATACTTTAAATGCTAACATGTAATAAGATATATAAAACATAAAAACAAAAAATGTCCTACAAAGAAACAAAGAAAGTACACTACCCTCTAGAGGTTTTCTCATGAGTCCACCAATGGCCAGTGTTGAAGATTATAACATCAGCATCATTATACATCGAAGTTGTCGGGTCCATTAAATCCAATCTAAGCGTATCAAAAGAACCATTTACACCCTTGAAAGAGGATTCTCTGACAAGAAACGGAGAGCCAACAAAGTCCACAGAGCAGTTGTAATCCTAAAAATGAACAAATTAAAAGCGGCATTTTACATATATACAAAGAAGACTGGAAAATCAATGATTTTGATGAAAATACACAGAAGATCGGTTATGTAGGTTACCTCAAACCTGAATGCATAAAACCCTTTCTTTTTGAATTCACTCCTCCCCGATATCTCAAAAACTCTCTTCTTATCATGGATGCTAGCACGAAGCATACAAACAAGGGATTCCCACATATTCCTATTTAACGAATCACCAACAAAGACCAGTGACCGCCCCCTCAGCCTCTCCAGGAAATCGGTGGCATTGAAGCTGGACGAAAGACAAAGAAACTAATTTAATCACTCTTCAGAACTTCAGATATTCAAATATACTAGCAGTCATAGGATACACCTGCACAGCATATTCCACCCAAATCAAATAAACTCTAATATCAGTGAAAATAACCAGATTTGGGAAATTCCATTTCGAAATTAAGAGACAGTCAATTTGGAAAGCCTTACCACTCAACCTCAAGTAAGTTAACAACATTTTTTACAGCTACACAAGTTTTGATTCCAAGGAATGGCAACAGCCAACAGGCAGACAGAATCCAGAAAAAAACAATAAAATGGCTTTGCTAAAAGTTCTCTTTGTTAGGATCAAGACGCCAAAATCTATCTATAACTAGTAGCGAAGGCGCAAGTTTATTTCCTTATGCCGCCACATGGTGCTGGACTTGGCCCTTTAGGCCTCTGCCCAACAATCCCCTAGCCACCTGGTGTTGGACTTGGACTTGGCCCTTCACGGCCTCTGCCCAACACTCTAAATGGCAACAAGCATCAATATAAGTTATAGTGTTTACTATGGAGAATATTACCATACATATCACTAAAGTGAATGAACACTAGAATTTCTATATGCACATTCTTTATCAGCAACATCTGCAATTTTAGATTTCTGCAATCTAAATCGGCATTACACAGAAATTTTCACAGAATATAACAGTGTAACACATTAACATTTGGGGGCAATTGGTCCTACCTTGGGATGTCACAAGCATAGGGTTGCCATTTCCATTTGACATACTTATCATCTGGCCTCTTATTAAGGTGACAATCAAAATCCCTATCAATGTAAGGGCATGAACCGGGAAGATAATATGGCTTTGTATCATCTCTTACCCATTCACCATCATAGATATCACAATCCCCATAGAAACCCCCCAAGGGGTTTCTCAATAACTCACTTCCATTTTGAGCATTTGTACCATTTTCAACCACAAACAAACCCCCTCTATTGTCAGTACTGCTATTTTGAGGGGCTCCATCTGTAAGGCCATATAGCCCTTCAAGGGGAATGCTTTCATTTTTACCAGGTTCAAGGGAACTTCCACTCACATTGCTCTCCAAAACACTTCCTTTAGTAATAACAGTTGTAAAGTTGACACTTTTATCGATCTGTGACACATTCTTCAACTCTTCACTGCCAAAGCTTCCATTATTTCTCAACTTCTCAGAGAAATTCCCAAAATGGGCATCCCCAAAATCTCCTGTTCTCCCTTCAATAGAACTAGAACTATTACAACAAGACCTAACACCTGAGAAAGAAAAAGACCAGGAACTGTTAAGCCCCTGAAACACTGGGGCTAAAAATGGAGTCTTTACTGAAAAATTCAAGACCAAAACGCTCGCCACGATAAATGCTGCTGCTAGGCCCAACCCACAGCCGGAAACCACTTTTTTTCTTGGAGGAGATGCGTACTGAGACAACTGATCTGTGAATGCAAGTTTCTTCAAGTCCACCATGGCCACTATTCGACTTTCACCATCTCACAAGAACCCACTCCAGGAAAAAAAAAAACATCACAAGAACAGAGCGTTTACAGGGAGTAAGGATGCTCGGTGGTTTCAACAATGGATAACAGGATAAAGTGAGGATTGATGGCGGCAACTTTGGAGAAAGGCTAAAGTTAGTACTCTGGAAAAACTGGTGTCACGCCGGAAGAGAGTAAAGACTTTAGAAAAAATAAAGACTTTTTGAAAAAATTTAGACATGAGAATTAGAGTTTTGAGTTAGAGTTTTAAGTATAGTACATTTACAATACTAATAAATATAAATTTATTAAAATTTTATTTACAATGTAATAAAAATTACTCCGTAATAAAGATGATTTTACGATCTTACCTATAAATTCTTTATATATTTTGTTCAAACAAAGAATAGCCTTAAGTAACATATGTTAGAGCAATCATTATTGGTAAACACAGTTGTGTGGATCATACTATTAAATAATACACAAATAATGTATTTTTAATATATTAAAAATTTACATTATATTCAGGAAAAATACATTATTTTGAGTACTGAAAATACATTATTTGTATAATGTACATGTACATTTTTTTTATTGCGAGTCGCGCAATTAGCCCAATCTTAAAATGCATGTATGCACAAGAGATCCAACCCAAACTTTCTAGCATCCTTGGCATTTTCCCATACTTGCTTTTAGTGGGATTAGAACCTCACAATGTCGTCTCCCGTCATGACTTTAGACAACGAACTAACTACGCTAAGTCTAGGGGTCCAATTTTTACTTCTTTACTTTTATTCTATTATGTGACGAGCATTGATTATCTATTTTTTTTTCCATGTATTCCCAATAAAAGTACTCTCTACATCAATATTTTGAGTGTAAAAGTAAAATTGAGAGTAGAGAATGTGAGTTCATATAGTATTTTTCTGTCTACTTAGTCATTTAATTATCGTGATTTATCTCTTCTTACATGTTTTTATTGGACTGAGGCGTAAAAAACCTTTAGGATTGATGATTCAACTTTTATAAGAAATATTTTCCTAATATTACAAATGGTTCCTCACTTTAATTGTAGACTGATATTCAACAAAGTTTATTCAGTTGATGAAGCTTTTAAGAAATATAAAGTCTTTAATTAAAATATATACAGTTATAGACTCAAGAATGTACAATGTCTCATGCACTCTTAAATAATAATAATAATAATAATAATAATAATAATAATAATAATAATAATAATAATAATAATAAGAGGAGGCCAGGTGTCACGGTTTTGTGTCGGCATAGAGAACGCCAAGTTTGTGGTTTTGTGTTCCCAGAGAATTTGTGGTTTTGGCGGTGCTACCAAATTAGGTTTAAATATTTAACGTCGGTTAATTGATTTCAAAATATGTTTTAATTTAATCTATTTATTTCTATATATACTTATTAATAAAAATAAAATGCTTCATTTTAACTCTTCGTTCAAGACACTCTTATACTATTAAAGTTTACATAATATTGTATGATATGGTAATATAATTTCTATTTGTACTACAATTGTACACTAAAATATGATAATACAATTCCTAATACAATATATTAAACTTACTAATCATAATAATACAGTACATATACTTCTCTGCAACGTAATATTTACTTATATACTATTAATAAAAACAAAATCTCTCATTTTAATTTCCCTCGCAAAACACTATTATATTATTAATATTAATGTTTGTGTAATATTGTAAAAAAAAAATATGATAATACAATTCTATTCGTACTACAATTATACATTAAAATATGATAATACAAATTCCAATACAATATATTCTTTTCTACTTTTCTATTCGTAATACAATTCTAAATTAAAATTACTAATCATAATAATACCGTACATATATTTCCTTGCAAATTCAAATTACTAATCGTAACTCAAATTCAAATTACTTGTAATAAAATTTACATTTTATTATATACAGATTTTGATTTATTTGCTGTTTCAAATTATTGATTTACTCCAGTTAATATGTTAATTATCATGTACTTATTTAATTTTATTATTTCTAAAAAATACTACAATGGTTAGCAAACCAAATTACATACATACGTATATGTATACGTATACATATACATATACACATACATACACATAC
>CM008334.1:14602863-14613023 GCA_002525835.2 Ipomoea batatas | reverse complement strand
TTGGTCTAACATAAATGTGTAGATCATCTACAGCAGATGTTTGTTGAACAAAGTATTCCCACTCTTCTGGAGTATGAATATGGTAAGGAGTATGTGTCATACCCATTGGAGTTGCGAATACCAATTTTCCAATAATCTCTATGTTGGTGTCGGGAGTGATACCCATTGCATGTCGTCACAAGGCGAGAACAAAATCGTATCTAATATGCACATGAAGTGGAATCACATTCTGTGGCTGAATTGAGTATGATAGTTGTGGTGGCGTAGACAGTTGAGAAATTTGACCACCAAAAAATACAAATAATTGACATGTGTTACTGTGATTAGCCATGTGTTCAATTTTGAAGTGAAGAAACAGAGTATTGGAAAGTAAATTTTGAAGTAACCAATAGAAGTAATGGTAGTGAATTTTATACTGAATGACGAGGATAATTTTTTGTTATTTCCCGTATTATTTTGATCAAAATGGAAATGGATTTGTGTTCCGCGGAGATAAGAATTGAATAAAAAAATAAAATAAAAATGTAAAAAACTACCGTGGTAGTTGTACAAAAAAACTAAATAAATAATAAAAAAATGTAAAAAACTAAAATTCAAGAAAAAAAATAAAACAGACTGAATATGCCTCAGTCTAAAAAGCAAATCAAAAATTGATTTGCTTTTCAGAATGAAAAGAAATCCATTTAAATTTAAATTTTTTTTTTGACTTTTTTTAAAAAATAGATATATATTTTTTGATATCCAGTTACACCATATTATTTCCAAAATTTCCCGCATACCGCTTTTGTTTTCATTTCCAGTTTATTTTGAAATTTCCAAAATTTCATAAATTTATCATTGAAATGGTAGGAAAATAGGTGAAAAAGTAAAGGCAGCTGAAAAAGTAAATCTCATCAGTCGCTTTAAGTGAGATGTGACCCATCAGTTGCTTTTCAGTAGCTATTGTCCAAGTTTTTTTTTTCTTTCACGTGAGGGTTGCTTGCTGCGATATTCAGCTATATATAGTTGATGAAGCACAAGCCAACTTTTAATTTGATGTGAGGGTTGCGTGCTACAATATTCACCTATATATAGCTGATGAAGCACAAGCCAACTTTTAATTTGATGTGAGGGTTGCGTGCTGCAATATTCACCTATATATTGCTGATGAAGCACAAACCAGCTTTTAATTTGACGTGAGGATTGATTGTTGCGATATTCACTTATATTGACGTAAGGATTGAGTGTTGCAATATTCACCTATATATAACTGTTGAAGCACAAGTCATTTCGCCATCAGAAGCACACGTCATTAAACGAAGCAATAGTGTGATTTACTATGGTATGTATATTATTTTTGTATATAGTTATATGTTTAACTCAGGATTGAACTTTTGTATATGTGGATTATAGGGAAAGACATATGTTGTTTTTGTTGGGCGTCGTCCAGGAGTATATAATACTTGGGAAGAAGCCAGAATGCAAGTTCACCGATATAGCGACAATTTGTATAGATCTTTCTCGTCTAGAGAAGAAGCTGTTCAAGCTCTCAACAAATTCGTGGAAGAACATGGCGATTCATCCCATAATGCTGAGAAATTAACATCTTGTTCGTCTACTTCAACATCCAAGGATGGTAGTTCAAGAAATCCTACACCAAAAGAAATTTATACGCGCTTTCAAAATGAAATACTTAAGGAAAATCATCAACATTTGATGAAAGTTGATGCATTGTGTGAAGAATTTAAACAAAAATTATCAAATCAAATGTGATTATTTGATGTTAGTGCTTCTTCTACTACTTCCGAACAATCAAATCTTACGTCAAATCTTCTCAAGTTAAAATTATATTTATTTATTATGTCAAATCAAAATTTCATTATATATAGTTACATACATGCATTCTGCCTAAACACCATACGAATAGCATTTTGTTTGAACATCTTCTTATCAAAACCATTCTTCTTCACTCTCACTGAATTTAAAATATGGATATTTTTTCAAAGAGTTAATACCCAAAATGGTCCTCCGACTATTAGCTAATACTCGATTTTTTTTTTTTAAATAGCTAATACTCGATTTAGTCCCAAAGTACTTTTCGTACCCAATTTAATCCTCTGTCTTTTGAAATCACACCCAATTTCGTCCACCGTTACAATTGCCGTCAATGAACCGTTATTTTGAGGGCAAAATTGTCAGTTTATTTGGGTGAAACCAGTTTCTTTCTCTAGTATCTTCCTCTGGTCTCTGTCGCGACTCCATATCCGTCGCTCAATCACAAATCGTTGCCGGAAACCGTTGTTCTATCACCGTTCATGAGCCACCGATTAGGCGAGGGAGTGGTGAGTCGTTATTTGTAAGGAATAGTTGAAAGAAGGGGGGAGAAGGGGGAAATGGATTCCGTTATTCCATTTCAAGACCTTAATATGCAACTTGGAACCTCCGGCTCTGCCATCGCTACGATTGTGCCGAAAATCGAACCAAAATTGGAACAATTTGCCGTCACCGGTTCTGTGTATTGACGATAACAAATCCGTCGCCGGCTCTGTATGTTGACGACGACGAAGCTGGCGCGGGAAGCAAGTGACCTGATCCACAGGGTCCGTATTTACCTGACGCACGCTTTTTTGCTCTGCGCTCATCTTCTTCCTGTGTGAGAGCAATCAATCACTTTGTTATTCACACAAGCCTGCCTTTAATGGCCGCCTGACAATCTGCAAATTGATTCTTTTTTGGAATGTAGTTGCTCTCGCCAAACACATCTTTCACTACGTATATGGTGCTCGGTGCTCCCCTCTTGTCTTCTTTTTGAATTCTCATGGATTTTGCTTAATCTCAATTTTCATCTTCAATTCAGGTAAAAATAAGAGTTTTTGAATTTGTTGGAAATAGCTGAATGTTGTAAAAATGTTGTGTTTTTGTTTTCATTTTCTATTTAAAATTTGATTGAAGCAGTGGTTTGTGAGGCGGTGCGAGTTTAGAGTCAAGGAGCAAGGTTTGAACGAGAAAAACCTAGAATTCGGCCATTTTAGGAACAGAGTGGACTTAAAAGCCGCCCAGTTGATGCAGATGACTTTAAAAGACTTTTTTGCCCTTGATAATAATGGTGAAAACGATCAATTTCTAACGGTGGACGACATTGGGTACCGTTTCAAAAGATAGAGGATTAAATTGGGTACGAAAAATACTTTGGGACTAAATCGAGTATTAGCTAATAGTCGGAGGACCATTTTGGGTATTAACTCTTTTTCAAATAAATGGGTAAATTACTACATTAGCGAAGATTATAGGGTGTCATTTCAGTATTTTATCAATACTTATAATGGAAAAAGAATCCATATATTTACTCGATCGGTATCTGCTGATGGTACTACTGAACATATTGAGGTTGCTCCGAGGTGGCAATTGGTGTGCGACGTAATTGGATTCAATTTTGTTCATCAAACTTCAGTACGCACACACGTTAAAGTTTGTCAATTCATCAACAAGATCATCAATACCCCGGGTCGGTATCTCCAACAGTATGATATTTACTTCCAAGAACCTAGAAATCATTATACGGTGAAATTTTATTTAAACTCTAAAAGGTTTTTTTAATTTTTATCATTTACAATATTACTAATACTCTATATATTTGAATTTGTATTTAGCATGCCTCGAGTTGTCACCGCTCAGTGTCTCGGATATGCATTATCACAGTCCCACTAGTTCTACAATTACGTGGTTTATTGTGAGAGCTATTAACAGGCAAATTCCAATTTGCATGCAACAACACTTGATTGAGCATGTATATTTTACAGCTCAGCTCTTCCATGGACACAATGCTCCGTGGGAAGTAAATGTTCAAGGACTGCTATTCAGTACTGGGTGGGTAGACTTTTGCGAGGCGTTGGATATAAAGCTTGATGATGGAATTGTGTTCCGACACATGGGTCTTTTTAAATTCCATTTTTTTATTTTCCGAAATGGTGAACATGTTGCAATTCTTGATGCTCAAGGTGATGGTATTGAAAGAAATCCGCACTTAGAAAGTAAGTGCTTGTTATGTTTCATTATTATTTGTTTGTATCGTACATTTTTAATAATTGTTTCTTATTTTTTTAACGCAATTATTGTTACGAATTGTACAGTGCTTGATCTGTTATGGATCAATGTCAAGTCAAGCATACCCGAAACTTTTGCACTCGATATCCTGTCAGAGTGCAAGTCGTTGCTAGTGACAAGCTACGATTTACAATCCGAGCTTGGGCAACTTTTATCCTTCATCTACAACACTGAGCCTGAAGATGAAGGTGTTAATGTTTTTCATGGGGATAAACATGTATATTTTCATAGTCGAGACTACAATTATGGAGACTCATTCAAACATCTTAAATTTATCCTTACGGAGAACAACCCTGGGGTTCGCAGGGTTTTTTGTTCTTTAACCTCGAACCTGGGACTATATACGCAATTATATTTGATAAGTGTGGAATTGAACGCGTATGCGATCATTTATTTAGTTATTCAAGTCCAGCTACTGTATACTTAAACGATTAATGATGAGGATAATTTTTTCATATTTATAATTTTGCCTGTGTACAGCGGATAAAGCACCCATAAACTACATAAAATTAAAAAAAATGTAACACTACCACGGCGCATGATGCGCCGTGGTAGTCATAAATTAAAAGATAAAAAATATGTATAAAACGTACAAATAATTACAAAGTGAAAAGCAAAAGTGAATTTTCTTTTCAGTTCTGAAAAGCAAAGTCACGTAAAAAGCAAGCTCAAAGACTGAAACAAATTCGATGTAAATTTGACCAGAGGTTATTTTATCTATCTTCCAATTCGAATAAATTTCTTCTCATGAGATACTTCCCAAACTTTATTTCTATCACCCCTATTCTAGATAACAAGTTTTCAACATCTTAGAAGAAATTGTGTTCACCAAAAGCTTTCCTTCCTCAAGTAAGTTCTTTTTTTTTTTTTTGTTTATAAAAATTTTACTCATGCGTAGTTGTTTTAAATTGTTCTATTTGTTCTATTTAATTTGTATTTCTAATTGCGTAGTTGTATTAAATAGTTATGGAAGAATCAATTTAAAATTTTTTTTAGTGAAAGCTAACACGGCTCTTAGGCCGCCGTTGTAGCTATTTAAAAATAAAAGCTCCATGGTTCGGTTGAAATGTTCAGTAATCAAATTGTAAGTCATATATCTTGACCGGGTTATTTTTTTGTAAAATATTGGTAAAACTACCATTCATGTCTATGCAATGCCATGCTGTTACTAAAATAATATTTTCTTCTAGTTTTTGGAGAACTATGCATAAACTTTAAGTGGCAAGCATGATTTCTACATTTGGGGTAGGTATATGTTAGAGTAAGAAAATTTAGTAGTCATTGGGATGGTATTGGAGTTAAAAGTATGGGCTGATTTTAGGGTAAGCTTCTGTGCCTGAGCTATACATTGCTTTAAAATTCAGGACTTACGACTTCTACCCTTTGATTTTTTTAATTAATTATAAACTACACAGTATTAGATAATAAATTAATGTTCCAGTAAAATTAATAATTATATAATATAATAAACTAATAAATATATTTATGCAAGGCTTTGAAGTTGAAGAAGTCAGGAAAGGCTTTGAAGTTGCAAAGTATTTTCTTATGGATATATTATCACGATGTAAATAATTTGTTACATATTTGATATTTTATTTCAAATTTACAAGTAGATGGATGATAAATTTGAGATTGTGGCACCCATTGCTTCTAGTGACATTTCTTAATCCCTGTTAGCAATCAAGATGACATGTTTACTTAGAATGATGTTTTGTCAATATCAACAATGAGAATATCTGTAAGTAACGGATGCTCTCCCAGCTACTAGAAATATGGCATTCCATATCCACAAGCGTTAAGGTTCCCATTCAACAATCTATAAAAGTCTCACATAATTATTAGATAATAATTTAATGTTCCAGTAAAAGTAATAATTATATAATATAATTAATAAATATATATATTTTTGAAATTGCACACTATTAAAGGCTTTGAAGTTGAAATTGCACAGTATCAAAGGCTTTGAAGTTGAAATATATTTATGAAATTGCACAGTATTAAAGGCTTTGAAGTTGAAATATGTTTATGAAATTGCACAGTATTAAAGGATTTAAACTTGAAATATATTTATGAAATTGCACAATATTAAATATTAATGTTATTGTTGGGCGTCGGCAGGGTTGGCCGAGTTCAGCCCCTGCTCGATTTGAGATGTGGCGCTGTGGCTTACCATGAAGGGATGTGGTTAAATGGTTAATGGTCCACCTACCTATCACCAATTAGTTTTAAGTAGGATATGACAACCAGATAGCCAAAGAACTCTGTGGTTAAGCGTGCTTGACTTTCGGCCATCATGGGATGGGTGACCCCTTGGGAAGTAAGCATAGTGCATCGTTGAGATCCATCAGTTAAGCGTGCTTGACTTTCGGCAGTCACGGGATGGGTGACCCCTTGGGAAGTAAGCATAGTGCAGCGTTGAGATCCATCAGTTATGTATTAAACGTAAAACTATATATATTGTTAATTATGTACGTATATCAAAGGCCATAGTATTAAATATTAATGTTATGTTCCAGTAAAACTATATATGTTGTTAATGCCAAGCACCTTGTGCTCAAATGGCATGTAGTGGCCTCCCTCAAATGAAAGGTCATGAGTTCGAGCCTCAGTGGAGGAGATATCGAAATTGACTCGTTGTGCTTCAATAGGTTGAGAAAAGTATAGATGAACAGATACTACAATGTAATAGGGTCAGTTGTATTCAAAAAAAATATATGTTGTTAATTATGTACGTATATCAAAGGCCATAGTATTAAATATTAATGTTATGTTCCAGTAAAACTATATATGTTGTTAATTATGTACGTATATCAAAGGCTAATGGGGCTACATCTGTTTTCATATTCTTATATTTGTTAACATATTGTAATTGTTTTATATAATAATTTCTTAGAGATATGGCAAGACAAGGACGTGCTTTTCATCTGGGACCTATAGATCCATCGGTTTTAGTCTGTTAAAGTACCCATAAATCGCGAGCAGTATGGACCGATGTGGATTATGATGCTGTCGTACAATATGCTCGTTATGATATGAGTGCAAGAAACAGACATGCCCGTGATCCCAGAATGATACAACACTTGCGACAGGCGGGCTTTTATGGTGTTTCTACAATTGCATCAATGCAAGTAGACCATGGACTTATTTAAGCTCTTTTAGAGCGGTGGCGTCCTGAGGTCCATGCATCTCATATGCCCTTCGACGAGGTGGGCATAACACTTCAAGACGTTGAAGTGTTATTTGGTTTGAGGGTTACAGGTTTTCCTGTAATCGCACTACACGACCGGGCTGAACCACAGTATTGGCAGGGCCAATGTACTCAACTTTTAGGTTTTACTCCACCTTTAGCTTCAATTAGAGGAAATAAAATTTTGTCTAGTGCAATGCTTGAAGTCGGAGAATTAACCGTTGAGAGCACATATTTAGAGGTTGAATTCGCAACGCGGCGGTTAATTTTTCATTTATTAGGAGGATTTTTTTCTCCGACACAACAAAAAGAGATGTGAAGTGTTCTTTCTTACATATCATAAATAATTTTGAAGAGTGCGGTCAGTATAGTTGGGGTTCAGCAGTATTAGCGTATTTGTATAGAGTGCTATGCCGAGGCTCTAACTACAACACTGCAACAGTATGCGGCTGCATGGTTCTATTGCAGTTATGGGCATGGGAGCAGTTGCCCATGGTTAGGCCACAAGGTGTTTTACTTGTGGAGTCGTTGGGTGATTTGCCGCTCGGGGCGAGGTTAGTTGTATTAAATATATAAATCGATTTATATTTGATAATCTAGTGTTTCCTTAACTTAAGTTTGTATTTGCAATTGTAGGTGGGTCTCTTTACATGGCTGTTCCAATGTGATCGCACACGTTGTCCGAGCATATCGAGACTAATTAGATCATACGTACGAACGCAACGTAAGTTTCTATAGCGTTTAATTTATACTATGACATTATATTACGATTTTAGATTACATAACAAATATCATTATAAAATTGTGACATATATATATTACGTTTTTTTGCAGTTTGTGTTCACCCCGTACGACGAAGTTATGACACTTTTGCCAGACTATTGCAAGGCGGGTGAAGAAATATGGACTGCAGAAGTACGACTCATATTTTATTATATCGTTGAATATCATTTCCCTGACCGCTTCTGCAGACAATTTCATGGGTTTCAAGACGTACCTCATCCAGTGCAATTCCGTAAGGACTTGCACGATTTGGACGAACGGTCAGGGAGATATATATTTCAAATTGGCTGGAAAAACATATGGATTATGTGCAAGTTTGGATTGATGCACCGAACTGTGTCGTCCAAATGCAAGTGCCCAGGGTCAACATAGTGTAAGCTATGCCTACCTGAGGTGGTACCACAAGTGTGGGCGCCGCATCATTGGTAATCCTGTCCATACTGTACGTGAGGGTTATCAGTCACTGTCCGCCGCTTATACTGAAGTGGTTAGTATGTGCTGTTTTAAAATATTCACGCGTTTAATATTATTATGTTACGATTTTGATGTGTTATATATTTTTTGTGGCGTAGATATATGGGGTGCGGGGCCTTGGTCTTACCAGGAGGCGCTCAATTGATGAAGGTGAAAATAATGAAACCGTTGTGAACATGACCGGACATGCTTTCAACTTGTTACAATTGACCCCGTACGCATATTTAGAGTATGTCCCTGATGAGATGCTTGACAATGCACCTAACCCAAATGAACCGATTCAGGGTCTTCGTCACAATAGGGAGCAGCGGCGGGGGCGTGCGGGACAAGGCGGTAGGCGTGGGCGTGGCCGTGTTATGCATCAAGGCGTCCAGGCTGAGGGAAATGCATGGGCCGATCAAGCTAATGAAGAGGAAGATGATGAGGATGAGGGTATGGATGACTGTGATAGGAGAGACAATCTGTTGCCCGTTACGATGAATTCCTCTTTTGACGAGGATGAGTCGGGCCCTTCTACTAGTTCGTATGGTACCCATACTACTAGTAGTTCGTATGATACCCCTACTACTACCCAGTTTGGGGAGTACTCATCATATGGGGTTGTTTCATTCGCTCCATCTTCATTTCATTATCCAAATTATACGACCCCAGCGAGTGCAGTGTACGACCCCACCCAACCTGGGTCATCCTATCAACAACCCCAACCTCACATGCATAATTATGAACCTTGTCCTACATACAACAATATGCCTTCGAGCCACCCAATACAGGACTTTCACAGAGGAGAGTCATCCGATCAAGGTGGTAGGCAATTAATTGTACCGACAATGGATGAGTTTCTCCCTCAGCCGGTCCAAGAACAACAACGACGGCAATCAACGAGGCACGGCCGCCCGACATTATGTGGAACTGGTTCGCGACATTACCACCCCAGGTACAAACATATATGCAATTTCCCTAATTTATATTGCCATTCAATTTATTGTTTTTAACAAGACTTCATTAACTTAACTTGCAGGGAACACCACTAAATTTTTGGATGACACCGGTGCTTTATTTTATTTTACAAATGTATATTAAATATGTTGAATTGTATTAATTTAAAACCGAAATTTATCGTACAAGTTTTAGCGTTACTATCTTATCTTTAACTCACAATAATAATTATTGCAAAAGTATGACAAAATAATAATTTTATTACCATCAATCCAAATAATTAAAAAATCATACAACTAATCAATTAACCATCTAATCATTAATTAATCATTAATAACTAATCATTCTAATAACTAACTAATCATTGAAAGCTAGTTAGTTATATCATTAGAGTGATCATCAACATCCGTAAAAAATAATACAAGCTAACCTTTTTTACTAATCATTTAAAGCTACATGATCATTACACTAATCATTACCTTTTTTACTAATCATTTAAAGCTAATGATTGCCTGAGCAAAAAAATATTAAAAGGTAACACTAGCTTTTTACTACAACACCACATCTACACCCGTGTTTGCTTGTTTTGCCTGTTTTTTTTTTCACAACATTTTGGAATCCAATTCAAAATAGCATGTCCGGCCGGGTAATGATTCGAATTGGGGAAAGGTGTTTTGGGGGCTGGTTTTTTTTTTTT
>CM008334.1:14565391-14582581 GCA_002525835.2 Ipomoea batatas | reverse complement strand
TAGGGAAAAAACTGCCACTATCAAATATCAATAGGCGCTTGCAAGATTAAGAGTTTATAGTACAACTAAGATCTCAATCATATATACAAACACAACGAGACAAATCCACAACTTCCTACATCATAATCTCATTGCATGACGTTGCCCTCTATATTACTACAATAACTCAATTGCACATGACACGTTACCAAATACCAATAAATAAATAAAACAAGTACTAAAGATAAAGGTAATAACAATGCTATCCGAAAGAGAATTAAAAAGACTTAGAGAAATTCAAACGAAAAAGTAGTATTTATTTATACTATCATTTTTAGACTAAGTATTTAGATTAGCGTTTTTACAAAATTGCAAACATTTATTTTAGTAACAATTATAATCAATCTCTCATATATTATCTTGCATTCATAAACTTTGAATTCCAATTTAAATAAAAAAATTCAACATTTAATTACATGTGCATTAATATACTTTGAAATACTTATTTAAAAATAAACATTGGGCATCATCTCATTCGCGCAATGCGCGTGAAAAACTAGTAAATTACATAAGCATGATCCATTTTTCACAAATGGAATACAACTCTCTGGCCAACTATTTCTTCGTAAACTATACTTGTCAAGAAAATTTCCCCATTTTACTTCGAAGTCATTAGGTATATATATCCTATGGATATATACAATGTGAGAATTGAAATTTAAAATCATCAAACTTAAGATAAACATAACTAAGATTTCATGGAAATTTTTTCTCAATATGTCACATGCAAAAATGATGTGTAGTATTTAGCAAGACCTTGCAATTGCAATAGTTATAATTGCATCTTGGTATGTAATTATTGTTTGTGGATGACATCCATCCATTGCTCCTAACCAAGTATTCAATAGCCAAACAAATGTTTTCACTGTCTCATCCCATAATAGTAGGGTTGTGTAGCACCCAAAATTTGGGCGGATAACTCATGGATGAAAAGTGAGCACGATAGGATGAAAAGTGCTACGCCAATGATAACTTATGGACGAAAAGTGAGCATGACCAACACTCAGAGACGAATTCTACAATTACCATATAATTTAGGGACGAAAAGTGCAAATTTTCCTTATATTTCACCTAGTATGTACTTTTAAGTAGCAACAGCAAATATTATTGTAAATCAATTAAAAAAATATCATGCACCCACTTTTTAACCACCATAAAATGATAGAAATTCTTATAAATAATACTTCCTCTGTCCCATTTTACCTTGCCACTTTTAGCCCATCGTTAAATTTTTTGTCAAATAACCGTCCAAAACAGGGGTATTTTGGTCTTTTCATGCTTTGATCATCTACTTAACCCTTTGCAGTAGTTTTCCTTACACATTTTCATTCAATGAAGAGGTTCGGCGAAAGCCATGACTTTGTAATGTAGCTCACATGGCTTTCTGATAAGACTCCAAGATACCCTTATTTCAGGCACATTTTAGGGTGTTTTATCGCATCTATAACGTCCTTATCTGGCAAATTATGTGCATAAATGCTTGAAAATTACTAACTGGTGCACAGAAGCTACTTATAGTTCAAAGAAAGTAAAACAGGAGCCCCGGGAGCATATAGAACCAAAAGATGAGCTTAAAGAGCAAACCAGGCAATAGCGGATCCCTAGAGGACCAATCTGGAAGGCCACACGCGTGTGAGCAAGCGTGGAAACTTTCCAGAAGCTTCCCACGCACGCTCACACGCGTGTGAGAGGCGTAGAGGCGTGATGCGCGAAATTCAGCTAGGGTTGTCATTTCGGAGACTATTTAAACCCCTTTGATGAATTTTCAGAGGAGGATTTTCAAGAATTTTAGTCTTCACTTTTCTTAGTTTTTCTTTGGAGAGTTTTCTCCATTTTTTCTTAGTTTTTAGATTAGACCAATCTCCATTGTAGAAGACAACAAGCTTGGATTGAAGATCTTCTTCTCTCTAGGTGACCTCTATTACATTTCTATATTTTTAGTTATCTTGTTCTTGGATTGAATTAGCTCTTACTTTCATTTCATATCATGAGTAGCTAATTTAGTCTAGGGATTTGGATTGTGTGATTGAATATTGCTCTTGTGATGATATTATTTCTATATCTTGGATCTATGAGTTTGTGTTGATGGATTATCTATTCTTGTCTTTTGATTGTTGTTTTGTTGCGATCTTGTTTGGATTTGGCCAATCTAGATGAGAGATTGAGCTCTTGACTCTTTCATGTCTTTGATTTGAAGCTTTACACAATCAAAGTTCCTATGGACTTCTTAAGAATAGTAGGATGGTGTGTAGCTTAAGTGTTTGATAAAATGTCTCTTAGAACTTTGGATGCTTGTAGGCACTCCTAAGTTAAAGAAGCCTTAGTACACAAGGTGGAAAAGAACTAAGACAACACACTCTTGAATAGACAATATCCTAGCAATCCTAATCTTTGACCTTAGACTCTCACTATGCAATATCCATGAACACTATCCAATCCCTACCCCTTTTACATATTCCCAAAATCACTTTTCCTTTACTACTCTTTTGCATCTACAACCAACCAATGAACTACACTCTCACTTGCAATTCCACCCTTCATCACTCTCAAATTCTATGCATGACTCATTCTAGTAAACTCCCGAATGTTTGACACACCTCCACGTCCCTCCTTCGAGACCGACACTCGGGAAGTCATTGACCTTCCGTTTTAACATAAATATCTTTTGACATTCCAACCCTACGCAAAACCGCAATGTCACTTTCGCTGGACCTCTTCATTGGATAAAAATGTGTACGGAAAATCACTGCAAAGGGTCAAAGAGATGACCAAAGTATGAAAAGACCAAAAATACCCATGTTTAGAACGGCCATTTGACGAAAATTTTAACGGTGGACTAAAAGTGGTAAGGACTAAATAAGACTGGCCGCAATGTGGCAAAAATTAATGAAGTGGACTAAAATTGGCAATGTCCCAATAACGATAGGACCCGAAATGGAAATGACTCTACATTTTTAATATATTAAACGTACATTATTTGAGTATTTAATGTACATTATTTGGTAATATATAAAAAAAATCATGTACTTTCATATCATGTATTTTATGTATATAAATAATGTACTTTTAGTATATTAAAAATATTCTTTGTATTTATGGTTCGCACAAATGTGTGGATCATGGTCCATGAAATAATGATTAGAGCTTATGCTGCTAGGATTAATATCCAGTCGTTATACCATGGACCATGGTCCACAATGGATCATGACTGATACTGCAGTTGTGTGGAAATGATACTGCAGTTGTGTTGAACGGATACTGTAGTTGTGTTGAAATGAAACAGCGGTTGCGCGGAACAGAGGCCGTGTCATCCGTCTGGAACTGCAGTTGTGTTGAACTGATACTGCAGGTGTGTTGAACGGATACTGCAGTTGTGTTGAACAAATAAATGTCCTTTGTTCCACGTAATTGCAGTTTCCTTTCAACACAACTGCATTATCTTTTCAACACAACTGCAGTATCCGTTCAACACAACTGCAGTATTAGCCATGATTATGGTCCACAATGCATTGTGGACCATGGCCCACCATATAATTTGCGATTTATATCGTTGTTGCTGACGGTATTGCAAGGCTCGATTTGTGACATATGCATTCCCGCAAGTGTTGGAGCCATGTGGCATCTATGCAGCAAGAAGGAAGAAGAAGGTAAGTTGTAAATGTCGTCGTTCGAACACTAGGAATTGTCATTTGAGAAAAACATTCGTGCTCGTGCTAACTTTTCCAGAAAGTTGCACAAGCTTAGTACGGGTACTGCACGCTCGGGCAAAAGCTCGTGCAACCTTTTCCAGAAAGTTGCACGAGCCCTGCACGATTTATGCACGCTCGTGCAGGATGAGTTCGACTTAAGATTAAGGTCCTTTGTTCCTACTTTGCTCCTTGGCTACTTTGGCTTCTCAATGTTGCAACTTTAAGATAACCATGGTAAATCTATGTTTGAGTGTTAAGTAATCAACTTTTGGAGCGGAGCCTATAAATTGCCTGAAGAAACAAACCTACCTAGTTATCTCGAATTGAAATTAACTATTAAAACTTTTAGATAAGGTAAAATAAAAATAATTAAAGTCAAACTGACCAATAATGTGAATAGGGAAATTAGATGTCTTAATTAAAAAGAAGGCTAAAGTGTCATCCCGCACCATGAACTCTATCCGATGTTTCATGCCGCACCCTGATCTTTTAGAACATACATTTCAATCCGTTAACCATTAATTTTTTTTTCGTCTAGCATTTTTACATTTCAATCCATTAACCATTAATTTTTTTTTCGTCTAGCATTTTTAGCAGGTTTGATACAGATTACAGGTAATAATATTTGACTTTTATTTTTTTGCCTAGCACCTTGACCATTCTCCACATCATTGTCCACGAGGAATAATAGTTGCCACTTGGCACGAAGTTGACCGCCATGGGGAGGCGGCAATAGCCGTAAAACGTTGTCATTTCGTTCTGGCTGTGGGGTTAGTGGTGTGAATTCGGTTTCGTCGGAGAAGATGCCAACTTTTTTCGGTTTGGGTTTGGATTTCTCTTCTGCGAAGACGTTTCAATGCTGTAGGCATTCTTCTCGGATGGTGTGATTCCAAAGGATTTTATATCTGATGAAGAAGAAAAGGAAAGTGAGATAACCAAAGTGTCATGCAGGGTTTTGTTGGTGAGCACGCTGATACGATATCGTCGAAATACAAGCTTGTATTGGAGTCAATTATCAGCCTATTGCCAGCAGAAAAGGGAACGGTTTCGTGCAGCTGCTTTCTGCCAAATTAAAGATCCTGAAAGCCGCCAGCGTACTCAGAGCTTCAAATTCGTTGAAAATAATGGAGGTTGCGAGTCAGGTGGCTCTCCGAGTAGACGATGCTAGTGTGGGTGATTTGTTGATCCCCTCCGTTTCGTCGACAAGCGAACAGTGTATGTGATAAGTCTTGGTATCCAAATGTTCTTTTTGAGCAAGAACAAATTACTCGGTCTTCGTACTTCGAGTGTACGCAACTCCAATACTTAAACAAGATAATGAAAGAAAATTAAGAAACTAATGATAATTCTGCATGTTTTCTTTTGCTGTGTACAGTGTATTTAAAGGCATTGATGTTCCTATTGGAAGAGAGCAAAAATTAAAGAACATATATTTTAAATTAAATATTGCAACTAGAGGAAATCTGCTCAGGACCATTTAGATATCTCTTCCATGCATGCATAGCTGTAGATAAGGTCATATTGTTTGCTCTAGGGAATCTGTCAAAAGATTGGTATCTTCCATTTATCCATAAACAAATTAATCGCCTTGTTTGTGTCTGTGATTGCGGCTTGACCGAAGAGGTGGTAAGTTATTACTTACGGTGTGTGGTGCAGACTCCGTATCAGTATGATGTTGATATAGTGATGATTATGCTTGAGGAGTTCTTGTTGCAGGGGAAGAGTCCCGGCTCCGACAATCCACCCAGGAGGAGCAAAGGGGATTTCGCGTTCACCACCACCGTGCCGAAGGAAAATTCAAAGTAAATGGTCCAAATGGGTGCCTTAGATGTCCATTCTGTGCTGGAAATTAAAGAAGCTAAGAAACAAGATTACAAGTACAAGGATGGAGGCAATATTTTGGTCACTGGTCAACAGAAGGTCCACGTCAGCTTAACCGGTGCCATGTCACCATGGTAACTGGAAAACCTGCTAAAAATGCTAGACGAAAAAAAATTAATGGTCAGTGGATTGAAATGTATGTTCTAAAAGATCAGGGTGCGACATGAAGAATCGGATCTAGTTCATGGTGCGAGATGACACTTTAGCCTAAAAAGAATAGTTCCTACCTATTTATTTCTTCTATATCTTTTAGCTCATTTCCGTTATTACGTATTTATCATTGAGTATTTTAATAATTACTTGGTACTATTTTTGTTACTTGTTTGTCTTTCTTGGAATCCATGAAGTCCTGTGTGTTACTGCATCTAATAATTTTAAAATATTTTATTATTAATTACAATTAAAACAAATATTTATTGGGAGTACACTCTATTTTTGTTAAAAAAAAAAATAAACATATATTTTAATCACTTTAGCAAGGTGTTTGAGAAGATCAAAATGCTATATACAATTTTTTTTTATTTAATCATATTATATTATTCACAATAAAAAATATTTAATCATAATAAACTAATAACAAATTTATAAAATTGGAGAGTTAATAAATCTTATAAATAAGAAGTTTCCTTTATTTTACTTTGCCTTCCTGAAAACAAATTTGTCCAAATAAAGCGTTTCTCATTTGGAAAGAATTTTAAATTTGTTAGTTGTGGTTTGTAGTCTTGGATTGGTTGAAGTAATTTTCATGTCCATATAAGCGATGCTAATTTCCAAGCTATAGGCATCATGAAGTTGGCTTTCTATGAGATTTTATAGTTAGCTTATCTACTCAAATTTCTACTTTATGATATATGAAACTTCAAGTCACGTAAACAATCTAAAATAAATCAAATACGATGAAAACTCATCAGCAAGCCACACATACGAAGCCCACAAGCCCACAATGCACACCAGTACCTTTGCTCGCACGCAACCTACACAAGCGTGCAGACATTGTGCAGGGCTCGTGCATTAAGAGTTAATTCAATTTTTGTCTTATATTTATAGGTGACAATCCATTTTAAGTCTGATCTCTTTATATATATATATTAGGACATTCACTTTTGGTCATAGTATTATTATGGCACGACTATTTTTAGTCCTTTATCAACAAAATAGTTTAAATATCGTTATATACAAAGGCATTTCCATCTTCAATTATGGATTTTTTTTAAAAAAATAAACATAAAAAATATAACGGTTCAACCTACTTTGTATAAAAAAGATTGAAATGTCTTTGTATTTAACGACATTTCAACGATTTTGTTGAAGGAGGATAAAAATGAACATGCCACAATAATACTAGGATTAAATGAGAATGTTCTAATAAAAAAAAATAAAAAATAGGTTATCACCTCTAAATCTATGACAAACAATGAAATTAACTCTAAAATTTAATTTGCTTTTTGAACAAGTCATGTGGTGCATCGTTTCCTTAATCACCTCTCATCATAATTCAACTGGTGAAATATTCACATTCCCCTTACGCGTATCTAAAGTCAAATTAATTTCATTCATCAATTTGCTTTCAATTCCCTCTCGCACTAAATCATCTCCTCTACAACTTCAAGCACTCTTTATTTCGATAAAAACATGCACCCTTTTCATTCCAACATTTTATGTGACATGTGTTTCCAATCTGTTTTGATATATACATACATAAAAGATGACGGGTGGTGGAGGAAAATCCCTGGAAAAAACACCGACATGGGCTATCGAAGTGGTGTGTTTTTGTTTTGGTTGCAGTTTCGATTGTGATTGTATGAGTACATCATCCATCTCATAGGAGAGGATAATGGTTTTGCCATATATGCTACTGTTCTTCATATATAAATAGTTAGATCATGAATGGTCAAAGTACATCTTAATTATTTAGAGGCACCTTTAAACATGTACTGATTTTATTAGCATTGGGCTGACTCAATTAAGGAACAAAGTGCTGGCCATATTAATTTTGTCATGAGTGAGAATTTTGAATTCCTAATCTCATAAGTTATTGTTAAGGTCGTTTGTTATTACTTTGCTCCTTGGCTACTTTGGCTTCTCAATGTTGCAAATTTAAGACAATTGACACAATACACACATATTAACAAAATACTATTAAAATTTGCCAGGAAATGCAAAAATCAAAGAAACAAAACAAAAGAATTAGAACGCATCGATTGCAATATCATTAAACAAATGAAGACAAATAGTGGATTCACATTTCACTCTTCCTTTTTCTTTTTTAAGTATGATGTTATGCAAGTCATAACTTCTTTACGAAAGAGTTCAAAGTTTAATACAAAAACAATTTACACCTTAATTATATTACATATTCAAAAAGTTTTAACTTTTTCAATTCTGATAATACCCAACTTATTTGCGTTAGTTGGCCACATGATCCTGCATCATCCACCATGTGGTCGTCCACCCCAACCACTTTGCAATAAGCCAATAACATCAACCTTTGGCCACACATTATATTGCCCATTGTATAAAATAAAAAAGTAATTCCAACTCATTTTTTGACCAAACTTCATATTTAGAAGTAATCCTTACCATCTTTTACATGAAGGCCTCCATACCATGTCGAGTTGATTTACATCATCTTCAATGGCATGTCCAGTAGACCCCACACCCAATCGGGAGTCTATCTCTCAATGCCAATGGCTATCCCTGCTTTGGAGGTGGCAAGGGTTGGTGCTTAATAAATTGATTACGTAGCACGAGGATCGGACACGAGTGTGTGGCACAAGGCATGACAAGCGCGTGCGAGGGCTCGTGCTAACTTTTCTACAAAGTTGCACGAGCCCTGCACGATTTCTGCACGCTTGTGTGAGCTGCGTACGAGCGAAGGTTTTGGTGTGCATTGTGGTCTCCGTATGTGTGGCTTGCTAATGAGTTTTCATATACGTGGCTTGAAGTTTCGTATATCATAAAGTAGAAAATTGAGTAGATAACTTAAGCTAACTAAAATCTCATAGAAAGGCAACTTCATGATTGGTGAGCTTTCGTAAGCTCCCAAATTAGAACCTTAAACACGTAGTAGTGAGGGTAAGGGTCGATCCCGTATTATGCTGTGGACCCAAGTCCACCTTGCAAGGTGGACCTGGGTCTGTCGTTTTTGTCTTTTCTTTTTTTTTTTTTAAAAAAAATTAGTAAACATATTGTTGAATATAGAGTTGTCCTAAAATGTGTGAATGTAGAGGTTTCAAAGTGTGAATGTAGAGTATAGAAATCGTAAATGTAGATTTATGATTGTGTGAATGTAGAGTTGTCCAGAAATGTGTGAATGTGGAGGTTTCAAATTGTGAATATGGAGTATAGAAATCGTGAATGTAGAGTTATGCATGTGTGAATCTGTAATAGAGTTAAGAAGTTCTAGCAACTTGTAGCCCTGTAATGTGTGAATGTGAAGTTCTCAAGTTGTGAATATGGAGTATAGGACCTGTGAATATAGAGTTTTGAATGTGTGAATGCTTAACAGTGGTAATATAGTTACTAAACATATAATCCTGTAATGTGTGAATGTAGAGTTTACAAATTGTGAATGTAGAGTATAGTGTATGTGAATGTAGACCCAAGTCCACCTTGCAAGGTGGACCTGGTGCAAGGTGGACCTGGGTCCACGGCATAACAACCCCGATCCCACGAGGAGTAACTAGTTTAATGCATGAGTTCAAATTAAAGAGGGGGTTTGGTATGAAATTAACGTTCAAAATAAATAATTAAATAAAAATAGAAAAGATGAAAATCAAGCCAAAGTTTACTAACGAAATCAAATTAATTAAATAAAAATAGAAAAGATGAAAATCAAGCCAAAGTTTACTAACGAAATCAAATGAATTTTCAACACTTGGTCTAAGAAAATATTCACCACCGGATCTTAATTACTGTTCATCAACTACAAGACAAATTCACTTGCATTTGAGCATTCATTGTGGAATTCATTCATGTTTTTCCTTAGTCATAGGTAGTCAAACACAAGCGGTATTAACTACCCCTAACTATCAAATAACACAAGACAAGCGCTTATATTTAACTTGATAGCAGCATTAAAACGAGAAAAACCAACAAAACTAAACAACATAAACACAAGCGGTTATGTTACATTTAGATTAATATTCTTCCTATGATTAAATTAACACTAAGCCGTGATAAAATTAATCATAGTTGCTACTTAGAAAAGAAAATCAATTATAAGAATTCACTTTCTAATTTAGCTATGAATTGAATCAGATAATTAACAAGCAGGCCTCCTAGTCATTAAATGAGACAACCAATTAAGAAAATAATACAGAAGAATATTAAATACTCATTGCAGATAAGTTAACTCAATAAAATAGAATTTTGTCTCTCAGTATAGAGAACCGGGGTTCACATAATCTTGACCAAGTTTAAGAATTAGCCTCGCAGGGCCATGAACCAAAAAACTTAACAGGAAAAGAAAAAATTGTAAACCGTAAAAAAATATAAAATAAAGTAGATAGTCTGATTCCCAAACAATAGGAACTCACCCCTATTTATACACTTCTAACTTCAACAAAAACTCTTAAATTGAGGAAAATAATTAATCTGAAAATTAATATGAACCTCTCAAAAATAGACCCAAATGGTGAAAATTATCTTTGCCATCCGTTTTCTTGCTGCCATTGTTGACTGACAAGTTCTCCTCCAAGCTTGGCCGTCGAAATCTGTGCTGCAGTTGCCGACGAAGTCTTCTCCGGTCATTCGTACGTACACTGCTCAGGGAAAACAATTAACAAACTAAACATTTAAATTTCTTTTGTTTATTTAATGACACTAGGTTATATCAATCATTATTGCATGGACCATGGTCCACACAGCTGTGTGGACCATGGTCCATGCAATAATTTGCCAGGTTACAATATACTTTGTGTCATGTTTATTAAACAAATAAAGAATTGAATTGGGCCATAATGTTATGGACTCAAGCTTCAAATAATATAAAATAAAATCAAGAAATTGGGCTAAAGGCTTGTTGAACTCAAAACTTAAATTATTAACTAGATAAAATATTTATTTAACTAATTAATTATTAAACTCTAAAATTAAATAATTATTATATAATTGTAAATAATTATTGAAAAAATATTATTAAGATGTACATAAAATAAGAGTGTAAAATATGCCTATCAAATTTCCCCACACTAAAACACTTGCTTGTCCCCAAGCAAAAATATGATTTGCTAAATAAATTAAAATGAAATTCCGAAAACGCATAACACATCATGAACAATAATCTGAAGCACCCTGCAATTAATAAGTTAGCACCACTGTTCAAAAATGGAGAGAACTAAATAAGTAAGCCCTCACAGGAATATCACTCATCACGCTCAAGTGTTTGATGGGTATAGATTCCACTCATGTTCATTCCTATAAAATTGCTCTACCATAGGCTTGCATATCTTCTCAATCACCACTACAAGAGCCATGCATGACACGAATCATAAGGACTTTTCACAGGTTGTAATGGGGTTAGGGTCACGGTAGGGAATATTTAGGAAAGTAGCTCAAAAAAGCTTTGAAATTAGAGGAGCAAATAAATACAAAGAATCCAACGCACTCAATTCTCATTCAAAACCACTCTCTTATTGACTTCAACACTAGTAATCTAGTATCATTCTAAAAAACAAATAATTCTTCCTCAATATTACAAGAGCTTTTCCTTACTCCATTTATTCAAAAGTAACTTCAACCTCAAAACTAATTGATGATTCTTTCTCATTTTCCCATAAGTTTTCAGCAACATTTTTTCCATTTCAAACATATATTCGTCATTTTTTTTATTTATTTTTCAATCCTTCATACTTTTTTTTTGAAATCTTGAATTGCCTTCACTTTCTTTGTTTTTAAAAGGCCAAAAACAAATTGCCAACGAAGAGACAACCCACCTCACTCTCAATCTTATTAACAAAAATAAGTGATCTCCCCCACACTTGTTCATCACAAACCACGTAGATTACATAAGGAATTTAAAATTTGCTCCACTAGTTATTCAGTTGGGTCAAGGCATTAATTTATGGTATAAAAGGCTTGTAATGTGGTTCAAATAAAGAAAAGAAAAGGTCAAAAAGCTCAAAGTGGGTTAACAAAGGAAAATAGATCATAGGACAAATTGGTTATTTGGCTAGTGAGGCTCAAAATCAAATAATGGCCTTAATCACACTTGAATCATGCATGGTCAAATTAGCTTTAACAGAGAATCAAGGCAAGTTCTAGAGAAACAAAATTATGGAAGAAATCACACAATAGAAAGAAAATAAGACCGAAGTGTCAGTCAATGGCTCAAAGTCTCACAGGTTTATTGCTTACTTAATCTAGCCACTACATATCAAACAAGAATTCTAACAAACTAATCACAACTTGCCAAATTATCTATTGAATCATGTTATGAATTTCAATAAAGGAAAATATAATATTTTTTCCAAAAATAATAATAACAATACTTACTTTACATAAAAAAGCAATAAAATATTTTTGAAAATTTTGACATAAACAAAAACAAATAAAACTAAATTCCCTCCCCCACACTTATTATCAGCATTGTCCCTAATGTTAAATAAAATGCATAGAAGAAATAAAGGTATAAATAAATAAGAATAGTGAATAAAAGAAAAAGAATGGAACAAAGTCCCCTTGGGTTGCCTCCCAAACAGTGCCTTCGTTTATCGTTGTTGGCTCGACTTATTGCTTTAATAATTCTTTAAATTTCCATCGTCTTTTTGAGTACCTTTGACGATTATTATTATTCAAAGGAATAGTACCTTCCTGCAAATTAGTACTCAAAAATAATTTATTAATTTTTTCATCTTTATTTTCATTAGATGCAATCTCATCGAATTTAACAACCTTCAAAGAATCAACAAAAATTGCAAAATTATCATCACTATGAGATTTTATGGTATCATAAATATTAAAACTCACAAATTCACCATTAAACTCCATAGTAAGCATCCCACTATGAATATCAATTTTAGTTCTTGCAGTTTTTAAGAATGGCCTTCCTAACAAAATATGAGGAATTTTATTATTATTTTCTATATCAAGCACATAAAAATCAGTAGGAAAAACCAAATTATTAACTTCAACAAGCAAATCCTCAATCACACCCCTAGGATAAGTAGTAGATCCATCAGCCAATTGAATTACTACACAAGTTTTCTTAAGGGGTCCAAGATTTAAAGAAGTATAAATAGAATATGGCATTACATTAATAGAAGCTCCTAAATCTAACATAGCTTTTTCAAATTTCACACCACTTATCATGCATGAGTAGTAAACATACCTGGGTTTTTACACTTTTCAGGAAGATTATTTTGACTAGCCACAAAGACATTCTCTTGCACTTTCACTTCCTCAACTTTTCCTTCATTTTGTTTCTCTTGTATAGTGCATAACTCTTTCAGAAACTTTAGATAAGGAGGTACTTTTTTAATAGAATCTAACAATGAATTATTACCCTCACATTCACGAAATGTCTCATATAAATCATTATTTGACTTTGTTTTTCTTGTTTCTAAAAGAGCTTGAGGAAATGGGGGCCCTGGTTTATAATCAGAAAAAGAGGAAAACTTACCTTGAAACTTCTCTTTATTGTTGGCAATGTTTCCTACACTTGTTTCATTGTCCAAATCAACATTCCTTTCTAGCGACATACCTCTCACACTAATTGCACTTACATTCTCTTTAGGATTAACAACTGTTGGTCCCGATAGGGTGGAAAACGTCTAGAGGGGGGGGTGAATAGACTTTTTAACAAATTCAAAAATTATAACATTTCGGTAATTTCAACTCTAGGTAGCAAGCATAAAGCAAATAAACAACTTAGAGTTCGCAGCGGAATATCAGTACGTAAAGTGCTATAAATAACTTGATCAGATATGAAGAGATATATCGTATGCAAAGGCAAACCCAGATGATAAATAAAGAATGAATAGTAAATGGGTTTGTATGAATCAGGAGGAATCCCTTACAAATAAATGTGAATAGTGAGTGAATAGTAAGGAATAGTGTGTGAATAGTGCATGAATAGTAAACAAGCTCTAGGAAATTGAAATGATCAGAACATGCACTTTGACTATGAAGACTTAGAATAAAATATGCAATGTAATGCTATGCATGCACACGTATGACTTGCAACACCCAGATAGATATATCAGTTAGTGGGTTAGTACGGGATATGCATGCAAGAATAAATATGGTGCAAGCAAAGTAAAGAGACAGAGAGATTTATAGTGGTTCGGAGATGGTGTAATTCTCCTACTCCACTTCTTCCTTCACTCCAAGGAAGATTTCCACTATCTTCAATCAACCAGATACAAATAGTGGATCAGTGCCCTTCTAGCATCTGCTACTCCGAATGCTCTTTGCCTACAGCAACACTCAAACCCGAACGTCTTGCACCCAGCTACGTTCACGAGCGTCTTGCACCCAGCTACGCTCTTCAACCAAGCGTTTTGCACCCAGCTACACTTAGTCTTCACGAGTGTTCTGCACAAAGCCGCACTCCTCCGAGTATCCCGCACAATGCTATATTCTCGAGCTTTTCTCCCGAGCGTCTCCCTACGCTCCCGAGCGTCTCGCACAAAGCCACGCTCCTTCCGAGTGCCTTGCACTCAACTCGGATTTCACAAGCCGCACCTGCAACTCTCCTTTCCTCTACTCACAGTAGATATGATGTTACAAAGAAATATTTTTCTTCTTCTCTCTGACTTGAATTTTTCTATTCAGCTCAATACTTGCACTCTCCAATTTTTCTTCTCTCCTTCGAAATAATAATTTCTTTAGATAGCTCAATATTTGCTCAGATGTTGTGATGTGGAGAGGTGCTTGTCTTCAAGTCTTGCATGGGTATTTATAGCTTGAAGAAGCTATCTACCCGTTGTAGATCTTCAAATCTTGATCGTCCATTTTGAATCTTGAAATTATTTGCCAACTTGTTCTGAAGCTCTTCATGGCCTTTGTCAGATGAATTTGAAAATTGGCCTATGTCATTACTCCTCTTGTAAGAAGCCCATTCGTCCAATTGCACTCTTCAGATCTTGAATTTAATTTCCTTATCAAGATGGCCTCCAATTTTGACTTTTCAAGTGTGAAAACTTGACTTTGTAATTTCTTCTTCTGATTGTCAAGTTGATCTCTCCAAAATATTTCCTCCAGTGACTCTTGCTTGAGCATAAATTATATCACCGAAAATTCACCGACACCTCCAAGTTGGTCTTCATCAAATTTCGAAATTTGTCTCCAAAAATTAATTTTGGATTTTTGAAATATTATCCCGAAGTTATATTTAATTTTGGCTCCAATCTCAGTCCAAAAAGTTACTTTTGGATAGAATTTATCTTACCAAAAATTAAATTTTCACTTAGGAATTTTTCCTCCAAGATTTGAATTTCTCTTTGTATTTTTCGCTCGCTAGTATGTAAAGAGTATCATCCTGCTGGTCATCCTCCTCCTCTGTTTTATCATCCTGATGAGCTTAAAATAAATTCTTCACTTCAAGGTTCAAACACTAGACCTTCTAGTTCATGCTTTATACTCTGACCATTGCTCCATATTAACTCCTTGGTTAATATTCTTCTCAAATAATCTTTATTCTCAGAATGGCCTTAGTAGCATTTTCTCCTTCTTGCATAAATAAATTCGAACCAGCTTCACTATTCAACTTGTCATCTGAAAGTTGTCCTCCTTCCCTTGTTGAGTCATCCTCATATTCTCCAAATAAAATATTAATCCTAGGTTTCGAACCAGAGACCTTTGACTTGTGTTGTGCGCTCCTTGTCCAATCTCCATTTCATCTTTTGATGACTTTATCTTTTGTAATCTCATTCATCACAATGGTTCTTACCTAAATGACAATGATTCTTAGCGGGTTATAAACGGGTTAACACGATAATATTAACGGGGTAAACAGATTCTTAACAGTTTAACGAGTTGACTCTTTAAGACACGAAACATAACAGATTCTTAACGGGTCAACCTGTTAACGCCCGGGACATGTTAAGGCTAAACACTAACCCGTTATTTTCGTGTCCGGTCTTGTGTCGTGTTAACGAGTCGTGTCCATAATTGTCAGGTGTGGGAGAAGAGGGGGGGGGGTAGTTCACAAGAACTAGCGGCTTCCCGTATGTGGTTCCGAAATCATGTTAGAGAAGTAGGCCGGTGCGAGCAAGGCTTGGTGTTTGAGACAATGATGGACTTGGTCACTTGGAAGCATGTAGTTATTGGGATATCATTTTGAGGGGTCTCTGAAATGAGCTGTGATCTGAATAGCCTGGCGGTGCCGTGGAGGCTGGCGGAGGAGAAGAGTGGTTGGTGGAGGAGGAAGACAGTATAGATGGAAAATATCACTGGAAATGACAAAAATGCCCTTCTATTTTACGGAAACTTAACGTCAATTTGGACGGTGGATTAAAATTGTCCAACTTTTATTAAGTCTGGACAAAATGTGGCAAAATTAATAAAAGCGAGCTAAATGTGTCCAACGTGCAATAAATGTAGGACAAAAAACTAATTTGACTCTAAAAAATTACACTCCGAAATAACAAAAATTGTGCACTTGAAATCACAAAATATGTACTTGAAGGCACAAATGAAGGCCAAAATCCTACACTCAAAAGTACAATGTGCAATAGAAGCAATTTATGGTACCAAAAATGGAAATTATTCAATTAAGTGTTATTGAAGCAATTGTCATACAAATCGTTTGTAAATTATTGAAAATAAGACAAAACATACCATAAACACTTGCATATAATTGTGCACTTGAAGGCATAAAAGTGTGCAATTGAAGGCATAAAAATGTGTACTCAAAAGCCAAAATTATGCACTCGAATGGTTAAATATGTTCAATTGAAGCAATTTATAGTAACAAAAAAGAAAATTATTTAACTGAAGTGTTTTTTTTTCTTTTTTTGAAAAATTTACTTAAGTGTTATTGAAGCAATTTTCTATACAAATGTTTAAATACAATTAATTTTGCATAATTAGGCATAATCGTAACAAAACAAAACAATAACTTAATTTCTCACTAAGTTTTAAATGTTCAAGCATAATTACCACAATGCATATGAAGGTTAATTTTTATTTTTTTTTCCTGCTAAAAATCCAATAAAAAATGTGTATAATTATTTTTTTCCTGCTAAAAATCCAATAAAAATGTGTATAATAAATCAAATTAGATAAAGTTATAGCATAGAGGCTAAATTGATTTAAGTTTGAAGGTCAAAAAGATGAGATTCTGTATTTCTCAAATCTGAACTCTATAGCATAATCTCGGATAACATACAACACAAATGCTTGATAATTGATACGTTCACCTAAGATTACATTACAGGTATACTCTTCGTCATTGCCGGCCAGCTACTACATCTCATATCAAACTCGCCGGATTTCCAAACCACAGAACAGATTGCCTTAATTCCTTCGGGTGAGACACTAGTAGTTTACACAGATCATTGAAGTGAAATGATGACCCCATAAGAACTTCACACTAGTTGTTGAATGGAACAAAGCATGCATATATACACAAATTCCT
>CM008334.1:14548410-14558723 GCA_002525835.2 Ipomoea batatas | reverse complement strand
TCTTAATTTATGTCCCTCTTTTTGTATGATAATAAATGTATACATTTTATTTTAAATGTTGTACACTTCAATGTTATTAGACAAAATTGTCCATGCTACATTATTGTTATACAAACCTACCCTTACACCATTATAACACCGTTAGTTTTTAACTTCATCATTATTATCATACACCTATATCTATCATATTATTTTCTTATTCCTTAATTATCATTTTAGTGAAATCATTATATAATTAATTTAATGGTTGATTATATTTTAATTAAATTTCTATGCATAGTAAATCATATATGTGTGCATAAAATACATATATTATTTGTGTATATATAATTAGAATTAAAAATTTTAATTATTTATATTTATTAATGTTTTAATATTGGGCATGAACTTTCTGCACATTGTGCTTACAAATACTAGTACAATAATACACACAAATATTTAGATTAAAATAGTAATATACTACATTCACCTTTTGTATAAACTTCTACAAACAATCAATTAGCATATTAAAATCACTAAATTGCATGTATTACCAACTCAATGAAATATCAAAAGGAGCAATTTACATACAACAAAAACAAAAATTGTAATAAACTAACCTTTAAATTGACAATTCGATGTATCTTAAATCCTAATCTCATGCTTGTCATTTTTGCTTCACATATTCATCTTCACTCAAGACAATATTTAGCGAGAGTTTTGAATAAGAGTAGCATATATATATGAAGACTCAAAGATGAAATTTGGAAAAATTTTATAAAATGACTAATTTGTTCTTTAATAATTTGAAAATTCACAATAAATTATTAAGTTTTACAAAATCTATAAATAATGGATTCAAACTGCCACTTTCAAAATAATTAAAGGGGAAATTTTGTATAGAGTAATAATTAATGAGTTTAGTCTATAATTGAAGTACAACTAAATGACTAAAACTGTCATTTTCCCAAGTTAATATTTTAGAACCACTTAATTCTATTTTTTTTAGAAGAAGAACTTAATGCATTAAATCAGAATAAAGACAATCAACAAGAAACAAAGGAGGGGAATCAAACCATTCCACGCAACCTGACTCAGAAACGGCTTCCCACAATTAGTTCTATATTTTAGAACCACTTAATTCTATTTTTAGTCCTCGAGAATTATAGTATTAATACATTTTTTTGTTACATTTATTTACTTGCCACAATTAGTTCTATATTTAAAATTATTTCATTCAACTCTTTAATAAAATGACTAATATATAATTTCATCATTCAATTAAAATAGTTTACAGAAGTGAAAAAGAAATTACATGTTGTGACCGGGGCCTCTTGTTCGCGGAGGAACTTTCTTGACTCCTTTTCTGCTTGACTGCTTCTTTAGTTTCAGTGAGTTGATTGGCGCTGTAGGTCTTAGGATTCTCATCTCACAACTTACTGTAATGATCGTCAGCACATAGGGATTCAATGAAGAAAGTCAGGCAAATCTTATGGTCCAGTCCTCGACTACCTGAGCTTTCTTTTGCCAACTTTTGATGAATCTTGCTTCCATGTCGGCAATCGTTTCACCACTTAGCATTTTGAAATCTTTGAATTTCTTTAATGCTATAGTAAGCTTATTATCCTTCTCTTGTTCATCTCCTTCACCTATTTTGATAAGAACTTCCCAAACATCCTTCGCCGTTTTGCATTTTCGAACCTTCGAGAAAGTTGCGTCATCAATGGCTTTGAACAAAATATCCTTGGCAATGTTGTCCAAGTTATTTCGCGTACGATCTTCCGGACCCGATTCCTCTTTGGGTTTAGGAATGTACTGTGGTGTTGTACTCGTTTGTGCTACAGCGGTATTGATTTTGAGAATTTTGATCGGACCGTCAGTAATGACTTCCCACATTTCATCGTGTAGTGCGGATAAATGAACCTGCATGCGAATTTTCCAATCATCAAATTTTTCTAATGAAAATAATAGGTTAGGAGCCAAGTCTCTCTTCATATTGAAGTTTTGAGATCTGTCTAGCAGTCAAAATTTGACTAAAATAGACAACCGCTCTGATACCACTTGTTGGTCCCGATAGGGTGGGAAAAGTCTAGAGGGGGGGGTGAATAGACTTTTCAAACAATTCAAAATATTATAACACTTTAACAGAAATAATTCAAGTGAATAAATTCAACTTGAATTGCACAGCGGAAATAACGATATGGTAAAGTGCTATAAGATAATCAACGTAAAAACGATGAGATAATCTGCATGCAAAACGTTAGAAACACTTAGAATATATCAAATGATAAGTGTATGAAGTTTGGTGCACATGCATACGTGGGATCATGCAAACCCAGATGTGTAATTTGAATTACACGTACGGAGTGGATTGTGAAATATGTAGCAAGATAAAAGATGTGCCAGGATAAGGATATATCTTGCATGCAAAAGTGCTTTCACACAAACCCAGATGATAAGATAAATATGCAATGAATAGTAAATGGGTTAGCTCAGATCAGTTTGCAAAAACTAAAGCTACTGCAAGTAAAGTAAAGAGACAGAGAGATTTATAGTGGTTCGGAGATGGTGTAATTCTCCTACTCCACTTCTTCCTTAAACCCCAAGGAAGGTTTCCACCATCTTCAATCACCCAGATACAATAGTGAAACTCCAAGTGCTACACAAGCATTTCTCCGAGTGTTTTGCACAAAGCTACACTCCAACCCGAACGTCTCGCACAAAGCTACGTTCCCTAGCGTCTTGCACCCAGCTACGCTCCTTCAACCAAGTGTCTCGCACAAAGCTACACTTAGTCCTTCCGAGTGTCTCGCACAAAGCTACACTCCCGAGTGTCTCGCATAAAGCTACACTCAATTTTCTACACACAGTAGAAATGGGTTTCACAAAGAAAGTATTTTTCTCTCTCTTCTCAGACTTGTATTTTCACGTTTGTAGCTCAAGAACTTGCTATTCTTGTGTTTTGCAATACTTCGTATTTTTATCTCATCAACTGATCCGCAAGTTCATCTCTTAGTTCTTCAAGTCTGTCTCCTTTTTATAACTTGAAAAAGTTATATGCCCGTTGTGAAAATTCAAACTTTAACGTTCACTTGATTTGATAGCTCTTCTAGCTTGATCTGTATCATTGATTGACTTTGGTAGGCTCTGTCAGATGAATTTGAATTTTGCTTGCTTATCCCTTCAGAAAGTCTTCTATCAATCTGACAAGTATGGGCCTTTGTAAATTATAGCCTCCAATTTTGACTTCTTGCACCTTATGGTAATGTGAACTTTTGACTTGTTCACTTTTGATTTTGACAAATCAAACACTTCTTTTCAATAATTCACTCCGTGACTCTTGCTTGAGCTATAAATAATTTCCACCGAAAAAATCCTTGACTTTTTCGTAAGTTAAATCAGCTCCAAGTATAAAGTATTTGATTTACCTCCTTTGAATTTCTTCTCGCTGGTGCATGTATTTTCTTTCCAGATTCGGAAGTCATCCTCATTCTAAATTGAATTGAGGTCATCTTGTTTCCTAATTTGGAAGTCGTCCTCATCCTGATTTGGAATTGAGATCTTCCTCATCCTGATTTTCTTTCTATTTCTGGAAAGTCAGCCTATTCTCGATTAATTGATTTTAAGTCTTCATCTTCTCAATTGAATGTCATCCTCTTCAATTTTGCAATGTCAACCTCATCCTCTTCAATGTCAGCCTCTCGATTTCAATGTCATCCTGACCAAATTGATTCGAGACTCATCTTGATTTCAATTGATTGAGGTCATCCTGATCTGGTGTCATCCTGATTGAACTCAGCCTGATTGAGGTCATCCTGATCGATGTCATCCTGATTGAACTGTCAACCTCTTCTTTAAAATTGATTTGTGAGAGAACTCATTCAATTTTGACTTCTTCAATCTTGACTTGTGCTAGTCATCCTCTTCCTTGATAAATTAATTCTTCCAAAAGAAATAATCCGAGGCTTGAACTCGTGACCTTAGCGTCGAAGATAATTCCGGTGCTCGATCATTTTTTCACTTCTTCTATTTTTATTTAGTGGAAGCAAACGACTTACAAGTATAAAATAATTTTATACTCTATTGTAAATTTCAAACCGTCGTTGCTAATTTTGACTAGGCTTTGACTTTGGACATAAAATGTTGCTAGACTCAAAATAAAATTGGGGGGGGTCTAAAATACATATTTGGTTCATCAAAACAATTACACTATATTCCTAACAATGTGCCAAATGCGTTCTCCTGTTTGAAATGACATACCATAAGGTACAACGCAATTTACACATGCGTTCAACTGTTCTTCTCAGCGCACTACGAACATGAGGCCCATTTAATGGGCATGATGATTCTTCCTGAATATTAATCTCTTGCGTCACAACTTGGTAAAACGGAGACTGAGTGTTAAAAGTGATAAGAGGTAAAAATATTTATGTTATATTTTTCTTTTGCATATATATTATATTTACATGAATTTGTTGTAATTAAATATTTTTATTTTGCTATTTTTATGAAGGAGCTAAATGTAGGAAAATGTTAGGTACGAACAACAAATTCATGTAGTTTTTATGTTACGAATATGTTTATTATTTCTTAGTAGTGTGTTAGATAAAAATTTTTTTATGTAGGAGATCAAGTTGTGGCACTCATATGTTGTTTGCCGAATAATGATTCAAATGCTAATGTGGATTTTAGTATTGCGCCGCAAAATACTTTGTTTTTGTCAAGAGAAATTTCGTTTGAAGAGTTATCAAATGAGATAAAAATTTGCCTAAACGTAAGTCATGATGAGGATATTATGCTTTAATTTGGGGAAAATATCACCAAAATCCATCCCAACAAGGTGATACTATTTTTCCAATTCCCATCACCAACAATCAAAGTTGGTCATTTTTTTTAAGTACCATGGTATTGTTCGGACCTTTATTAATTTGTGTTAAGCGACAACCGTCTAATCCGATTGTCAATTTCAACATTGCTCGCGGTCGCGGAAACGTTGCCCACACTCATATTCCACATGAACAACAAAGGTCTATCTCCTTTAATGAAGTTGGTGGCCCTTCCACCCGCAGAACACGTGTAGATAGACGACCGACGGTTGAACAAGTAGATGCTCCTGAGTTGGACATTGGTGATTATGATTCTGATGGAAGTAGTGATTGATTATGTATAAATGGGAGTGTAAAAAGAGGGTGTAAATGTCATTCCGCTGAGGATTGGGGCTATGGCACGTATTTGTGTGAATTATAAAATTCTATGCACTAAAGTATTGGAATTCACTAGAATCCAAGTAAAATATGATTTAGGAATTAAAATAAAATAAAAGATGCAAATAAAATAAGGGGAAAACTATATGATAAAAGAATGGGTCAGATTAGAGATATTGCAATCTTGATGCTCTAACAATTTTAGAATTAGGGAAAAATAATTAACCAAGGGATTTATTGGCAATGCACTCAAGAATTCAAGTTAGCTACTTTCGTAATCAATAACAAGAATTAGGCTAAGATTGCCCCACTTTCGTGATGCATCAATCATAACCTTAAACACAAAAGCATTATAAGCCCCCAAATTACCCACATTCTCATAGTAGGAAAAATTGGGTTGAAATTGGTTAGGCTGAGTCTTTCACCCAACTTTCGTTGTGATGAAATCCTCCCCAAAACAAATCAATAAAAGATGCGCATCAATTATCAATAAGAGGAAAATATAATCCAACTCAAACATAAACTCTAGATCAATAAATTATCCCTTTATGCAATAATTATAACCCTAGCATCAAGAATAGCAATAGAACCCTAATCCAAACCCAAAAGCTAACTACTCATGCATCATAAAAGTAAACAAAGCAAAACTATAATCAATCATCATAAATATTGCAAGGAATATAAATGGAAGAGAAAACATTACTGATAATGAAGAACAATCCAACTTCAATCTTTGATTCCAAGCTTGAAATTAAATAATCTAATCTATAACTAATCTAAACTATACTAGGGAAATATAAAGAGAAGGGGAAAGATAAACTAAAACTAATTAGGGTTCAGAACTCTGTAAGGGGACCTCCTTTAATTGTAGAGAATAGGTAGAATATATAGGAGATAGATGGGCCTTGGCCCATTAGGCAACTTTCAATTCTTTTCCAATTTGTATTCTTGTTTCCTTTCTTCCTTGTAATTCCCTTTTCTTCCAGAACTTGTCCAAAATGCTCCAAAATTCTTCATTTGTTGTTCCTTGTAGATAATTCAACACTTGGACAATATAACACACAAACAATTCCCAATTTCACTAGGACAAGGGAAATAAGCATCAAAACAACTAAAATAAGGGGTGAATAATTGTACAAAATAGTGGATATCAGTGATACTAGTGGAATTGGTGATGGGGTTGATTATTGGGATACTCCAGATGATTCGGCGGAATATGTGCCACCTAGTGACCGTTAGTCATCATCGATGCCACCACAATGGCAGTCATATGTTCAACGTTCGGATGGTGTGACTTGGTATGACGATGTTCAACAGCCCGGTCAATATTATCAATCTCCAAGTTCAGCCCTCCAGATTGGAATGATGTTCGGTAGTTACAAAGATTTACACAATTTGGTGACAAATCACAATCTTGCACAACACCGACACTTCAAGACCTCATTTAAGAAAGAACACTGCTGGAAGGCTACATGTTTGTATCCTGTTCAATGTCCGTGGACGATCAGTGCCGGCAAAATTTCCAATATGGATCAGTGGATTATTAAAAAGTTGAATGACAACCACACTTGTCGTGTTGATTACACCGAAGGCGGAGAAGATTATATCCTGACTAGTAAGGTCATCGGTGATTTGATTTTGCCAAAAATAGAAGAAGATCCTACCTACAAAATCAAATATATACAACAAGATGTGAAGACCAAGTGCGGAGTAGATGTTGGTTACAAAAAGGCATGGTATGGAAGAGTGCGGGCTTTGGAAACACTGTATGGGAAGTGGGATGAGTCCTACAACGAACTACCGCAGTTGTTAATGGCATTGCAACAAACAAACCCTGGTTCTGTTATTGAATTTGTTACCAACCCAACAAGTGATCCGAATGTGTTCAGATTTAAGTACGCGTTTTGGGCATTTAAGGCCGCAATTGACGGATTCAGATACTGTTTGCCCGTCATTACAATTGATGGAACTCATTTGTATGGGAAGTATGGAGGCCACCTACTGCTAGCAGTTTCAATGAATGGCAACAAAGAGATTTTTCCGATCGCGTACTCAATAGTGGATGGTGAGACCGGAGATAGTTGGACTTGGTTTATGAAGTTGCTGGCACAACATGTGTTTGGTGATGTTGAACACATATGTATTATATCTGATCGACATGGTGGTATTGATGTTGCATTTCGGGATTTGCCAGAATTGAGTGAGTCTAGAATACAACGCCGGTATTGTCTTCGGCATCTCAGATCTAACCTAATGACCAGGTTTAAAAACAAAATGTTAAAAGCTTTGGTTTGTCAAGCAGGATGTGCTATGGATACAAGGGCATTTGATGCGACTATGAAGAAAATATGTGTCATTGATGATGGGGCTTATAACTACTTGATGGCAATTCTTGAACGCTTTTGGGCACTAAGTCACAATGGTGGTTTTTGGCATGGGTTAATGACAACCAATAGTTCCGAATCATTCAATAACAGCTTGAAGGGTTGTCGTGTTTTGCCCGTAGCAGCGTTGGTTAAAAAGACCTACGAAAAACTTTCTTTGATGTTCGCACATCGGCGTACCCAGGGCTTAATAATGCAACAAGCAGGACTACCATGGCCATGGAGAATTTTTGATGAGATGTTAAATCGTGAAAAACACAAATATCGGGCGCGTTTTAGACGTCATGACGATGTTCAAGGTCTTTATTCTGTAGCGATTGAGGGATCGGTAAATGCCTCCGGAAGGCCAAATTACGTTGGTGTAAGCATTAACGAACGTGTTTGTAATTGCGGCCAGTGGTCTATAGATGGGTTGCCATGCGTTCACGCTCATGCCGCATGCCACTACGTGAGCCGAGTTGCGGATGGATTTGTCCTAGAGAAATTCGCAATTTCAAAGTATATTCTCTGTTATGAAGGGATTATCATGCCCTTGCTAGAGGAAGAGTATTGGCCTCCAAAGACATTTCACTGCTTGCCTCTAGATGTATCCGTCGTAGTAAATCGGCCGGGGAGACGCCAAATGAGTAGAATTCCAAATGAAATGGACCTTGATAACCGCCGATGCGGTAATTGTCGTTCTGCTAATCATGATGCCAGGCGTTGCCCGCGAGTGAATAGAAACTAAACATTGTGTCCTTATGTTTTCATGTAATCTCGTAAAAAAACTTTGAATTATATTAAGTAATTTCGTATTTTCCTCTCATATCATTTTTATTATTATTTATGCGACAATTCCGATTTGAAAAAAAAATAAATTAAAAAAAAAAAAACCAGACTGTCACGGGCGTGACAGCCGGCTGTTTATAAAATAAGTCTATTTATTTTTTTATCAACATTTTTTTTAAATTCAGTTTATCGTTATCAAAAATCCGGATGAAGAGTTATCAGATGAGGTACCCTTATCTTTAACAAAATAAGGAGAACTAGTTTTTATTAAGAAAATACGTTCCTACACCTCCTCCACAGTCCACTACCGAATTTTTTTTCTCAAATACATAGCATATTTTCTCAGTTCTTCCTACAATGCCTTACAGTGCGACGTGACCGCGCAACATTGCGCGGTCACGTCACTTCTTTTATTTTTTTTTAATATTTCTTTTATTATTTTTGAATTCTAGGTACTCCAGTCTCCCGATCTTAAAAAGAATGCTTGATAACGTATTCCGTATTGATCCGCCCCGAAGTAATATAAAAATTAGAACAATAAATTAATTATAATAAAAATAAAAATTACAAAATTAAGTAATCAAACATTTATTAAAATAAATATATATACAATTACATCATTTGTTTAATCTCTATACAGTACGTGTTACATTATGAGAAAGTTTAGTATAAAAAAAATAAAAAATTTACGAGCTATTTTACTGCATTTGGCGTGTTTCAACAAGCCTATTCGTCCAGTTGTAACTACAATTGGGTCCAGTTGTAACTAAAATTGGATGAAATTATATATATTAAAATGAAAGAAATGGATCATTACTGCAAAAGATGAGATCCTTTCTTTCATTTAAATATATATATATATATATATATTAAACTCGTAACACATATCTATTTAAATAAATAGAGATATGTGCGAGTTTTAATTGTAATCTAGAAGCTATCCACGAGTTTTAATTGTAATCCAGTGCAACCATATTTTCTCCATAATTTGTATCTGCAAAACAAAACAATACTTTTAATTCAAAAATAAACTTATCCAAATATAAAACACAAACGCACAAAAAAATATAGTTCTATATACTATTACCGTTTCTTCTTGGTTTTTTGCACAACCGGCTGAAAAATATATAACAATCTTTGCATAATATTTGCGTATTTAGGATCTGATGATACCATATAAATGAGTGCATACATTGTGTTTGTAGTGTGTAAGGATACCGTCGTAAGTGGAATTATTTATAGGGTTTAGGGTGGTGAGTGCTGGGGAAATTGCCAGTAGAACGCATCTGGCAATTGCGTTTTACTGCTCAAAAATGTATTACGCATTAGGGAAATGCGTCCTGCTGCTAGCTTAATAAAGTAACATGATAGGACACTGATAAATGTGACTACTCATGTTGTTTTTTTGTGAAGATGTTGTCCTTATTGCAAGTTTACGTTTTCCTACTACATTTTCCTAATAAAGTGACATGATAGGACACTAATGGATGTGACTACTCATACCCTTCAACAACATTTTTTTTTTTAAATTGTAAAGTCTTCTAAAACGCTAGTCCGAAATGCGAGATTACTTTTCCAGTTAAACGCATCTGCTTAATGCGTTTTACTGCCTACTCAAGAATTTTTTTTCCTGTTTCATGATTTTCTGATATATATACATGCATACATCTTTCCCATCTTACTTTTATGCAGTAAAACGTAACTGTCACATGCATTGTACTGAAAAAAAAAACGTTTTTTTTTATGTAATAGTCACATTTAAGATTTTTTTCGCATCTTTTTTTTTTTTTGAAAAAAAAATAACAAATCATAACTCTTTGAAATAATATATCACCCTTCTGACAACGTCCATATTATTTTGCATGCCGTCTGACGCGGCATTTCAGTGTAAACGGGTCCCGTGAACCACCGGTCACGCAAAGTTAAAACGCATTTAATACTTGCGTTTTTAGGCACAATTCCGCCTATATATACACCG
>CM008334.1:14522336-14534250 GCA_002525835.2 Ipomoea batatas | reverse complement strand
TTTTTTTAAAAAAAAAAAAAAAAAAAAAAAAAAAGCTAAAGTGTCATTTCATTTAACACCCTGATTATATCCAATTATTCATGCCGCACCTTAAATTTTCATATCGTATATATTAAGCCACAAACTAGAAAAAAAAAAAAAAGAGTCACACTTGTGTGAGACAATCCGTGGGTCATATTTAATTTATGGGGTTGTATTATAAGTTGGTCTGTTTCGGCGCTATATTTTCAACAACTTTTATTATAGTATTTAAAGCCCGTTTTATTCGCTTCAGCAACTTTTAAAGCACCTAATTCCCGTTGCGCTTTACTTTATCTCAAATGTCAAAATCTTTAAAATTATGGAAAGACTCTTTCAGGGGATTAGTAATGATCATTGGCACATGCATTTTCATTTGTTGGAAGTTGATTGGATATAGGACATTAGAAAATAATTTTTGCTATATATAATTAATCGACATTTTAATCATCAAACACAATATTTTTTTTTTATATCTATTGGAAGGGGAACACCCGAATATTAACTATTTACAGAGTTGAAGCAATTCCTCCATTGTGGATAACCATTCTTGTCATCTTCAAGTAAACATACTATGTCATCTGGAGGGCTTTCTAAAATCTTTATGCTTCTTGGCAATTCCTTGGCCTGACTAGCAAGGCAATCAGCTACGACATTCTGTTCTCTTGGAACAGATAGGATCTCCCAATCATCAAAGGTTAACAGTTCCTTCTTGCATGCTTGTAACACATTGAAGGCCGCACTATCCGAAACGTGGTTGTTGATTATCCCTTCGACAACATCACTACAATCGCTCTTGAAGATAGCCTTCTTAATGCCCAATGAGGCTGCTAACTGCACTCCCCTTAGAAGAGCCCACGCCTCTGCTTGCAACGGTGAGCATAGGCCTATACTACTCGTAAAGCCTCCTAGCCATCTTCTTGTGGAATCTCTTATTACTCCCCCGCAACCTGCTCTGCTTGAGGATGGATTTACCGCACCATCGACATTAACTTTTGCATAACCTTGACGGGGCGCTGTCCAAGCGAGTAGTTCCCATCCAGTCGAATGGAGGGTGGGTCTTTGAGCTCTTTCATTGTTAAAGGCAACCTCTATTTCCTCCACTTTCGATTTAATCCATGAGGCTTTGGTCTGCAATGGTACTGACGTTGAGTTGAAAACCGCCTCGTTTCTCCATTTCCACACCTACCATAACGTTAGTGCAAATATTACACTATTACTCTCTGGCCGGGTTGATCTTTCTTTCTTTGAAATGCCTTCGTCCAGCCATGTCACAGTTGGTAGGTTTTTGAAGTGCTGATAGCAGGTCCTGGGGAGAATCATTTTCCAGACGTCGTCGGCTGCTGGGCAGTCATGTAATGCATGTGAAATATCCTCTACTTTATCGTTGCAGCACCAGCATCGGTCGCATAAAGCCATTCCTCTTCTAACTCTGTTTTGATTTGTCATTATCCTACCATGTCTCACCAGCCAAAGGAATGTCTTAATACGGCTTGGCACCTTTAATTTCCATATCGAGTTCCATTTTGCAGCTTCAACTGAACGCAAGGATCCTGTCGCAATGTGGTATGCCGAGCTTACTGAAAATCTTCCACTAGCTTCATTCATCCACCTAGAGTGATCCTCGAGTTCTTCCTCATCAACCAAGTAGAATGCAGCCAGTGCATCAAGGGTTTCTGCTGGTAGGAGTTCGTCCAGACAACTCCAGTCCGATCCGTGATTTGGGATATAGTAGCTTGCTACTGTTTTGTATTTCTCAAAAGGCGGGACTGCAGAGATTGCTATATTCTCCAGAGGGCTGTTGCCCAGCCATAAATCGTACCAGAAGGAGGTGTTCTTACCGTTTCTAACTTGCTTCCTACATCCTTCTTTAAGGATCGGGATTGACTTCAAAATTCCTTTCCAGGCGTTGGACATGTTGCGTTTTGGTATCCAAGCAGAACAATCATTCTGTGGAGCTTTATATTTAGACTTGAGCACCTGCGTTAGAAGGCAGTCCTCCCCTTGCATGATCCTCCAGCCTATCTTAGCTAGAAATGCAGTGTTCATGTGTTCTAATTTACGGAGTCCCAAGCCTCCACAGGATTTGTCCTTTGTGATAGTATCCCAATTCACTAAATGATAGCTTCTTTGTTCTTGAGAGCTTCCCCAAACGAAGTTCCGTATCAACTGTTCAATGGTTCTTATTACACCCAAGGGTAGTAGAGTTGTTTGCATTGAATAATAGGGGATGGCCGAGAGGACCGATTGTGCTAGGATCTGCCCGCAAGCTAATGGTAAGGTTTTAGATTTCCATCCCGCCAATCTTTTTTGAATCTTCTCGATTAGGCCTGCAAATGTATCTTTCTTGATCCTTCCATGTATTGATGGTACACCTAGGTAGTTCCCCATATTCTCCACCTTTGAGAAACCAGTGTAATCAACTATATGCTGCTGAACTTCACTAGCAGTATTCTTTGAAAAGAAAATCGATGACTTCTGAGCATTAACCTTCTGCCCTGAATGTGTACAGAAAGTGTTAAGGCACTCGATCATTTCCTTGGCTTGAGCAAGCGTGGCCTCCCCAAAAAGCACCATGTCATCTGCAAAAAACATATGAGTTAGATTGGGTCCTTGTCTATTTATCTTAATCCCTTTCCACTTGCCATTGCTAACAGCCGTATTAATGATATGACTAAAACGTTCAATACAAAGAACAAAGAGTAAGGGTGAGATGGGGTCTCCCTGTCTTATTCCTCTTCTTGGCTGGAACCATTTTGACGGTTGTCCGTTCCAAATTACTGCTAGCCTCGGGGTTCTTACGCACTCCATGATGTTTCTTCTCCAAATCTGGTTGAACCCGATATCCTCCAAAGTGTCCTCAATGAAATTCCAGGAAATCCTATCGTAAGCCTTCTCTAAGTCTATTTGCAAGACCATCCATCCTAGCTCGCCTTTTTTCGTCCTCATGGAGTTTAGAGCTTCTTGGAAGACTAGGATGTTGTCCGTTATTTGTCTACCTGGAACAAAGTTGGTCTGATGGGGTCCGATTAACCTTTGGGAAACTCCTTTGAGCCTTGTTGCCATGGCTTTAGTCAACAGCTTATAGGACACATTACAAAGACCTATAGGGCGCAGTTGCTTTACAGTTTCTGGGGGCTGAACTTTGGGAATTAGTGTGATTAAAGTATCATTAGTCCCAAGTGGTAATTTTCCATTGTTGAAAAACTTCATAGCGAACTCTGAAACACATTTTCCCACTACTTCCCAAGACTTGATAGAAGCTAGCATTAAAACCGTCGGGACCGGGTGCCTTACAGCCTTCCATATCGAACAGAGCTTGTTTTATTTCCTCCTCTTGGAATGGGTTATTCACCCATTGCCACTCTTGGTCACTAAGTATCGGGAACTGCCCGTGCCGTAAACCTTTCGCACTGTGAGTCTGTTCTTCTGAAAACAATTTCATGAAGTAATTTCGAACATGGTCTGCTAGTGTTTGTTCGTCTGTGATCCAAACTCCTTCATCCGATTTCAAGGATTTAATCTTGGTCACATCCTTTTTAACTGAAGTTGCTATATGATAAAAGCGTGTATTGCGTTCTCCTGATGTAATCCATTCCTCCCTTGACCTTTGAAACCAAACAAGTTCTTCCTGATACAGTACTTCCTCGAGCAGCTCGCGTAGCTTCCTGTCTAATCTGAAGAGGTCCGATCGAGGGTGTAAGGCTAAACTTTTTTGGACTCCACTAATCCTTGCAATAAGACGTTTCTTCCTCTGAAAGATGTTCCCAAAGGTGTTCCTATTCCAATCTGCTAGAGATTCTGCTGTATGCGCTTTATTAGCTTCTATATCGGCATCTGGATTCCATGTTTGCTGCATATGAGAGATATAATCTTTGTGTGTAGTCCAGGCTAAATTGAATCTGAACCTTTTGGTCCTGGACGTGTTCAAAGCTGGTTTTAACATGATTAACAGGGGGGAATGATCGTACTCCACCATTGGTAAGTGTTGAACTTTAGCTTTCGAGAATCTGATTTTCCACTCTATGTTACTTAGAGCTCTGTCTAACCAAGCGCCTTTAAATGTAGATGAATCCAAACCTCGCATCCAAGTGAATCGTGACCCAGTGAAGCCAAGGTCTATTAATCCTTCGCTGAATATCCATTGGTTGAAAAGGGAACATCTTGTTGAGTTAAAGCATTCTGGGTTGCTGACTTCCTTGCGACATGTAACGGAATTAAAATCACCACACGCGAGCCATTGTACCTGATTAGCAAAGGCAGAAGACGTAAGTTCATTAAACAGAATTTTGCGCAGAGACGTGTTGGGGCTTCCATAAACCACAGACAATACCCAAGGCGGCTCATTGTCAATTTCCACCTGCAAATTTATAAATTGCGGGTGTGTGGTTAATATTTTGATAGATATGGATTCCTTCCAGAGGATCCAAATGCCTCCGGAGAAGCCCACGGCTTCTACTCGGGCCCACTCGTCAAATCCAAAACTTGAGCAAATCTTATTAGCTTGCGAACCGGAGACTTTCGCTTCAAGTAAACAAACAATGGAAGGGGAATACTCCCTGCAAAATTGCTTCAAGGTGCGCCTGAATGAAGACGAAGCGGCACCTTGACAATTCCAAATCATAATGTTCATAATAAAAAACAAATAAAGGCACAGCGCTCAGGAGCACATGTGGCCGACCGCCACAGGGACATTCTGCCCATCAAGTTTATTCGCATCTTGCATGGCTTCGTCATTTTGAAAAACCGGATTGGTAAAGACCCTCGCAATGTCCGGCGGATCTTCCTTGAAGTTGAATCCAAATTCTGCCATATAAGATGACTCCGGCTGATCTTTGGCGTGCTGGATGACCGTGGTTGTGATCTGCTTTCCTCGGTTGGACCCACGAACAACAGTATGCTCCGACTCTACTGCTGCTCTTCTTGGGGCATTTCCGCGACCGCCTCTTCCTCTTGATGTACCTCGTATAGCTGTATGAGTATGACGACCAATCCCCTGATTCGAGAGTGGTCTCGAAGTCCCTTCATTCATCCTATAATCCATGTTGCCCTGGTGTTGAGAGGTGCGAATACGGGGCAGGGGAGCTGATGTAGTATTATTGACAGGTGAGCTCCCCATTGCGTCTTGTAACAAACCAGCTTCGCTCTCATCAAGTTCTTGTAGCATGGCAAACCAAGAACTGGTTTAAACATATTCTGGGTTTCTAAATCTCTGTGTGTTGCGTTGGCCAGCAGGTGGTGGCTTTCCCCCTCTTCTTTGCCCTCTTTTATCTTTTCTAGATACTAACAATCTCTAACAATCTGAGACTTGGTTTGGGCGGGTTCAGCGGGTTGGTGATTTGTCTGTCCAGATGGCGACATCATCCTTGCGTCTTCTACCACCACATCCCCATCCTTTTTGCATTCCCCCTGTTTGTGACCATAGATCCCACAGCTGAAGCATATCATATGGATACCTTCATACTCAATCGGTATCACCATCTCCCCAACTGTAAATTTGGCTAACAAAGGCTTAGATAAATCGACCTCAACACATAATCTGGCATATTTTCCTATGGAAGTCAGGCTCGTAGTGATATCAATTTTCACCGAACGCCCTATTTGTCTCCCTATCTTCTTTATGAAATCTTCCTCAAAATACTTGATTGACAACGCAGGAAACCTCACCCAAACTAACAGTTTATCCACATTATTGATTCTAGTATTGAAATTCGGTCTCCATTCTTGCACTACTAGGTAATGGTCCAAAATAATCCATGGCCCTTCGAATTTCGCATAATCATAGTCTCGGAGAGACTCAAACTTGGCCAGAAAATAATCGTTGTCGAGGGCGATGAGCTCGAAGCTAGCGTCAAGATTCCACATTCTATTTAGTCTTTGAAGGAGATAGCCATAACTCACCTTCCTTCCCAGGAGCTTTAAGATAAGGGACCTTCTCCAAGGGCGGCGCAATCTTTCCTTCTCCTCCCTGGTCACCGGAATAGTTGGACACTTCGGATCGTTTTTGGATTCGTCTATAATGTCGTCGTCCGAAGCATACTCCATCTCCTCAGATTCATTCTGTTCTTTCTTGTTCCATGCTTGATTGGGGGTTTCTACTGGGGTATTCCACTGAACGGACTCTGGGGACATCAACCCCTCCGCCTGCGGCGTTTCTTGACCAATCGCTTCCGGCGGCACCTGCGTATTATCTTCCATTGAGACCCGGTTTCTTTTCGACTTCTTTGTGCTTCTTTGTAGCAAATCTTGTTCCTCCGGCGACCGAGTGGTCGCCGTTGGAGATGGCATCTCAGAGAGAGAATCGTCCATTATCGCCTGGTAACATTATCAAACACAATATTTAATTGCACAAATATACTACTTTATAGAACAAATATATAATCAACACTTTAAGCATTAAATCTATACTTTATAGCCTAAATCTAGTACTTCATAGCACAAATGAATAATCAACAATTTAATCATTAAATCTAATACTTTATAGCCTAAATCTAGTACTTCATATATATTACAAATGAATAATAACACTTTAGCCATTAAATCTAATACTTTATAGCCTAAATACAATATTTCATTGCACAAATGAATAATCACAACATTAAACATCAAACACAATATTTTATAGCCTAAATATACTACTTTATAGCACAAATGAATAATCAACACTTTGACTATTAAATCTAATACTTTATAGCCTAAAACTACTACCTACTTCATAACGCAAATAAATAATCATAACTTTAATCATCAAACACAACCTTTATAGCACAAATATACTATTTCATATAACAATTGAATAACCATAACTTTAATTATAAGTAAAATCCATTTTTGGTCCTATACTTATTGTGCCTTGGACACATTTAGTCCGCTTTTATTAATTTGATCACATTTTACCCAGAGTTTATAAAAGTTGGACAATGTTAGTCCACCGTCCAAATTGACGTTAAAACACCGTGAAATTGAAGGGCATTTTCGTCCTTTCAAATCCTTTCATTTTTTGTCCTGCCTATCCTCTCCTCCCATTCATGACTGACAATTCTACTCCGAACACCGACGACTGCTCCTTGCTAGCTCTCCGACCTCTTTGATATCTCAACCGTCGGCATGCCCACAACCACTACTAACGACGACCGCCACAGCTCCCAAACCTCACCTCCGCCCACCACTGCAACAACACATAATGTTAACCCTAACCCTATTTCTCAACCCGTTGATTCCTTTCCCCCTTCCCTCCTGCAAAACCAAAGAAAGGATAAAAGAAGCGGCAAAGCAAAGAAGCAATTCTGGTTTGAGATCAATTGCACATGAGGCGGTGAGCAGGTTAAAGCAAAATGCCATTCCTTCTTCATCGCTATAACTGCTCCATTTTCAACCCAACTTTCCCACTCTTTAATTCAGTTTTATATAGCATCGCCGCTCAATTTCCGATTATTCTAACATCTCCCAAGTCTAAAACCCCAAACCCCCACTCTGGGTCTTCCAAGAACCTTCCTTTTTCTTCAGGTTCTTCAATTTGGAAAAGGGTATAGGTCCCATAGGTCCCACAGGTCCCACTCTGCTCTAAACAAGAGACATATGAGGAATTTAGGAGCGCTGACTTGCCTGGAAAGCTTAAAAGTGAGGAGCTTGAATTGCTAAATAAGCCATCTCCTAAGCCAATAGACGACCAGATTGATGCGGAAACCCAAGAAGAATCTAAAAAGCCTAGTAAAGATGAACTCTTGGAGCATTTTCATAGGTTTTTCTCGCATGCGGAGTCACTGGATAAAAACACGTTTCCGAACTGGGCAGTAAGGGTGAAGCTGTTCAGGAAGGAAAGAAAGTTACTGATGAGTATTTTGAGCCTAAACCAGGTGATTTTGTGGTGAGTGTCGTGGTCTTGGCAATGACAGGAAGCTTGATGTGAATATTGGTGCTAACCTCTTGGGTGTGACGCTGACAAAGCGCGGCGACGGGGCTGATGAAGAATAGCATAAAAATGGGGCTGATGAAGAATATCATAAAAATGGGGCTGATGAAGAATAGCATTTGAAAGGACGAAAATGCCCTTCAATTTCACGGTGGTTTAACCTCAATTTGGACGGTGGACTAACATTGTCCAACTTTTATAAACTCTGGGTAAAATGTGGTCAAATTAATAAAAGCGGACTAAATGTGTCCAAGGCACAATAAGTATAGGACCAAAAATAAATTTTACTCCTTTAATTATCAAACACAATACTTTATAGCATAAATATACTACTTCATAGCACAAATGAATAATCAGTACTTTAACAATTAAATCTAATACTTTATAGTTTAAATCTAGTACTTCATAGCACAAATAAATAATCAACACTTTAAGCATTAAATCTAATACTTTATAGCCTAAATATAATACTTCATAGCACAAATGAATAATCATAACTTTAATAATCAAACACAACACTTTATAGCACAAATAATATACTACTTCATATAACCAATGAATAATCATAACTTTAATCATCAAACACAATACTTTATAGCACAAATATATTATTTCATAACACAAATGAATAATCAACATTTTAACAATTAAATCGAATACTTTATAGTCTAAATCTAAGTACTTCATTGCACAAATAAAATAAAATCAACACTTTAAGCATTAAATATAATACTTTATAGCCTAAATATAGTACTTAATAGTACAAATAGATAATCATAACTTTAATCATCAAACACAATACTTTATAGCAAAAATATATAATAATCACTTTACACATTAAATCTAATACTTTATAGCCTAAATCTAATACTTCATTAAACAAATGAATAATCGTATCATAACTTTAAGACTTAAACATAATAATACTTTAAGCATTAAATCTAATACTTTATACCCTAAATGTAGTACTTCATAGCACAAAACTTTAAGACTTAAACATAATACTTTAAGAATTAAATCTATTTTTTTTTTTTACAAAATACTCAATTTCACTGAAACTCAAAATTGTCTATGTACAGGCACACAAGCCCAAAAGTGACCTTATGCTAAAAACCAGTGGCTAAAGCCTTACATAAACACCAACTAGCTAAGTAATCAAGGCCAAAAGGCTCTCAAGCACAATAAAAGAGTTCTCATATCATAAGCTTAATGCCCCCCTCACCGACCATCCATACCAAAAGCTATGTAATCTCAAGTTTCTTACCCCACACAAGAGAGTGGGACCAATTCACAAATGGCCATATCAGCTAATTCTCAACTACCCTTAAGCCCACCACCAGTCATCGGGATACAGATCTCTGCATTTCATCCCCAATGACCTTAATATATAGTGATCACCTTAAGCAATAGTTCTCACCTACTCCACCCTTAATCTCAAGGACTCCCCAAGCGTACGGAGTTCCGTATTTGCTTCACCCGGGAGTTGACGGCCCATGAAGCCAAGCAATGGCTCCCTCTCCCATGCCACCCTTAACACTCAGGTCACCCCCCCTCCCGCACAGAGCTCTGCGTTTTAACCGGGGAAGGCCTTTACAACCCAAATGCTAAGCAATGGCACACCATCTTCTCACCATCCACCCTCTTTTTCTCATTTCCATTATGTTCATTCCTCTACATTAATCCTTCTTTCATCCATAATATTTTCAACCATTCAAAGCACTCCCACCTCAATGTGTATGCTATACAAGAAACATGTTAAACAATAGAATAGCAAAACAAAGTATATTCGTATATCTGTTCAGTGTGTAAATGTACAGGAGAGTAGAGCTATATATACTAGTTTAGAACTAACCCTAGCCACAGGTTACAAACACTAAAACCTAGGGCTTAGAGTAAATATCTCAACTAACCCTTATATCTCTAACACCCCCCCTCAAGTAGGAGCATAGATTTTAACATGCCCAACTTGTTACATATGTGTCACATGAACCATAAGACTCCAAACCTAGAACTCTAAGTCTTGAACCTTCGAACCACGCTGTGCCAAGTCAGTCCACAATGCACCTGTCCGCACCAACAAAGCTTCAAACCAGGCCAAACACCACAACCGCAGCGCACCTGCCTCTCACACCCCACACCCTTATCACCACTGCTTAACACCGTAGCGCACCAGCCTTTCACTCCACAAACCCTTATAACCGCTGCCTACCACCAGTGTTTTCCCGTTTTCTTGTTGCGTGCACATAAACTGGTTCCTCCTGAACCATTTTTCAGTCGCCGGCCTTCCACAATAGCCGCGACATATGCCAGGTCCACACCACCCCTAGCACCTGTGCTGCCCATCACTGCAACACCCCTGGACTGCCTCCAACTCTCACACCTTGGCACTCAAAACAAAAACCTACTAACTAATTATTTGTCAGCTTCCATCCCATCAGCCTCACCATTAACCTATTGCCCAATCATTCTCATTTTCAACACTCCAGCATCAACACCCCACCAACCACAACCACAGTTGCTGGCAACTACCAACCACCACTGCCGGAAAGCTTCACTGGCCACCACTGCTCACTACCGCTGCGGTTCTTGGTTCTTCCATGGCCATACAGGTGTTGTAAATTGCACTGTCAACAATAACAAAAGAAAAAACGAAGGGCCAACACCACCAGCAACCATCCACTGTTGCTGGAGTTATTCTGCTGCGACTATGGGGAAGCCTGCGAGAGAAGAGGGGAGAGGGAGACTTGATGGTTGAGACACCACCACTCAAGATCTATCGGGCTTTCAGAGACGAGCCTACCAGAACAAACCTCGACTGGAGCAACCGCCAGAATGGCGCACACGCGCCGGTGGCTGCCCCGCTTCCTCCGGCAGCTTCGCCTCTTCACTCCGACCAAAACCCACTACCCACTCACTCAACCTCGCTCTGATACCATGTTAAACAATAGAATAGCAAAACAAAGTATATTCGTATATCTGTTCAGTGTGTAAATGTACAGGAGAGTAGAGCTATATATACTAGTTTAGAACTAACCCTAGCCACAGGTTACAAACACTAAAACCTAGGGCTTAGAGTAAATATCTCAACTAACCCTTATATCTCTAACAAAACATGTGCCACTTATAACTCAATAACAAATGCTCAACAAGGGAGGCTATAGATTTATGATATTAGAACCCTCTCTCATGCAATAGGCCCCCAACCCGAATTGCCTACCTATCTTAAGCTCATTCAATCAAATATATAAACTAATTTCAACAAAATCATCAACAAATTAAAATGGCCTACTGAACTTCTAATTCAACAAAGCCTCACTATCACAGCTTCCTTACTGTCAACCTATGATCTGTTGCAATCCTTCATCTGTCATTTAATTTTAGTCTGCTGCAACATACCAAAACCAAAAGCTCCCAACTCAGCACTACATTCAGAGCCTCACTGTTAGGCTTTACCTTTCCCAGTTACTGCCACACTAACCTACATCAAAGGAAACAAAATCATTAACACTCACAGCTCCCATTCTCTCATATCCCCTCTGCTTTGATCACCTCTCATTCTTCTTATTTTTTCTTCACACTCATTTTACCACTCTCAAATGATCATACTCATTTTTCTTCTTGTAATAAAACTTTACACCTTCTCTCTTTTTTAGCATTTTCTCCCCTTTCTCTTATGCACAAAACCCTTCATATCACAAATTAATAATCATAACTTTAAGACTTAAACACAATACTTTAAGCATTAAATCTAATACTTTAAATACCCTAAATGTAATACTTCATAACACAAATGAATTGAATAATCAATACTCTAATCATCAAAAACAATATTTTATAGCACAAATCTAATACTTTATAGCACAAATGAATAATCATAACTTTAAGACTTAAACATAATACTTTAAGCATTAAATCTAGTACTTGTTACCCCTAAATGTAGTACTTCATAGCACAAATGAATACTCAATACCCTAATCATCAAAC
>CM008334.1:14482623-14496714 GCA_002525835.2 Ipomoea batatas | reverse complement strand
ATATATATATATATATATATATATATATTGCTAAAGAGAGAAAATAATAACTATAATACATATATACATATTGAATCATTGTTGCATGTCAAAAGTTCACTAAAAAAAATTGTTGCATGTCAACTTGTTTACTTCATCTAACTTTTAAAAATAACTATGATATTATTACTACTATGTATAAATTTCTCCCTACATAAATGATGTTGGTTTTCAAAGTTTAAAAATGTGAAAGGTAAAATATATCATTATTATGATTTTAGCATTCTACTCATGACAAATATAAGTATTATTGCATTAATTAAAAGTATTGTAGTACAAATGCTATAAACAAATTTTATAAAATACCATAAATTATAAAAATTTACAAATCTAAAATAATAGTTATTATTTAAATAATTATGAGCTCAAAACAAATTAATTTACGTTAATAACATAACTGAAGAAAAATTAACACAAAAATGAACTAATTAAACTAACTTACGTTTGCAGGGTGGAGAATGAAGTCCTTGTCCTTTGCAGGCAGGAGAACCTTAGTACAATCAGTGCTTTCAGTTATCCCAGTGTACATGATGCAAACCACCCTCTTCCCGGTAGGGGTAATCAAGAAGATTGAAAGAATTATGCGAGATTTCCTATGGGGGAGTACAGAAGAAGAACGTAAGTGCAATCTGGAGGCATGAAACAAGGTCACGAAAGAGAAAAGAAACGGAGGATTGGGCATCAAAAACTTGGAGGCCATGAATTTAGCTCTGTTAACAAAGCTAGGTTGGAGGATACAATCAGAAAAAGATTCGCTATGGATCAGAATCATGAGGGCGAAATATGCAATTCAAAGTACGGACCCCTCCACCTGGCAACCCAAAGCATCATACTATGTCGAACGCCTAGAAAGGAATTATCAAAACCATTCCAACACTGAAGAAAGGCACGAAGAAGATGGTGAGACATGGAAGAGATACCCTATTTTGGTTAGACTCGTGGTGTGGTCACAGACCATTAGTCGAAATGATAAATACCACTCTGCCCCTTCCAGTTCTATACGCCCGAGTAGCTGATTATTGGAAAGAGCCAAATGGATGGGATTGGGATAACCTGATCAACATTCTGCCTCTGGAAGTGTGCAAACAGTTAGCTGCAGTTACTCTTGATGGTTTTCCGATCTTCAGGTGATCGGCCGGCGGGCCAACACAACCGGAAAATACTAAGAAAAGTAAGAAAACTTCAAACTACCGGAAAATACTAAGAAAAGTAAGAAAACTCTGAATTTTAGTATTAGTCGTGTCTCTGAATCTGCCCTTCTCAAATGATTCGTACAACTATATATACTAGGCTCCTGGGCCGTTACACATTAAATCTCCTAGTTAATGCTACAGGTAATGGCTCATAAAACGCATTAAATATACATAATTGAATACGTTAGATACAAATGCCCGTTGATTCTCTCAAACTTTTATCTTCCTGTGTTATTCTGTCAGAATTCCTTCGGCGATCGACTGGGAGCTTCGAGTATCCAGTCTGACTATCCTTCCGATTCGGATCCAGCCTGAGGGCCTCGATTTCTCCCAACTCGCCCGAGCCCCCAACCAGGAAGAGGACTAGGGGTTGACTGACGTATGTTCTCCTGATCGACCGACTTCCGAAGGAGTCGGGATAAGCTTTGAATGTTCAAGACATTGATGGTTATTGACTTATATTCCTTCGATCGACCGACCTTCGAAGAGGTCGGGATGAGTTTTGAGTGTTCAGGACATTGATGCTTATTGGCTTATGTTCTTTCGATTGACCGACCTCCGAAGGGGTCGGGATGAGCCTCGAATGTTCAGGACATTGATGCTTATTGGCTTATGTTCCTTCTCCCTTCCTGCCTGTTCACCGACTCGCTATCAGCTCCGCCCAGTCTTTCCAAATCGAGTCGTCCGTCCCACCAACCTTATATCCCATCATCTAGTCCCTCACTTTCCTTGGTTCACGAAGATATAACCTAGGAAAGTACATATTTCTGACAAATCATATCCGTATCGCTGTTACATCTTTTCCTTTCTTATCACTCCCAATCAACACCCCTGATTTCGTTCAATTACCAAGGAAATCTTACCAAATCTGCGTTTTAGAACCTTCTTTATTCTGACAACCGTCCTTTTTGATCTCTATCCTTTTTTATCTTCTACCATCGACTCCTTCCCTTCTTCTATAAATACGGGCTTCGTTTGCCTCATCTTCCCTACTCTCCGTCGTCCTCACAAGCCATAATGAAAAGAAGGGATTCCGTTGACACTCCTTAGCGACGCTCCAAACGCTTGGCCGAGCGTGCTCGGCAAGCGGTACTTCAGCAGCGAAAGATTGCGCACGGTGGCCATGAAGTGGGGGACACGCAAGAGGATCCCCTCCTCATCCCCTCTGATGAGGAAAAGGAGGTAATGGTTCCATCGCCCCCCAAATCAGAGAGTTTCTCCCCAATCAACCCTGACTATAACTCCGATTATCAAGAGTTCTTGACAGAATTCCTTGCCGACGAAAGGCTGATGGATACTCCTCCAACTCCTCCCTATATGGTAAAGTCGGGTGCCAATTCTCCTATCCGTCCTACCACTGCTCCTGGGGTTGATCCTCCGTCTCCTCCTTCCCATACACCGTCGATGGTGTCGGCTGACTTTCCCGTGCTTCAGTTTGACTCTCTAGGTCTAAAGGACCTTTATGTTGTAGTAGACGTAAGCTGGCTAGGCCCAATAGGGCAATTTTGTAACTTCGAATAAGTTTTAATGAATAAAGGCCCTTCTTCATGTTTCTTAGCACTCCTCATCCTTAAAGGATCATAGCAGATTCATACCTTAACTTTCGTCATTACTTAACTTTTGTGTCTTCTTTTCACACTCCCTTTTCAGGGAGGCACGGTTGACCGAGTGCCGACTCCGTTTTCAGGACTCCGGCCTAACCAAAACACCAACCTTATGACTTCTTTTCACACTCTCTTTTCAGGGAAGCACGGTTGGCCGAGTGCCGACTCCGTTTTCAGGACTCCGGCCTAACCAAAACACCAACCTTATGACTTCTTTTCACACTCCCTTTTCAGGGAGGTACGGTTGACCGAGTGCCGACTCCGTTTTCAGGACTCCGGCCTAACCAAAACACCAACCTTATGACTTCTTTTCACACTCCCTTTTCAGGGAGGCACGGTTCGCCGAGTGTCGACTCCATTTTCAAGACTCCGACCTAACCAAAACACCCACCTTATGACTTCTTTTTCCACTCCCATTTCAAGGAGGCACAGTTGACCGAGTGCCGACTCCATTTTCAGGACTCCGGCCTAACAAAAACACCCACCTTATGACTTCTTTTTCCACTCCCTTTTCAGGGAGGCACGATTGACCGAGTGCCGACTCCATTTTCAGGACTCTGGCCAACCCTTTGGAACTCCCGTCATAAACCCGAGGGTCTCCTAATAAATGTTGCCACCATTTGCTCTTCGCGCCGGTTGTGATCCCAAAGGCAATAACTTCTCGCATACGTTTCATGTCTATTCAACGTCATCTCATTCAATCCCACCATCCACGGGTCATGATCTCCGCTCAGCCCTTTTTGCCTATAAATAACAATTTTCACCGTTTCACTTTTTACCTTTCACTGTTTTACTTTCTTCGCAGAGACTCATCGGAATTCTGCTTTCCGGCGCAACTCAGGTTTCCCGCTCAAATCTCCGACCATTTTCCGACGATCCGCAAGTTAGGCCTCGGCCCAGTCATACCTTCATTCGAACTCATTTTATTTGCTTCCAAGTCAGCCAGGTAGGTTTTTTTTCCCTCTTCTCGTTATGTCTTCCTCACCCAGCCGTGTTGGGGTTACCGAAAACCCTAATACTTCAACTTCCCTTGGCGCGCAAGGCGCCTCTTCCTCCGCCCCTTTAAATCCGACGCCCATACGGGCCATTGCTGCCCTACCCACTGATCTCCAAAGGGCCTCGGGTCATTTAGAGGACGTCGGCCGTCCAGCAGGCCTTCGTTCCAAAATTTCAGCCCGCGAACTGGAAGAGGCCCAGTATTTATTGAGCCTAGCGGCTGAAATATACGCTCCCCGTGATCTTCACGTGTTTGAGCCTCCTCCCGACGGATTTGTTGGAGTACATCTTCATTCTATTCGCCATGGGGTTTCGAGTCCCCATGAGTCCGTTTGTTTTTCTCTTTTTTCGCTATTTCGCGCTTTCTCCCGGCCAACTCGTTCCAAACTCTCACCGCCTCCTCACTTGTTTCCAAACTGTTTGTATAAACTTTGGCATTGATCCGACAATCAACCAGTTCCTTCAACTCTATCTGGTCAATAGGGTAGGAACCAATTCCCCAGGTTTTGTCCAGATTTCCCACCGGGGTGGTTGCAAAATTTTTGACGGACTGGTCGACTCTCTCAAGGGGTGGAAACCACTCTTTCTATTTGTGCGCCAATCTCCTCGCTATCCTGCCTTTGACTTTCCCTTGACTTGGGAGCCCTCTTTTTTCAAATGCCTCAAAATACGACCGATGGGGTCAAAGTTCTTAAGGACTTGGGCGTTCTTCAAGTCAGCACATGGTCAGACCTGAGAGCCCTCGAAGCAGCTGGACTTCTACCCGACGGGGCAGCCACTCCAGGTGATGAGCCACCCAACTTTAGAATTTCTCTCTTTATTTCTTACTTTTAATATACTTGTTTGTAGATCCTGATCCAGTGCCTCTCGCCGAAGAAGAGGAAAGAACAGAAGAAGAGAGCGAAGAAGCCCTTACAGACGACCCTGCCACTCTCTCTCTCTCTCTCTAGAAATGTCTAGCCGTCGTGCCGCGTTGAAAGAGCGTTCCCGGAGCCGCGCCTCTTCCTCTAATCCCATTGTTGTCAATGACTCGCCCACTCGCTCAGCTGAGCCTCCACGCACTCGCCAGACTCGCCGAGCCCTGCCTCCTCCCGCTACTGGTTCTGGCTCAAAACGCCCCGCCGAAACTCCTCTGCCAACTCCTTCAGCAAAAAGGGTGGCCATCGGCCTTGAGGTCGAAGCGGACTACGACATCTCCCATGGCGCCTTCCCAGTGCATGACTGGCTGGATAAAGTGATCCTTCCCAATGACGCGGCTTACAACGAAAATTACTCCACTGAGAAAATTTTCGAAGGTGTCTCTCACTACCTGTACCGGGTAAGCTGTCGTCCTGCTGCTTAAATTTCTTAATCTGTTTTCGCCATTCTTGACCTTTATTGGGTGACAGGTTTTGGCCGTCCAATCTGAGATGCGGAAGAGGATGAAGCCTCTCATGGCAGACGCTGAGTCGGTGCCAACTCTTCAGGCCGACCTCCATAAGAGGGGAAAGGAGCTAGACGATCTCGCCCTCCGAGTGGGTCAACTGGAGTCGAAACTAGAGGCCGAGAAGAAGAAAAATGATGAAGCTGCGGACTTAGTCGTGGCTACCTATAAGTCTTCCCGAGCCTTTGAGGAAGATGTGGTGGCCCATATTCGTTCAAGACTGAGGCTGTTCGCTCTAGAGTGGCTAAATTCCGAGGAAGGCCGGCTTTATCTGACGGATCTTGGGGAGGAGGATTATCATGCAGGGTCCTTGGAGATGCAAAGGGATATCTATCCAATCCTCAGGGAGAGAGAACCAACCTTCGACCCCGTGGCATGGGGCCTACCAGCACCCTTACCAGATCTTCCTTCTCGCATTCCTGCTACCCCCGCAAGTCAACAGGGGGCCGGAGAAACCGACAGGGTCACTCCGGAGAACTCAAGTGGCGGGCAGATTCCGATGGATGCTTCCTATCTGAATTCTGCGGCTAACTTGACTGCTCTAGCTGGAATGGAACGCAATCTCGTTCTCTCAATGCTCAACATGACGGAGGAAGAAGAGTCGGCGGAAGGCAGTCTGGTGCAACGCTCACGCCTTCGTGGAAACACCGGCGACCTTCCCCTTACTGGCCCAACGGAAGGGGAGTCAGCCGGCGTCAACCCGGGGGCTTAATTAAAAAATTCCGCTGCGTTTTTCATTTTGAACTCTTTTTGTCAAGCCTCTTTTTGATTACCACATGCCTTTTATATTTTTGAATGAACCATGACTTTTCCCTTTCTTTGATTTGCGTTCGTAGTACTAGCTTATCTTTCGTACGTCTGAGTCCCTCAGTCGAGGATTCTTCTGACAGGTTTTCTCAACCCAACCCACTGGCAGGCAGACTGCCAAAGCTCAAAAAACGACAAAACGGTCTGATTCCAAGTCCCTTAGTCGAGGACTCTTCTGACGGGTTTCCTCCATCCAACTCACTGGCAGGCAGCATGCCAAAACTCAGAAAACGACCAAACGGTCTGATTCTGAGTCCCTCAGTCGATGACTCTTCCGACGGGTTTTCTCAACCCATCTTACTGACAAGCGAACTGCCAGAACTCAAAGTGATCCGGAGATCAAATAGAACTTAGGTTATCTCAACCTAACTCATAGGCAGGCAGACTGCCAAAACTCAAAGTGATCCGGAGATCAAATAGAACTTAGGTTACCTCAACCTAACTCATCGGCAGGCAGACTGCCAAAACTCAAAGTGATCCGTAGGTCAAATAGTACTTAGGTTATCTCAACCTAACTTATAGGCAGGCAGATTGCCAAAACTCAAAGTAATCCGGAGATCAAATAGACCTTAGGTTATCTCAACCCAACTCATAGGCAGGCAGACTGCCAAAACTCTAAGTGATCCGGAGATCAAATAGAACTTAGGTTATCTCAACCCAACTCATAGGCAGGCAAACTGCCAAAACTCAAAGTGATCCAGAGATCAAATAGAACTTAGGTTATCTCAACCCAACTCATAGGCAGGCAGACTGCCAAAACTCAAAGTGATCCGGAGATCAAATAGAACTTAGGTTATCTCAACCTAACTCATAGGCAGTCAGACTGCCAGACTCAGTCGGCAAAAATAAGTTGTTAAATATTTTCACGGAAAAAGATCATTCTATTAAAAGTCACGACTTTCATTACACTCTTTTAAAAGCCTAACCTTCTACTGAAAGAACTTCTTCAGGTGTACAACATTCCATTTCCTATCTACTGCCTGTCTTTCCATGGTCTCCAGGGGATACGTTCCGGGACGTATCACTTCTCGGATCCGGTAAGGGCCTTCCCACTTGATCGCGAACTTTCCTCCTTGGTTAGGCTGACTGGCCTTCCGATCCCTTAAAACTAAATCTCCCTCCTGAAATGTCTTCTCCTTCACTCTCTTGTCATAGTAACATTTAACGGACTGCTGATATTCAGCCATCCGTCCATACTCCGCATCCCTTCTTTCCTCAAGGAAGTTCTTTTCCACTTGCAGACTTTCCTCATTCCTATCATCATCGTATTGGAGTACCAGGAGGGTTGGGGTGGTGATCTCAGCAGGTACCTTGGCTTCGAACCCATAAGTTATTGAGAACGGGGTCTCTCCGGTGGCCCTCCGAGGAGTCGTTCGATAAGCCCATAGGACTCGATCTAGCTCATCGACCCAGACTCCTCCTAAGTCACTTAGCTTCCTCTGAATTCCATCCACAATGGTTCGATTGACGTTCTCAACCTGCCCGTTAGCCTGAGGATAAGCTACGAAGACCTTAGTGTGTCGTATCCCATATTGTTGGCAAAAGTCTGAAAAAGGTTGGCAATCGAATTGTCGCCCATTATCGCTGACTAAGTGTTCCGGGAGCCCAAATCGGCAAATAACCTTTTTCCAAAGGAACTTGCGACATTGGAACTCGGTGATAGTCGCTAAGGGTTCAGCTTCTACCCACTTGGTAAAGTAATCCACCGCCACTACACAAAATCGTAGTCATCCCGGCGCTTGAGGCAATGGTCCCACGATGTCAATTCCTCACTTACCAAAAGGAATAGCCACCGTGATCGGAGTATAAAAAGAAGCAGGCCGAGTGTCTTTTCGGGCGAAAGATTGACACACCGCACATCTAGCAACTCGATCGATACAATCTTTGACCATAGTCGGCCAATAATATCCTTGTAGCACTATCTTGCGGGCTAGAGTATGGGCCCCTTGATGAGCCGAGCAAATCCCTCGATGTGCTTCTTCCATGACCTGGTTTGCCTCAGAGGGAAACAAACATATCAGTAAAGGTCCCCCAAATGACTTCTTGTACATGTGTCCATCCACCAAAACATAGGCCGGTGACCGCCTCTGGATTTTTGCTGCTTCAGCCGGGTCGTCGGGGAGGTCCCCTTTCTCCTTATATCTTCGAATTTCTTCCATCCAGAATATTTCTGGATGTTCTTCCGGGTTCAGCTCCTCAGTGATACAGACATACTTTGGAACAGGCTTATGCTCTATGCTAGGTAGAAGGACTCGCTCAGCTTGACAAATCCTCATAAGATGATCCGGTATACCTCCCAAGGCCATTTTCGACAGAATATCCGCTTCCGTGTTCTCGGCGCGAGGTACATGCTCTAGCTCGTACGCACCGAACTCCCTCAGGAGTCCCTCAGTGACCTTCTTATATTGGCTGAGTCTCTCATTTTTTACCTCACACGTCCTTGTCACCTGTCCGACTACCAATCGAGAGTCGGTCTTAACTCGAATCTTCTGGATTTGGAGGGCCTTAGCCATTCGTAACCCGCCTAGCACTGCTTCATACTCGGCCTCGTTATTGGAAACTTTAAAGTCATATGTAAGCGAGTAATACAATTGGAAACCCTCAGGGGTTATTAACATGATTCCACCACCACAATGGTGTTGGCTAGCGGCCCCATCAGCATGCATTTCCCACCAATCCCCTTCCTCAGGGGCCTTGGCATTTTGCTTCGGACTTTGTGCAGTGCATTCGACTATGAAATCCGCCAGGGCTTGTCCTTTTATAGAGGGACATGGGTGATACTCAATCCCATACTGCGTGAGCTCCACGGCCCACTTGACCAACCGACCCGACGAGTTAGGGTTTCGTAGGACTCCTGCTAGAGGTTGATCGGTTAAAACTCGAATCGGATGAGCTTGGAAGTATGGCACCAATTTTCGGGCTGTAATCACCAGAGCATACACCACCTTTTCCAAGGGGGTGTAGCGTACTTCAGAGGTTTTCAAGGCTCGACTAACATAATAGACCGGATGCTGGACCCGCTCTTCCTCCCGGATCAAAACGGAACTGACGGCTCTTTGAGAAGCGGCTAAGTACAAGAATAATACCTCTCTCTCTTTCGGAGTTGATAACAACGGCGGGGTTTGTAGGTAATCTTTTAACTCCTCAAATGATTTTTGACACTCTTCCGTCCAATGGAACCCTTCCCTCTTCTTCATGGCTTCGAAGAAGGGTAAGGCCCGATCTGCTGACTTGGACAGAAATCTGTTCAGGGCTGCAAGCCGCCCGGTCAACCTTTGCAATTCTTTCAAAGTCCCAGGGGGTTGCATGTCAAGTATAGCCTTTACCTTTTTAGGGTTGGGCTCAATTCCTTTCCGAGTGACCATATATCCCAGGAACTTCCCTCCTCGTACGGCGAAGGCGCACTTCTTGGGATTCAATCGCAAATTATATATTTCCATTATGGCAAAAGTGGTTGCCAAGTCCTCCGCATGGGTTTTCTCATCTTTGCTTTTCACAAGCATGTCATCCACGTATGCCGCCATGGATTTTCCCAATAGATCTTTGAACAGTCGGCCCACCATGCGCGTGTAGGTTGCACCGGCATTCTTAAGTCCAAAGGGCATCACCCGGTAACAGTACACCCCATCTGGAGTGATGAAGGCAGTCTTTTCTTCATCAGCGGGGTGCATGAAGATTTGATGATAGCCCCGAAAGGCGTCCATAAAGCTCAACAGGTCACAACCAGCCGTTTCATCAACCAGTTGATCGATCATCGGCAACGGAAAAGGGTCCTTTGGGCAGGCCTGATTAAGATCTGTATAATCAACGCACATCCGCCAGGCAGGGGGTTTTGGTATAAGCACCACGTTAGCGAGCCAGTCTGGGTACTTTACTTCGCGAATGTGCCGCGCAGCCATTAAGGTTTCTACTTCCTTCTTAACGAACTCTCGACGATCCACCGAGAGGTACCTTTTCTTTTGGATCACCGGCTTGTGGTCAGGATTAACGGCCAGTCGGTGAAAGATGACTGACCTATCCACTCCCGGCATGTCCTCAGGACCCCAAGCGAACACCCTCTGATATTTTTGTAATTCCCGGATTATCTCCTGTTTGACTTTCTCAGTCAAACCGACTCCAATTTTTACCCGTCTGTCGGGGTGCAAAGGGTCGATCTCGACTTCTTCCAATTCTACCGCAGGTTCTGGCCGGTCAAGATTCTTCAACTGTTCTTCTTAGCTAGTAATGGCGTGAACCCTCAAATCTTTTTTCCCAATCTGTCGGCAAGACTGTAAATAATAATCCTGAGCTGCCTTTTGATCGCATCGTGCGACCCCTATCCCACTCGGGGTTCGGAATTTTAAGCAAAGATGCTCAAGTGAGATGAGAGCTCCCAGATCTTCTAATCTAGGGCGCCCCAGGATCATGTTGTGAGAACAGGACAAATCTACAACTACAAATTCCATTTCTATGCTCCGAAGATTCGGGAAGGTGTTGATCTTGAGTGGCAAGCGGATGGATCCTTCCGACTCAATTGAGTCCCTGGTAAAACCGGCCAAGGGTGTTTTTAAAGGTATTAGTTTGTTACGTTGTAATCCCAACCTTTCGAACACCTCTAGATACAAGATATTTACGTTGCTCCCCGTATCCACTAAGACTCTTCGGACTACCGTGCCATGAACGTCCATGGCAATAACCAATGCATCCTGATGGGGATGTTGGCTTCTGGGTAAGTCCTCATCCGTAAACAAAATAGGTTCACGACATACCTTTTTCAAGCTATCATCTCGACCGTAGATGGTACCTACGTATAGTTGTCGAGCCTAGGCTTTTCGAGAGCTGGATGAATCTCCTCCTTCCGGTCCACCTACTATCATGTTGATAACAGGTTTGTGTTTCAAGTTAGCCTCCTCTTCTTCAGAGGCAGGCTGTTTTCCTCGGTCGGAACGTGAATCTGGTTTCTCGGAACGCGGGTGCCGCCTCCATTGATTGGGCTGAGGCGGAGCACCCTGCTGTATCATTGCTTCTATCTCTCTTCTTAGGTAAGAACATTCGTCTGTGGTATGTGTGGTCGACTGGTGGTACTGAGAGTATTTAGAGGAAATTCCTCCGGGAGGTAGGACCTCAGGCTGATCTCCAGGCTTCAAGGGTGGAGGGGGAGGTAAAGTGTCTTTTACCTCATGCACATATTGGGCTACGGTAGGACGATGAGGAGGAATGCCTACCCTCTCAGACCCCCGCCGCACTTCGGCATGATTGGTACATTCGGGCTCCGTCCGACTCCTGGACTCAGGTCGTGATTGTTTAGAGTTTGACCCAGCAGCTTCTCGCTGCCGTTTTTGCCTTACTGCCTCTTCAGTGTCCGCCTGCCGACTGGCTCTTTGGATAGCTTCTACATACGTCTTCGGGCGATCATTGTGGAGATCAATGAACAACTTGCCCGCTCGGAGTGATTCCATAAAAAAGGTGATAGCCACTTGCTCATCTAATCCTTCGATGGTTTGTACCCCCTTTTGCCAACGAGCCAGATATGTCTTCAACGCTTCTCCTTCGTCCTGACTTATCCCACTTAGGTGGGTAAGATTGCGCTGCGGCTTGATGTTCACGGTGTAGTGGGTAAGGAACCGATCGGCCAAGCATTAAAACATCGCATGGAACGGCACGGTAGGGCTAAAAACCATTTTTGGGCAAGTCCCTTGAGGGTAGGGAGAAAAGCTTTACACATAAGCGGCTCTTCTACCCCCAAAACTTGCATTTTGGCCTGGTAACTGACCAGGTGTTCACGAGGATCTCCTGTCCCGTCAAAAGTGGCATGTTCCGGGATTTTCAAGTCCGTGGGAGCCCGATACTCCATAATCTCGGTGGTGAAAGGTGAAGAGGTCAGCAAATTTTCAGCGGAGGGCCTAACCTTTCCTTCGAATTGATCTTACAGATTCTGCAACCTTCGCTCGAACCCTTCCATCTGACTCCTGCGGTATTTAGGCTCAATGGGCGATTCCGCGCTACTTTCTGATATGGCTGTCTGTACCCGCCGTCAAGCCGCAGCAGCTCGGCGCTCTTGTCGATTACCGCCCGATCGGTCCGGGTTGTCACGTTGGGGGTTCCGTAGCGGGTTTCCTCGTGAGTCGCTCAAACGATCCATAACGGACCGAGCCGCCTCTCGGCACCTGCCGTCTTCTCGACAGGGGGTCGGATGCTCGTTTCCTCGATGCCCTTCTTGCTCAGAAGTCTGGAGGTTCGCGGTCCGATCCCCTGCCGGACGAACCGTGTTGGCCCGGTTATTCGTACCGGCGTTCTTAAGACTTCGCCTCTCAACTTCATTGATGACTTGAACCACGATTTGTTCTAGTTCAGCCGGTGGTGGCCGATCATTGGCCCTATTTATCGTTTCTTGGCGTGATTCACCCGTATGTCGGGAATTCTGTCGGCTTAGATGCTCTCTCAAGTCTTGGCCATTTTGTCGTCCCAGCTGTTCCCTCAAATCTGGTCCGCCAGAGGGTACCCCATTGGAACGTCCCAATATCTGTTCCCGTAGGTCCTGGCTATTAGATCGAGCCAATTGTTCTCGTAAATCTCGGTCATTTTGACGGTCAAGCTGCTCGCGTAGATCATCTTATCGGGGTTGCCCCCCAACACTCACCGCCTTACTCATTCTTGTACCCAAAAAGGAGGCACGCTACCTTTTGTAACGTTCCCCACAGACGGCGCCAGTGATGGTTTTCCGATCTTCAGGTGATCGGCCGGCGGACCAACACAACTGGAAAATACTAAGAAAAGTAAGAAAACTCTGAATTTTAGTATTAGTCGTGTCTCTGAATCTGCCCTTCTCAAATGATCCGTACAACTATATATACTAGGCTCCTGGGCCATTACACATTAAATCTCCTAGTTAATGCTACAGGTAATGGCTCATAAAACGCATTAAATATACATAATTGAAGACGTTAGATACAAATGCCCGTTAATTCTCTCAAACTTTCATCTTCCTGTGTTATTCTGTCAGAATTCCTTCGGCGATCGATTGGGAGCTTCCGGTATCCAGTCTGACTATCCTTCCGATTCGGATCCAGCCTGAGAGCCTCGATTTCTCCCAACTCGCCCGAGCCCCCAACCGGGAAGAGGACTAGGGGTTGACTGACATATGTTCTCCTGATCGACCGACTTCCGAAGGAGTCAGGATAAGCCTTGAATGTTCAAGACATTGATGCTTATTGGCTTATATTCCTTCGATCGACCGACCTCCGAAGGGGTCGGGATAAGCTTTGAGTGTTCAGGACATTGATGCTTGTTGGCTTATGTTCCTTCGATTGACCGACCTCCGAAGGGGTCGGGATGAGCCTCGAATGTTCAGGACATTGATGCTTATTGGCTTATGTTCCTTCTCCCTTCCTGCCTGTTCGCCGACTCGCTATCAGCTCCGCCCAGTCTTTCCAAATCGAGCCGTCCGTCCCACCAACCTTATATCCCATCAACTCTATTAGATGATGATAGCCAAGATGACACGCTGGGCTGGGGAGAAATCAAAACTGGGAAGTTTACGGTGGCATCAACGTACTCCCTAATCACAAATGAATCGAACAATGATGACGCATGCAGCTGGAGTAACATCTGGAAACTAAAAGTACCCAGCCGCATTCATACCTTCCTTTGGCTTGCCAAACAAGATAGGCTGATGACCAACTTTAACAGACACAAGAGAGGTTTTACCAGAGATTGCACCTTGTGGATCATGTAGAGATGAGGTCGAAACAACAGAACATATATTGCGTCAATGCCCTAGAGCTAAAGAAGTCTGGGAAAGGATTCTACGCAATATGATCCAGGAAACGCACGATAGATCCTTTGAAGATTGGTTCAATGATGGCCTAAAAGGCTTTAGCAGGAGTAACAGGAAGAATGAAAGTAGTGTACTCTTTGCCATAACAACGTGGTGGCTGTGGAAATGGAGAAATGAGAAAGTGTTCACCGAGAAGCATACAACACTAGGACAAAAGCAGTACTGGATCCTCATGCAATATGAAGAAATTTGTTGGTCCCGGTGAAAGCGTTA
>CM008334.1:14412662-14436077 GCA_002525835.2 Ipomoea batatas | reverse complement strand
TAAGGTCGGCTGACCTCAACAATCGGGCACCTTACTCCCGAGATGGGCACCTTGCTCCCATCGGCCTCAAAGGGCCATAAGGTCGGCTGACCGCAACAATCGGGCACCTTACTCCCGAGATGGGCACCTTGCTCCAATCGGCCTCAAAGGGCCATAAGGTCTGTTGACCAACAGGTTAGGGCGGCGATGTCTAGACAATCCTAGCAAAAGGCCTTTATTTAACAACATAAATCATTACACAAGGGGCTTCTTTTGGCCCGAGTACATCATCGATTACCCTAACTACTGATGGAACAAGACTAGATGCTTCGAATTCCAAATCCGATCTACCGGTTTTCCCGTAGTAGTTTCCAACTTATAAGTGCCGGGCCGGATTATGGCAGAGATGACATATGGTCCTTCCTAGGATTGTGCAAACTTTCCCGCTTCATTCAGTCGGCTAGCCTTTCGCTCACGGAGGACATAATCTCCAACCTGGAAATACCTAGGTCGGACTCGGAGGTCGTGAGTCTGCTTTATCTTCTTCTGGTACTCGACTATACGTCGAGCCGCGACCTCTCTTTTCTCTTCCAAGGCGTCCAGCTCAGCGATCATCATTCGCTCGTTGTCCTCCTCAGTGTAGTCCCGTTCACGAGAGGTCGGGATCCATGCTTCGATCGGCAAACGCGCTTCAGCACCATAGACTAGCGCAAATGGGGTCTCCTTGGTGGCTTCTCGGGGAGTCGTTCGGTATGCCCACAGTACATACGGCAGCTCATCTGCCCAGCTCCGACCGGCATCGAATAGCTTCTTCTTCAGCCCATCTAAGATTGTTCGGTTCGCGTTCTCGACCTGCCCATTCCCTTGGGGGTACGCAACAGATGATCGGATGGACTTCGTGCCGACCGTAGCTAGGAAATTTTGAAAATATTGACTCTCGAACATCCTTCCGTTGTCCGTGATCAATTGCACGGGGACTCCGAACCGAGCAATGGCGTTCCTCCATATGAAGCGTGCACACTGTTGAGCTGTTATGGTCGCCAAAGGTTCTGCCTCAATCCACTTTGAGAAGTAATCGATGACCACTATCACGAACTTCTTTCGAGCTGCCAACATTGGGAACGGGCCTACGATATCCACCCCCCAGCGGGCGAATGGGATCGCGGTGCTGATCGGCTGGTAGAATGTAGCTGGCCGACCTGGGGTCTTAGCAAATTTTTAGCAAGGCTCGCACGCTCGGACAAGGTTTTCACAGTCCAACTGGATGGACGACCTGCCCCCCTGGTGGGCCGAGCACAAGCCTTAGTGTAGCTCCTTCATGACAATGTCGGCCTCAAATGTGCTCAAGCACCTCATCAACGGGCCCCCATAAGATCGTCGGTATAGGCGATCGTCCACGATCTGGAAACTCGGCGCTCGAAGTTTTACCTTTCGCGCTCGGTCTTCTTCTTGAGGCAACCTTCCATCTTGCAGGTATTCCTTAAGGTCGGTTATCCATTGATCTTGCTCAACTTCGATCGGCTCGACCTCCGACGCCTCTATGCACGGAACGGTTGCTTCTAAAATGCGGGCGATCTTTGAAATATGCTCGGGAGCCTCATGAACCAATCGCGACAACATGTCAGCGTCGGTGTTGTCGGCCCTCGGAATGTGGCTAAGTTGGTAGGCTTCAAACCGTTGCAGTACTGCCAGCACCCGGTCTCTGTATAGTGCCAGTTTGTCCCCTTTTGTGACAAACTCGCCATTGACTTGTCCGACCACGAGAGCGGAATCCGTTTGAGCTCGGACGAACTTGGCCCCCAGTTGTCTTGCATGCTGTAGTCCGGCAATCAAGGCCTCATACTCGGCCTCGTTGTTGGTCGGTGAGAAGCGGAACATGACGACATAATAGGCTTTAAAGCCTTCTGGAGTCGTAATGACTATCCCCGCTCCTGCTCCCTTCTTCCCACTAGACCCGTCCGTGCTTACCTCCCACCATTCGGGAGATTGGAGATCATTCTGGTCGGATCCGCTATCACGGGCAGTGCACTCCACCACGAAATCAGCTAAAGCCTGGGCTTTGATGGATGGTCGGGGTTTGTACTCCAGAGCAAACTGTGTCAACATCATCACCCACTTGACCAATCGTCCTGAGGAGGTTGAGGTCCTGAGTATTGCTCCAATCGGCTGATCTGTCAATACACGGACATTCCGGCCTTGGAAATAAGGCGTCAAATGTTTTGCCGCGACGACCAGCGCGAACACCACCTTCTCCAGCTGAGTATATCTGAATTCAGGCTCTTGCAAAGCGTGGCTCATGTAATATACCGGCCGTTGCACTCCTTCACTGTCAATTCGGCAGAGGACCGCGCTGACGGCCCGATCTGAAATGGCGAGATATACTTCCAAATCTTCCCCCGGCTCGGGCTTCGATAAGATGATCGGGGACGCTAAGTAAGCTTTCAAATCTTCGAACGCTGCCCGACTATCATCGTCCCAAGTGAAGCTGTGGGACTTCTTTAAGATTTTGAAAAAGGGGTGAGCTCAGTCCGCCAACTTGGAGAGGAATCGACTGAGCGCTGCCAGTCGGCCTGTGAGTTGCTGAACTTCCCTTACGTTGATCGGCGGCTTCATATCTAAAATAGCCTGAATCTTGGCCGGGTTCGGCTCTATCCCACGCTTGGTCATCATATAACCTAAAAACTTTCCAGTTTGCACAGCAAAGGTGCATTTCTTCGGGTTTAACCTCAATCGATGGCTACGCATGATCTCGAAACACGCACGAAGATGGTCGGCGTGGTCGGCCCAAGCAGGGCTCTTGACGAGCATATCATCTATATAAGCCTCCATCGACTTTCCAAACAAACCGTCGAACACCGAATTCATTATCCGCTGGTACGTAGCCCCAGCATTCTTCAGCCCGAAAGGCATCACCCGGTAGCAATATAACCCATCCGGCGTTACAAAAGCGGTATTCTCTTCATCCGCCTCAGACATCATGATCTGATGATATCCTTTAAAGGCATACATAAAGCTCATGAGCTCCGCTCCGGCCGTTTCGTCGACCATCTGATGAATGCTCGGGAGAGGGTACGGGTCAAGGGGGCAGGCGCGGTTTAGGTCGGTGTAGTCGATGCACATACGCCAAGCCGGGGGCTTGGGCACCAGGACTACATTAGCGACCCACTCCGGGTATGTAACCTCTCGGATGTGACCCGCCGACAGCAATGCCTTGACCTCCCCTTTGACAAACTCCCGCCGGTCGACAGATAAGTGTCTCTGTTTTTGGTTAACTGGCTAGGAGGTCGGGCTAACGGATAGCCGATGACAGATCACGGCTTGGTCAACTCCGGGCATGTCATCTAGGCCCCAGGCGAAAATGTCGGCGAACTCTCGCAACACTGATAGAATTGACCGCCTGAGGTCCGGGCAAAGGGATGTACCGATCTTAATACATCGCTCGGGTTGATCCATACTTAAGGGGACTTCTTCAACAGGCTCAGACGGCCCAGGTTGTTCCTTCTTGTCTTCATCTTTCAGTCGGGCTATGGTTTTCACAAGAGATGTGCTCGCTGCTTGCTTTTCCACCGCCCGAACATAACACAATCTTGCTGATCGCGAGTCTCCGCGCATTACGCCAACGCCTTCCGGGGTCGGGAATTTCATACATAAATGAGGCATAGAGATGATCGCCTTCATTTGGGCTATTCCTGGTCGACCTAAGATGACGTTGTGTACGCATGCCAAGTTCACAACAATGAATTCCATCTCCACCTTCAAGACACACGGGTATACCCCGACTTCAACAGGGAGCGCAACCACTCCTTCCGGGTGGATCATGTCGCCAGTGAAGCCCGATAACGGCGTTCGGACCGGCCTCAGGGCCGAACTCTCCAATTTTAACTTCCGGAAAGCCTCTAAGTATAGGACGTTGACGTTGCTCCCTGTGTCGACCATGACTCTTCGGACCTCGGCCCCGCAAATGTCGATGGTGATAACCAATGCCTCAACCGACTGGTCTCCTCCGAGAGAGAGGTCTCGGTCAGTGAAAGTTATGGGCTCATCCTTCATCCTCTTCTCTGGCTGATCGATGCTGATCGAGCACACAAGCAGGTCCCTCGACCACGCCCGACGTTGGTCGGGATCATCTCCTCCTTTCGGCCCGCCAAAAATGACATGAATAATTTGTTTTGATCCGGCGGCGGGTGGATCGTGATCGGGCTCGGGGCCCTTATCCTTCTTTTCTTTGTCAGACTTCTTAAAATACTTCTTCCAGCCTCGGCGTCGGTTCCTTTTCTTCTCGGCGGCAAACTGTGCTAGTTCTCCCGAACGTAGCAGATCTTCGATCAGCCCTTTTAAGACATGGCATTCGTTGGTCTCGTGGCCCCGGTTTTTGTGATATGCACAGTACTTGTTTTTATCGGGGCCATCCCTTGCCGGAGCGGGGAGCTGGATCATGTTACACGACTAAGCATACTCCAAGATTTCTCCGATCAGCTGTGACAAATGGGTGTAGATCGGGTTCCCATCCTGGTCCTTCCTCTTGGGGTCGGGCTGTCGCAGCATGTCTCTCCGACCTTGGCCAGTCTCTTGCATGCGCTTGGCAGCGTTGGCCTCATCGGCTATCGCATGGTGGGTCATCCGCCTGAGGGCTTCCTCATAGGTATTCGGCTGCCTGAGAATAAGGTCCTGGTACAAGGCCCCCGCCCGTAGCGCAGAGAGCAGTAAGTTGATCGTAGTGCGATCATCTACCAGCTCTATCTCCGCCATGGCCGCCTTCCACCGCTCACTGAAAAAGGTCAAGGATTCGCCTTCCCGCTGCTTGGCTTTCTCTAGAGAGGTGAAGTGTTTCTTGGCAGCTTTCGAAATGGCAAAGCGATGAACAAACCTTCGCGCCAGGTCGGAGAAATCCGCGATGGATCCAGGCTCGAGGGATGTGAACCACCCGGCCGCTCGACCTGATAGGGTTGAATAGAAGGCTCGGCACATTACCGCATCGGATACCCCCATCATCAGCATGTTTCCATAATAAGAGTTGACGTGCTCTTCAGGGTCGGTCCAGCCGGAATAATCTTTGTTCCCAGGCACACGGAGATCCATGGGATATGGCTGGTCCATAATGTCCTGGATGAAAGGCGTGCGGAGCAGATTACTTTCCATTCCCCTCGGGCCGACCTCAGCTTGCTCTCTCTTCCACTTGTTAAATTCCGCTCGGACTTGGTCCAACACACCCCGGGCCAGCCCCCGGCTGTTTGCCACTCCATGATGATCCTTCTTCGGCTTGGTCTGGGAGGAGCTGGTCTCGCTCGAGCGGCTGGTAGCCGATATGCTCATCGGTTGGTGTCCCCGGGTGTTCCGTCCGCGCGTTCTGAGTTCAGGATCGTCGATGCGATCGAAAACACTGGTCCGCGATGAATCCGGCTGCGGCATCCCCCTAGGCCAGTCGAACGTACTTAGTCGAGACAGCGCTGGCCTCCGAGCTGGGGCCGCGGGCATAGTCTCCGACCTCCGGGACCGCCGTTCGGATTGCTAGCGGTGCAAAGCAGGAGGGGCTGCAGGGATCATCTCGGCGGGCGTCGCTTCCGGCCTAACAGGCATTGTGGGATACATCGGCGGCACGACAGGATACATGTATGGTTGTGGATATAATCTTGGTGAAGTCGGCCACCACTGCATGGTCGGGTCCATAGGGTACTGGTACGGCATCGGGCCACCAGGCATAGGGTATTGGTAAGGCACCGAGCCCCCAGGTACCGGGAAAGGACCTTCTTGGTGAATAGCGTTCACCGACTCTAGTGGTGGTACTCCAGCCATGTTATTGGGATCTAACTGAGAACTGAGATGAGAGCGGAGATCGTAATTGCCATCAGCTTCCTGGTTGTCGAAAAAATCCATGTTCGGATGCATGGAGGGACCGTCCAACGAAAATGAACGCTTTTCAAGTCGCGGTCCCCACAGACGGCGCCAAAATGATAATGTTAAATATAGTAATACGATGCCGAAACGGGAAATATACGATCTCATATAAAACAAAAGGATCCAGACCCGGTTTACAATACAAAAGAAAGGGCTCGAAGGGCTCGGCGGGTCGGCAGTGGGCTTTCCTACTGTCCGAGCTTACTTCAAGGCTTCGTCTAGAATCTGCCAAAAGATCCTCTTTCTCCTCATAAATGCGGTATTTATAAGAGGGAAAAGTGGCGACCCGGGGCTCCGGCATCGGGAGCACGTGGCGGGCATGCAACTGCTCAGCCCTCCGCCCTGGAAGGGAGAAACACGTGGCGGTTGCGATGGGACTGCTCTTCGGAAACCGCGGGCTGTAGCCGGCCTTACGAGGTCGGCCCGGCTGAAATGACCGGGCGGCTAAGTCCCAAGTCGCCGACCGTAACCATCAGAGCGTATAGGGTCGGGGTATTAACACTATCAATGCACATACTATGAACATAATTAAAAAAAATTAAACATACACATATTACATCTATAATTAAACAAAATTAAACATACACATGTTATTTAATTAATAATAATATATACTCCTTAATTAATATAATTATTCAGATTACATGGACGTCATAATTAGTATAATAATTAAGAATAATATATAATCTTTAATTACTATTAGTAATCATAATAAAATGACCTCATTCATATTAGAATTAATGATAAATTTTTCTGCCCATATAGGAAATTAAACATACATATATTACGGTGAGTAATTAAAAGAAATTAAGCATTGTATACACATATTACGCCCATAGTTAAACGATATTAAACATAAACATATTACGCCTATATTACCAACCTATATTTAATACTTTAATCTTACTATAATAATTAAACATACAGATCTTCATTTGATTATAGTAAATATTTATTACTTAAAATAATTCAATTAAAGACCATGATCTTCATTCTATTTTTTTAGACTTTTCCTATTATAATTTTTAAGTAATCAAATTCAACACTAATATACAAATCTTATAATTTCAAATAAATGTATATATACTTTCAAATATTAAAATTGTTTATAATTTCATCAATAATTTTATTATTTAAATATATAATAAGAAAATTTATCCGTGCATCGCACGGGTAATTTACTAGTATAAATAATAATGACAGCTATGAATACATACCAATATATATTACTTTGGACCATACATTTTATAATGTTATATGTACATATGTATTCGTATATGTGTAGATATTATATAGATATATATATTCATTTCATTTTTATATTTCAATTGGGAGTTACACTATTAAAATAAATGAATTATTATGTTTCATATGTTACAAACCTAGAATGATCTACTCTTAATTATATTGTTATTTAAATTATGTACTAGAGATGATGGGATCAATTCTTCTTTCTTCTCCCATGTGGCCGATCACTTCATATGGGTAGAGTAGAAATAAGATTTTAATAATTCGTATGTGCTTATGAGTGTATCTTGTGATTGTGTTGGATGATGATGATGGTGGATAGAAGAAGAAGCCTTGGACAATTGGGGCATATAGTATTAAGAGTAATAAGCTTTCAAGGTAAGTGAATTTTTGGGTTTTATGCCTTACCCTTAATTTTTATGTTTTAGTGTAAGGCTAAAACATGTGTGTTTGGGAGGTGTATAAAATACACTTAACAAATTGTATATGTATGAAAGTTGTTCGTATCTATTTCTTACTTGTGATTTTTAGTACATGAGATGATGAGTATGAAAGTATGATTCGTATTTCATATAAAAGAAAAATACATTATTTTTTTGGATATATATGCCTATGTGATGAATCTTGTATATATTTATAAATTATTAAAATTTGGATTCGTACGTATGTTATAAGTTTATAAGAAAAAAAATATGTATATATTAATTAGTTACGTACGTGTGTTAATAAAAGAAAAGCTATATATATAAATATTAAGTAGATGATTCGTATATATATATGTAATACTTAGAATAAATATATTTAAGTATATAAGTGTATTTCATATAATCTATAGATATATATTTATGAGTACGTTGTAATTTATATATATACACACACACACTAATTTTGTTATTTTATTATTATTATTATTATTATTATTATTTACTTTCCTTTTACGAATGGTCATAAGAAAAGAATTGAATAATATAAATTTTATTTATATTTGCTAACCGTATGTATTTGTAAGGAGTTTTTTCCCAAAATGGTCCATCACCTATTTTTCAATGTTTATTAGGCTAACAATAGGTAAATGGACAAAAATGCCCTTCATTTTAACACTGATTGGATGGAATATGTAACAGAGGACCGAATTGAGTGAGATTTTGAAAGTCGAGGGACCACATTTGGTGCAATTGAAAGTCGAAATGCAAAATTGAGAATGAGCAATAGTCGAGGGACCATTTTGGGAAAAAACTCTATTCGTAAGTACATAACCTTATGCGATTTAATTAAATTATTACTATTATGAATTAATTAAGGAATGTCGTACGATTTCCTTATTATATATAAATGTGTGTATATTATGTTATAATATATATGTCACAAAAATAGGTGTTATAATGTTATTAAGTAGTGATTTAATTATTATACGTTAACTATGTATTTATGTGATATGATACTAAGTGGGTGAAAAGTGTTCATAAGTGAGTCTTATGATTCTTTTTATGAAAAGTATTTCAAAGAATGAAATGTGGCAAGGTATAAATTTTAGTTGTAAAAATTGAGATTTAGTTGTCCAAGAATGTTTTCTTGAATTGTACAACTATTTGAATGCCTACAAGAATTTGTATATTGGTATACTCTTTTGTGGGATTGATTTAAAGTCTAAAGTATGATTTTATTTTACAAAATTATTATGATGCTTATGAGCAAGTTTTTTCTAAATGAAGTCTTTTTCAAACTATGGAAGCTATGTTGAAGTTGTGAAAATTGTGAATATGTTATTGAATTATGTTTATGTTGAGGAGTGTCCGTAAGGAACAATCCTCGGGAACTAGGGCACTATGGTGTGTCTTTTTTAGGCGGGTCTATGTACCCTAATTTCAGGAGTAGTCAGTAGAAACCTTATCCTGGCTACTAGGGCTGGTAACTTCCCGTTGAGGCTTGAAATTCTCATTTGGGGGTGTGCACACTTAAGGTTAGAGTCCGGTTTCCATTAGAAATGGGAAAGTGTGGAGTGTTCGGATGTGTGGGAAGCACCGTTCACCAGGGCCTAAGAATAAAGGACACTGTCCCATTTATGTGTGATTGATGTGCTTCCATATGTATTTGGTGGTGTGCAAGTGTGGCACAAAAATAAAGTTTATAAGAAAATTTTATAAGTGATGATATTGTGAAAAGTCCATATGATTACTTTACCATATGTTTACAAAATTGCTATTTTCAAAAAGTATTGCAGCTAAGCTAAGGAATTGGTAAAGTATTTTTTCCCTTATCAAATTATTATTATTTTAAATATTTTTATAGGGGCAGATAGTCCCTTACTTAGCAAAGTTTTGCTAACCCACCTTTCTCTTTCATGTTGTTGTTGTTGTTTGCTTGCTTGAGTAGCAGGTATTAATTGATGAGTTATGTCGTGGCGAGTGCCAATTCCTTAGCTTAGAATTGGAGACGATGAATACCACAGAATGATTAAGGGTAATGTAAATTTTAAAAAAATATATAAAAATATAATGCAAATCTGTTAATATAATAACTAAATTACTGCATTTATTTTAAAAAGAAAGACAAATAAGTGTTATCAAAGTTATAAATACATATATTAAACAATAAGAAAATTACAATGCAAACTATAAGACACAAGATAGATTCATCAAATAATAATTATGTGTCTAACTGAAAGATTCAGTACACATGTTTAACAAATTATGCTCTGCAATCCTTTTAAGCACTGAGAATGGTTTCTTTGTGGGAAAAAAAATGATTGAAACCTTCTGGTCCCATGGGTAGCTGCAACATGGAGTTATCTCAAAGTCACTCCTAAATAAGAATGCCTACTTTCCGAGGAGACTCTGCATAGGATTCATAACCTAAGAAATATTCTAGAAACTCATAAGGTAATCCTTACCCAACCCCTCAACCTGTTGTCCTGGTCAATACTCAATACACAATTGTCTTCTATACAAACATTCAAATCAAAGCAAGCAATTACTAAAAAAAGAGTAATTATTTCCAATATATATAAAATTTATTTGTTAATAAATTTAAACTATGAATTATGGAATTTTCTAGCCCTCGAAGTGGTTTTGGGCTACGCCATGATTTGTGACCGTGAATTGTGAACATTTTATCACTTTGTTTTGCCACACACTTTGCCCTTGGAGGTGGTGTTTAGCAGTAGCCATATGGCCAAAGCAATGCTAGTTGAAAGTCTGTCCAACTGGGTGGGGTGGGTGGAGTTGGGGTTGCAACTGGGTGGGGGTTGGGTGGAGATGGGGTTGGAAGATGTGGAATATGGGGAGCTCTGATATTCTCTAATCACAACTAGCTACTTTGATATGCTATGATCTTAACAATTGCTCTGATATGCTCTAATCTACTACCAAATGTGAGTCATCAAAAACAAATGAGTTTAGTAATACAATGTATTAATATGTCTAATAATAATAAAAAAAAATAAAAGAATACTTTTTAGAATAATTGTTATAAAAATGTGAGGGATCAAAGTTATGATAATGATTCTAATATTAAAGGAAAACAACAAAGAGTTTCAAAACCGATTACTTGAAATAGGGCATTTTTTTTTCATCCCGAGCTTATAAAATATTTTGACCGACCCTGGTTGAGCCAGAGACCACATTATGAGCTCCTAGAATATTTTTTAGGTTGTGACCACATTATGAGCTCCTACAATATTTCTTAGGTTGTGAGCCATGTGCAGAGCAAGTGTCTTCCGGAAGTAGGCATTCTGATTTAGGAGTGACTCTGAGATGACTCCATGTTTTAGCAACTCCGAGAAGGTCTAATCAATTTTTCCCAACAATTTCGGCCAATTCCGCATCAATTGCTTCCTCAGTTGAGCATCAATCTATACAAATATTCAAGTCAAAGCAAGCAATAACTAAAAAAAGAGTTTAAAATTTATTTGTTAATAAATATAAACTCACTTTTGAATTATGGAATTTTCCAACCCTGGAGGTGGTGTTGGGCTATGCCATGGTTTGTCATGCGGGCAAAGACTGTGAATTGTAAACACTTTTACCACTTTGTTTGCCTCACACTTTGTCCCGGGAGGTGGTGTTTGGCAGTAGCCATGTGGCCAAAGCAATTCTAGTTGAAAGCTTGTCCAAATGGGTGGTAGTGGTGGTGGAGTTGGGGTTAGAAAATGTGTAACGTTGGGAGCTTGTGGCTTTGGATTCACATCATTGTGATTGGTATTTAGTATATGGGATTTTGGAAAGGGAAAGGCTAAAGTGACATTTATGAGGAATAAGATCATGAATATCTTCATTTTTTTTGCTTTTATTTTTTCTTGGTTTTGTTGTAAGGTTTGGGGCCTTTGGGCTCCTCTTTATATAGTAACTAGAAAGATGTTTATAACCATTTATTGTTATGGTTTTGAATCATTTTCAGGATATGAAATATAATGTGCTATATATTGAAATTTGTTCTGAGTCGTTTTCGGAAGGTGAAATACAAGCTAGGTACTATATATTGAAATTGATTTTGAGTTGTTTCCAAACCAAATTATTTGATTTTTTTTCAGATGGGAAAATGACACTACTTCTAATTATTTGCGTAGCTAATTTATGATATGAATTGAATGAATTTGTTTTACTTCAAGTAGTACTATAACTAGCTATAGTACACACATTGCACATGCCTTGCACGCACATCGTACGACTAAATTAATACCTAAGTTCTGATGGAACTAATTGATCCGGAGTATATGCGGATCAACAAGCTCGCATAAATTAAAGGGGCACGGCTAAGTTAATGCCTAATGTCTGATGGGACTAATTGATTCGGAGTGTATGTGGATCAACAAGCTCGCATAAATTAAATGGATAAAATAATAAAAGAGATCATTGTAATAACAATATTGAGTGGATTAATGTTAAAGTATCACAAAAGATGTTTTGTAAGGAAATTGAGCATGGTTATGGGATGAAAGAGAATGGCAATTTATATAAGGAATGGTAGTTGAAAGCCTGTCCAAATGAGTGGTTTTGGGGTTGGAAGATATGTAACATGGGGGTGCTTGTGGCTTTGAGTTCACAACATTCTGATTGGTATTTAGTATATGGATTTTGGACAGGAAAAGGCTAAAGTGCCATTTATAAGGAATAAGATCATGAATATCTTCATTTTTGTTTTGTTTTTTTTTTTCTTGGTTTGTGATAAGGTTTAGGGCCTTTGGGCTCCTCTTTATATAGGCACTAGAAAGTTGTTTATAACCATTTGTTGTTATGGTTTTGAGTCATTTCCAGAATGCGAAATAGAATGTGCTATATATTGAAATTTGTTTTGAGTCATTTTCAGAAGGTGAAATACAAGCTAGGTAATATATTGAAATTGGTTTTGAGTCGCTTTCAAACCAAACTATTTGATTTTTTTTTCAGGGGAAATGACACTACTTCTAATTATTTGCGTAGCTAACTTATGATATGAATTGAATGAATTTGTTTTACCTCAAGTAGTACTATAACTAGCTATAGTACACACATTGCACATGCCTTGCACGTGCATCGCACGACTAAATTAATGCCTAATGTCTGATGGAACTAATTGATTCGGAGTATATGTGGATCAACAAGCTCGCATAAATTAAAGAGATAAAATAATAAAAGAGATAATTGTAGTAATAATATTGAGTGGATTAATGTTAAAGCATCACAAAAGATGTTCTGTAAGGAAATTGAGCATGGTTATGGGAGGGAAGAGAATGACAATTTATATAAGGAAAGGAATCCTAACAAATCATAGAAACGTGGTTGGGCAATGTAACTTATTAGTTTGTTACAACTTACAAAGCTTATATAATTTGTTGGTCTAAGTCTTATTACAATAAAGAATCCATTCTAATTACCAAGTATTTGATTCCTATTACAATTTCGATTCCTATATTCAAATGTATGTATAGTAGTTCATTGGCTCAAAATAGTGTTGTCAAAAATTATATTATTGGCAAAAACACTATCCCAATCCTACTAGGACACTAGAAAGATAAATGTTAAGAAATTTGTTAGAAGTGCCTAAAAGTTAAGAAAATTTGTTAGAAGTGCCTAAAAGTTAAGGGAATTTGTTAGAAGTGGGTAAAAGTAAGGAAATTTGTTAGAGATGCCAATATATATACGGCCAGACTTTTCATATTATATTACTTATACTATCCTTTATAAAATTTAGTTTCAAACATTCAACAAGTCAGAAAGATGAAAATTTTAATGAGTCTTTTATTTTTATTTTACTTTTTCAAAAAACTCAACAAATGTATATACAACCAAATGTTTCTTCTCTCTCGTTCACCAATTGTTGGTCCAAGAAAACCCCCTCCCCCTCTTATGTGTAAGCTTTACCCTAACGCTATTTTGGCCACATGACTTTTGTCATGTGTCTTATGATTGTATAATTAACACAAAAGGTTAAAGAGTTGCCCACAATTCATGGCCTATGGCCGTCTAATAAGGCTGGCAATAGCCCACCAATACCAGATAATCCAGTCAAATTCAATAAGGATATGGTGAGTTATTATTATTATTGTTGTTGTTATTGTTATTAGTTAAATATTAGATATTTAACCTTTTATAATTTTAATATGTGGATTTCTAAGACATTAAGAGAACAACTATTAGTTGATTGGCCTTCTCTTCAGCGCAACATGACAAATGAAGCTTTTTGGGCCATGAGTGGAATAATCATGGTACTATTTCAAATAGCAAAATGAATCAATATCAATATTTTCAAAAGGCCATAGTTTTACACAGAAAAATTATTAATATAAAAAAATTCGGAATTCCCAATAACATGCACCTTCAGTTTCATATCATATGTAACCAATTATATAATCAATATATACGACAACCGGGAGGCCAAATTAGTACAAGAGAACCGATGGGAAGAAAGATAGTACAAGAGAACCGAAGTGTATTGTTGGTAATTCTTGTGTACAAAAAATCTAAAAATAAAAACTCATTTGAGATTTGCAAACATTTTAAAGTTTTCCGAGTTACGTTAATTGTACGGAGAACAAATATTTCAAAGTTGAAATTTGAAAAATGATTGCTTGTGTACAATATCAAACTGGAGCATTCAAAAAAAAAACAATTTAAAAACAAAAGAGAAGAAAATACCACTTATATTCTCATAACTACTCAGACTTCCATAAAACTTTGATTGATTACTCTTATATATGCTTATTTAGAAATCATTGTAAGAACATTATTTGTCCTGTTGGGAACATGTTAGTTCGTCATGTTAGTCGATCAGCAAATTAGGTTGCTCATGGTCTCTATGTGCATTAGCTTTCGAAGCCATCTTCTAAATTCCTCTCTATTTATCTTCTCTGCTGCCCTCTCAAAGTACAATTCCGAAATTAAACATAACTATACACTAATATAAAATCTTATTATCATCAATCATGATTAATACAAGGAGAAAGCAAAACCTTACATCCTTCAATGAAAACTGTGAATAAAAAGGAAGCTGGCAAAGTAAACAAACATTAATACATATTTTCATTCCTATCTATAGTAATTTCAAACTCTCATGGAAAGTTCGAAAATATGTTCCCTTATCCCAAAGATTATTTCTATCGTTCCATTCTTGAATTTGATGAACACTCCTCTCGCTGCAAACTTCAACATGCCCAGCCGGATTGAAACCAATTGTCAAAGTACTTTTCCTTTCTTGACTTGTAAAAATAGTCTTCTTTTCGTGGGTTTCCAAATCAATAGAAATTAAATTCGGTCCAAAACCCTCCTTGAAATAAAACTCCTCAACAAGAGGGTAATTATAATTAGTATACCTCATTTCCATATGACCTGAAAACACAAGTAAATCGCCACTCGGATTCCAAAATCCTATCGAATCAAAATATTCATTTTCAAGTATGTCCTTGCTAGAGAAGAAACTTGCTTGTTTATGCCAATTAATATTATTATTATTATTTTCATCCATTACCCAAATCTCGGTACAGACCTCATTTTCTGTACACGGTTGTGGAAACGTAAAAAGAGCAATACTCCCATTCATGACTGTATAATCAAGGACTTCAACGTTAGAGGGCAATTCAATCTTACCAAAAACCTCATCATCCATATCAAACCAAACCAAGTGACCTTTAAAACTCTGCCAATAATATCTTTCTTTGAATTATTGTATTTTCCCTTAAAAGTATTACATTTACCCTTATAAGTAACAAAATTTTTATTACTGATTAGTATTACATTTGAGCATATAAGTATGACATTTGCGAGTATAAGTATCACATTTGTATCTTGACATGACCCGACCCGACCCGACCCGTCTCACGGTGAGACGGTCTCACACAAGTTTTTGCCATTTGTTTATATGTTTCGTGTGATGCAAATAATTATTCAAAATTAACTGTTCATTGGATGTGATGTACAACAAATTGTATATGCAACTCTTTTAATTCCGTTTGCATATTGAACTTTGATTTTGTTTGCATATAATGCAACTAAAAAACAAAAAAGTGCATATTTTGAAAAAAATAATAATAATATTTTTTTAAATATTTATTTATATGAACGTTCACAGTTTTAGGAAACCCAATTAAAAAACTTGTGGTTATCAAATAACTATTTGAACAAGTTATTCTGACTCTTTAAACATAATGATCCAAAAAAATTAGAAAGTTAGTTACAGGTCATATATATATATATATATGGCTAAAATTTTCAAATAATATTACTCATGAACGACATCAACCAAATGTTTCTTCCTTCCCTCCATCACCAAGTTTCAGCCCACGAATATCCCCTCCCCCTCCACAGCCAAATGTTTCTTCCCTCTCTCCATCACCAAATTTCCGCCCACGAAAATCCCCTCCCCCTCTTCCCTCATGGGTAAGTTTTACCCTAGCATTAACTTGGCCACCAGGATATTGTGAGGTAAATTATAAATGCATAAAAGGTCAGGTCAAGGAGTCGTTCACAATTCACGGGCTAGGGCCATCTGATAAGGCAGGTCATAGCCCACCAATACCAAAAGATCCCGTCAAGTACAATAAAAATATGGTGAGTTATTATTATTATTATTATTATTAGTAGTAGTAGTAGTAGTAGTAGTACTAGTAGTAGTAGTTAAATCTTAGATATCTAACTTTTTTCTTTTTTTTTTTCAATCTATAGATTTCTCAGACATTGAGACAACAACTGATGCTCTATTGGCTTGATTATGAGCACGAGACAAATGACGGTTTTTGGACTTCTCAGTGGAACCGCCATGGTGCAATCTCAAACAGCATAATGAATCAATATCAATATTTTCAAAAAGTCATATTTTTGCACAAAAAATATATAAATATAAAAAATAAAGTTGTCGAAGCTAATATATATTATCCCTCATTAATAGGACTCCTGTAGTCTACCACTCTTAGACTTCTATGCTTTGTATTATACTACATATATTTAGGTATTCCATGTACAGTCATTATGTATTCATTCAATACACATACATTCATATGGTATCATACGCCAGGTACGTTCCTGCTTCTTCATGGCTTCCGTTAATCAGTCAGCGGCGTCCTCCGAGCGCAAGGTTACGGCCTCTCCGACTTCTCCACGGCGCATCACTTCGTGTCGCTCAAGCTGTCGTCTCGGAATTATCTCTATTGGCGTGCGCAGACTTTGCCGTTTCTTCGCAGCCAGGGGCTCCTTCGGTTCGTCGACGGCTCCTATCCGTGTCCGACACCACCGGCGCCTGCTGCACAAGGCTCGACCGCCGCTGCTGCCGCGCCGGTTTCTGTTGTCGATCCTGCTGTTGTCGCCTGGGAGCAGCAAGATCAAGCGGTGTTCCATGTTGGTGGCGTCTCTCTCCGAAGAGGTGCTCTACCTTGCTCTCGGTCAGGAAACCTCCCATTCGTTGTGGATGGAGATCGAGAATGCCTTCGGTTCGGTGACTCGTGCACGATCCCTTGGACTTCTTACGCAGCTGCAAGAACTGAGCCAAGGTGATAGCACACCCACGGAGTACCTGGGTCGTGCTAAGGTTTTGGTTGAGGAATTGGCAATGGCGGGGCAGCCGGTCACACTTGACACCCAGAATCTGTACATCTTCCGCGGCTTGAGACCGGAATTCCGGGCTATGGCGTCTTCCCTGGTTACCTCCGGCGCGTCGGTGACTATCGCTCAGCTCTCGGATCTTTTGCGCGCTCAGCAGTTCATCACCACTGATGATGTTCTGCCTGTGATGGAGTCCCAGCCGGCAGCCATGGTTTCGCGGCGTGGAGGTGGTCGGCAGTCTACTGGTGATGGTGGCTAGCGCGGTCGAGGTGCTGTGCGTGGTGGTAGCCGGTCCGGGCGTGCTGGACGTGGTGGCCGTGGTCCTCGCTGCCAGATTTGCCGGAGTCACGGGCACTCTGCCGTGACATGCTACCGCCGGTACTCCGAGCAGCCGGCGTCGCCTCAGGTTCACGTTGCATCTGCACTGCCGCTGGATGATTCTGCTGGTTCGGCGGCCTGGTTCCCGGACACCGGGGCAACGCACCATGCTACGCCGACGGAGGATGGTCTGACCGAGTCTGAGCCGTATCGTGGTACTGACTCGCTTCGGGTTGGAAGCGATGAAGGTTTGTCGATTACTCGTATTGGTCATGCCCGTATTTCTAGTCCTAAGTCTCTTAAATTATCTGATGTCCTTATTGTTCCGAACTTATCTGGTTCCTTGCTTTCTGTGCAAAAATTTGCGCGTGATAATAATGTTTTTTTTTTAATTCTATCCGTCTTGTTTTGTGGTTAAGGACATCGCCACCAAGGCCGTTTTGCTTAGGGGTCCGAGTTCGGGGGGACTATATACTCTGCGTCTTCCGCTATCTGCGTCGTTGCCTACTGCGTTCGTGTCTGCTCGTGCTTCTTCAAGTGTCTGGCATAACCGTCTGGGTCACCCGCATCTTCGGGTATTAAATAAAGTGTTGCATAGTTGTTTAGTTAGTAAGTTTGATGTTAGTTCGTCTAGCTTATGTTCCTCTTGTCAATTGGGAAAGTCTTCCCGTTTTGCTTTACCGCGTGTTAGTTCGGTTAGTTCTGCTGTATTGGATTTAATTTACACAGACATTTGGGGCCCTGCGCCCGTTTTATCTACTACTGGTTTCCGGTATTTTGTTCTATTCGTTGATGATTTTTCTAGATACTGTTGGCTTTTTCCTTTGCGTCTCAAATCGGATTTATATGCTGTGTTTGATAAATTCTGTGTTTTGGTTGAAAATCAATTCTCCCGTAAAATTAAGTCAATACAATCTGATTTAGGGGGTGAGTATTTAAAATTGGGTTCGGTCTTGTCGTCTCTCGGCATTGTTCATCGTAAGTCTTGTGCTTATACGCATGAGCAGAATGGGCGTGTTGAGCGGCGTCACAGACACATTGTTGAGACTGGGCTCGCTCTTCTTGCTCAGGGGTCTGTTCCCTTGAAATATTGGGATTATGCTTTTGAGACTGCGGTCTATCCGATCAATCGCTTACCATCCTCGGTTCTCCAAATGGTTAGTCCTTTTCAGCGATTGTTTCATTCTATTCCTTCGTATTCTCATCTCCGGGTCTTTGGTTGTTTGTGTTTTCCGTATCTTCGTCCATATAATCGTCATAAGTTTGCTTTCCGGTCTTCTGCCTGTGTCTTTCTTGGTTATCCTGAGTCTTTTCGTGGGTATCGGTGCATGGACCTTAATACGGGTAAGATTTTCATTTGTCGGCATGTTCGATTTGATGAGGGTGTTTTTCCCTTGGCTAGTGTTGATGCGCAGGTTTCTTCTCCCTTGCCAGCTGAGCCTTGGGGTGCTGGTGCTTTGGTTGTCTCGCCTCCGGCTGAGCCTGTATCTGTGCCACCTTTGGCTTCTCCTCCTGTGGATGTGTCTGTTGATCTTGATGCTGGCTCGGGCTCTGTTGCTCCGCGTGCTCGCCGGGGCCGTGGTCGTGAGCCTCCACCGCCCCGGTCTCATGCCATGCGTCTACGTCATATGGAGGGTTCCTCGCCCTTGCGTGCCTTATTAGCTGCTGGTGGAGATCCCACGTGTTATTCTCAGGCTGTGCGGCATCCTGAATGGCGCACTGCGATGGATGAGGAGTTTAATGCGCTGCTTCATAATCAAACGTGGCGGTTGGTTCCGGTATCCTCTAGTATGAATATTGTTGGCTGTAAGTGGGTGTTTCGCACCAAGCGCAAGGCTGATGGATCTATAGAGCGCTTCAAGGCGCGTTTGGTCGCAAAGGGGTTTAACCAGGTAGCTGGTAAGGATTTCTTCGATACTTTCAGTCCGGTGGTGAAGCCTACGACCGTTCGGCTGCTGTTGTCTCTGGCGCTCACGCGGGGGTGGACTCTTCGCCAGTTGGATGTCCACAATTCTTTCTTAAATGGGCGTTTGGCGGAGACTGTATATATGAAGCAGCCGCCCGGGTACATTGATCCGCGCTTTCCTGATCACGTCTGTCTTCTTCAGCGTTCTCTCTATGGCTTGAAGCAGGCTCCGCGGGCTTGGTTCACCCGCCTGCATGATTTTCTGCTTTCCGTTGGGTTCACGGCCTCAAAGACTGACATCTCTTTGTTTTATAGGGCTACTGCTGCATCTCACCTGTTTATTCTTGTCTATGTCGATGATATCCTTGCGCTAGGAAGTGATTCGACTCTTGTTTCTGAGCTTTTGCAGCGTTTGTCTTCCACATTCAAGATACGTGATCTCGGGACACCGCACTTCTTCCTTGGGATTGAAACTGTGCCGATTGATGGTGGTTATATTCTTTCTCAGCGCAGGTATATTGCTGATATTCTTAATCTTGCTGGGATGGTTGACTGCAAGCCGGTTGCTACGCCTATTTCTACGGCTCGTGTGACCACTGTGTCTGATGAATTGTTTGACAATCCCACTCAGTATCGGAGTCTCGCCGGTGCCTTGCAATATCTGACTGTGACTAGGCCAGATCTCTCTTATGCGGTGAATCGCTTGTGTCAGCACATGCACTCTCCATTGGTTTCTCATTGGGTGCTGTTAAAGAGGGTCTTGCGGTATGTTAAGGCTACTCATCACTTTGGTCTGCAGCTGCGTTCCTCCTTGTCACCTGTTTTGCATGGGTACTCTGATTCGGATTGGGCTGGTGATGTTCTTGATCGCAAATCTACTAGTGGTTTTGCGGTCTATCTTGGTGATAATCTCGTTTCATGGGTCTGTAGGAAGCAGCGGACTGTGGCTCGGTCTTCGACAGAGGCTGAATACAAGGGTCTTGCTGATGTTGCTGCTGAGGTGTCATGGATTGTCTCGTTATTGGGCGAGATTGGGTTGTCACTGTCCTCTCCGCCCACCTTATGGTGTGACAATCTAGGTGCGACATACCTTTGTGCTAATCCGGTGTTTCACGCCCGCACAAAGCATGTTGAGGTGGATTACCACTTCGTGCGAGACAAGGTTACTTCTGGTGCTCTCAAGGTTCATTTTGTCTCCACTCAGGATCAGGTTGCTGACATCTTCACCTTGCCATTATCAGTCAAGCGGTTTGAGTTTCTCCGAGACAAGCTGAATGTTGTGTGTTTACCACCTTCAGCTTGAGGGGGTGTAATAGGACTCCTGTAGTCTACCACTCTTAGACTTCTATGCTTTGTATTATACTACATATATTTAGGTATTCCATGTACAGTCATTATGTATTTATTCAATACACATACATTCATCCTCATCATACCCCTCAATCTTATTCTTCATTTGTGATGACACTTAAAAAGATCACAGATCGTGATGTTGATCTTATATGTACTAATAAGTATCTTAGAGAGATGAGGCTGTGTTTTGACAATACCACGCTGAAAATTTGATAAATTGTAGTTCAATTAGCGATTCACGTAAAAATGGACTTATTTTTAAAAATGTTTAGAACATATCTAAATTAAATAAAGTTACGTTATTAATAATACTTTTTGGTTTTGGCTGTGAATTGTAATTGCTAAATTAATTAATCGTTTAGCTAACTCTATTCTAGATATCTTCATTTAATTGAATCTCTTGGTTTTCAAAAAAATAATAATAATAAAAATAAAAATATAAGGTTTTGCTAAAGCTCCTTTCCATGCAAACTTGAATGTTCCCAGTTGGATTCAGAATAATGTTAAAAGTACTCTTCCTTTCTTTACTTGTAACAATAATCTTTCATTTTTTTTTGAATTACCAAATAAATATAATATAAATTAGATTCGCTCCAAAATCATCCTTGAAATAAAACTCCTCATCATCATAATCATTAAGAAAGTAATTTGTATACCTTAATTCCATATGACCTGAAAACACAAGCAAATGGCCATTCTGGATTCCAAATTCCTATTAAGCAAAATATAAATATAAATATATATATATGTATATCATGTCTAGTATGCCACCACTAGATCGAGAGTATACTTAGGTTGCTTATTTTAGTCTATTGTTATTATTATTATTATTAGCATCAATTTGTCTCTAGCTCCACAAATCACCTAGCTATCGGGCTACAACTCATGATTACCATTCCATGACTATCTTCGATTTCTCAATTTGTATCTTCAAAACTCAAAAGCATGATAATCTTATTTCAGGTTATGTTATTTGACAATTCAAATCCAAATTATATATGGAGGCGTTGTATGTTTGGTGATTTGTGGGATACCTTAATATAATGTAATTAAAGCCTTAATTTCCATTTTCAAAAAAAAAAAAAGCATTAATTTCCCTAGTGAATGGGTTCAATATCAAAACATCAAAAAGATTTCCAGTGAAATGATATTAGCTATATCAGATCCAACTATCCAACCAAATCACCCTTAATTGCATAGAATCAGGCATACATAGCATACCATGACAACACTTAATTGGTATTTGAATTTGGTAGGTCTAGGTATATGCATGCCACATCATCAAAACTGATTCTTTGTAAATCAAGTAAAATACTTGATTAGGCCGGGAACATTGGCAGGGTCAAATTAAAGTCGATAACAGCATAATGGCTTTTTCCCTTTTCTACATTCATAATGTTTGTCCATGAATTGATGATTGTTTTTAATTAGTATCCATTGGTAATTTGCAATTTTCCATTTTCAAAAGTCAAACAATTCAATGCTATGCTTGAATCTTTAACGTAACCCTACCTATTTTGAATCAATAATTGATGTACTTTTAATCGTCAATACACAACAATAGTCTCCGCTCCTTCGTCAACCTCAACCGCATTCAAGTCAAGAACCTGGAATTGGGACAATGAAGACCACAGAACTTAACGATATGATGAAGTTCTAAGATCACCTTAAACTTAAAGGAAAGCTAGGTCGGGTTGGATTGGTTACGTTGAAAATGGAGACAAATTAAATACGCGTTTGGTCCAAACTATACACACACTTCTTCCTTTGATAATTAATACCTATAATTTTTTTAATTAATTATACTTTAAATAAATCACTTTTGACACTCAATTGTTATGATAATGAATGTTTTAGTCCTTAGTGTTAACCACTCTCTCAATAGCTGAGAATTGTCGTTAATGTAGTCAAAACTGTAATTTATTTTCTATATATTCCCATTTCCCAGCCATTATTGAAAGTTCAAATAAGCCCTAAATAAAAGTGATGGTTTGAGTGGATGGAGCATGCATGATTTTCGTATCTACATGGTCTTTTTAGTACAATTCATCGTGTACGTGTGTTTTGTGAATTATTACACATCAACCGGATATATATAATTTATAAGACCATACTTGAAATGAATTAGTGTTTGTTGTTATATTCCCTATAATACCTAAAATTTCAAACTAACAGCCCCGGTACATTAATATTACACATATTTCAAGCAAGATAAATATATATAGCTTGATCTGATATGACATGTTTGATTAATTATTTGTCAAATTACTGAGTTTCTAAATTGACGTTCCATCAATAAAATTTAAAAGCACATCATAAGTTTCTTGGTAATAAAATTTGTTGGTTTTATGACTTTTGGGTAGTCAAAGGCAGACCAACACTACCTGTTAGAATAACGAGAATATAGGAAATATGTAGGAAAATATAGTGAGAGAATACATGTATTGTATTGCTCAGAATTGCTTATCCCCCCTTTCTCCATGTGTGGAGGGTCTATTTATACATATTTTGGGCCTAGAGCCCTACAAAGAATAAGAATCCTAGACCGCCTCATATTGGGAGTCCCTGTTACATTATAACTAATAAGCCCTAATCTTGCTAATATTATAAGTGCTAAGTCCAATCCTTATCGGGCTCTTCTGTAGCTTTGTGTTGAGGGTCCTTCTTGGACTTTCTTGATCCAATTGCTTTCTTGGGCCAGTACATGTA
>CM008334.1:14383894-14397181 GCA_002525835.2 Ipomoea batatas | reverse complement strand
GTCTCAAGGCATAAACATGTACATTTCCCAACTTCAACACATACGTAACATATAACAATGTTTATTCTTCCAAACACGTACTACCCAACTACATAGTGTTGCTCTTCTCATAATCCACATGCATAATTATGATTCATACAACTATATACCTCACACGAAAGTGACATTTTGATTATGCATACATACCCATATATGTACTCATAAATATACGACCTTTATACATATACATAACTTATACATATAATTGTATTTACCTACTTGATATGTATATATATAAGTAATACTACACTATGTACTATATATATATATATACACCCACACACACCTCTCACGTCACTCTATATATATATATATATACTTTATATCATTAACACACACAATCCATGTAACATACATATATATATATATTCTTTATACACACACACATTCCACGTGATACACATATATATATATTCATACCCATACATTATTTTATATAAATATATATATATATAACATTCACATAATTACATACATATCCACATATATTTTTTTGATATTACATCACTTATATATATGCTACATATACTTTATAATACACCTAGTATACTTTAAATTAGGAATTTGAGCACATTGACAACTACCTCATGCTCACAATATTTTTGTACACATATATATCATGAATAACATCATTATACATGTTTACACATACATTATATACACAAAAATTCCATCTAGCACTTCAAATAATTTTACCCAAATCATCAATCACCTAGTTTCAACAACCTCAACCAAATAAAGGGATTCCTTACCTTAAATGGGTTCCAAATCTTGTAGAAGGTCTTTGTAGGTGATTTTCCCCAATTTTCCTCAAAACCCTAAAATTTCATCAACCACATAACACAAGATTTCAAGAAATTTCAACTTAGATTTAGGTTCTAGGAGGCAAGATGAAACTATTTACCGAATAAAATTGAAACTTTACCGAATATCTTGGAGGTTGTGTTGAAGGTCTTGGCTATGGAGTTGGAGCTTGAGGAAGAAGATGAAATTTTTCACTCTCTTTTCTCCTCTCTTTTTTTTTCGGCCAACACCAAGGAAATGGGGAAGGAATGGGGTTTTTATGGTCTTTGGTCAAATAGTTGACTAGTCCACACCTAATGGATGAGACATCACCCAACTTGGATTAAAATATGCCAAAATATCTTTACTTAGACTGTTTGGGATTAATTCAGATAAATTCTCGGTAGAAACTAATTTAATTCAAATAATTTTCGAACCCAAAAATTAATTCCAGTCTAAAACTCCAAATTGGGCTAGGTTCGGTATCCTGCGAAATTTCGCGATGTTACGATCAAAAATAATTTTGGCTGCTATGGCTAATCTAATAAAATAGGAAATTCAAGAATAATAGTAGGGTGCCTAAAAATCCATTTCTTAGGTCAAACGGGTCCGAATACTAGTTCCTAAAATTATTACGGTTCGTGACCGGGACGTACGATCGCAGCTTATTACTAATTGTCTTTGCTTATAAAAATTCTTTCGAAGCATCTGGAGGTCATCTCATGGATGTTATAGCCTCAAGAAAAATTTTTTGAACCTTAATTTTACCGAAATAGGTGGGGGGTTACAGTACTCTTCAATAGCCTTAGTGCGGATTGGCCTAATATCGAGCAACATAAAGACGACAATGCCTTTTGGCGGCACGAGTGGAATAAACACGGGAGGAGTTCATACCACCTATTCAGCCAAGACCAGTATTTCTCTAAAACATTAAATCTGATCCACATGCATAACATACTTCATGTGTTAGCAGCATCCTATATTTTTCCTGGTGCATCCCTTCAAAGCCCGAGCAACTTTCTAAAGGCATTTCAAACTTAAAAATTGGGGTGAAAATTCAATGCCAAAAAGCAGCTATCTAATACACTCTATCTTACAGAAATTCGAATTTGCCTTGATCCTACCGTAGCAACTTTGATCAATTGCAACAAAGCTATTAGTGGATTTTGTAGTGGTAATTTTATTTTTAGTACCTAATTGTAACTCCGATCTTAAACTTATTGCAACACAATTAAAGTCGTGAATAAAATATCAAGTTTTAAAGCACCTACTTTCAATTGCTAAATTGATTAATAGTTTTTAAATGAAAACTAACCTTGCCTAAATCTAATCAAAATGACCTCAGAAACCCATTATACAGTTTTGAAGTGGGTCTCCATATTTTTCAGAGAGGAATTTCTCATCAATATTAATAATGTATTAATGTAACATTTCTATATTATCATTATTTGGCTGTATTTCTATAAATGACTTCATTTGAATTTGCATTTGTTATTTGTCAATTCCACTTTCTAATTATTACCTTAAAGAAATTTTAAGCTATCACTCTAAACTAAAACATATGTATCCATTGAACTCTGAATGATTTAACATTATGCTTCCATTCTTCAATTGTATCAATATTATACTTTCTCTCGTGATAAATTCGAGCATACCAATTAAATTTGAAAAGATAATAACATTCTTCCTTTGTTGAGTTAAGTAAACTAAATAACAGCACATTGGCTTTTTCCCTTTCTAAATTGATAGTGTTGTCCATGAATTGTTGATTGTTTTTTATTAAATCAAAGAAAAATTTACAAACACATTTAAATTGCATAAGAGACTTTACCGGCAACCTCGCCAAAATGTCAATCAGCATATCCATTGGTAATTTGCAGTCTTCCATTTTCAAAAATCAAACAATTCAATGCTCAAATCTTTAACCCTAGCTATTTTGAAGCAATAATAATGCATACAAGATCGGAAGATATGATTATGATGTACCTTTAATCATCAATACACAATTGTCTCCTTCGTCAACCTCAACACCATTCATGTCGAGAACCTCGAATTGGGGACAATGACCATAAAACGATGAAGTTCTAGGATGACCTTAGGGGTCAGATTCGTTGAAAATGGAGACATATACGCGTTTTTGTCTAGATTAGGCACACTTCTTCCTTTGATAATACATACCTATAATAAAGGATATCAATCAATTCAAGCCAAAAATCAATGGACTCAACCAATAAGACAAATTTTTTTTGAATGGGATAAATAAATTTTAGCAGGATAAAAAAATTTATTTGATAAACCTAAAAATGTTAGCCATATAGTTTGAACGGGATAGCACAAAATTTAATGGACTACTCCGACAAACCGACCATTTAGAACTATTCTTTGTTTTACAAGTGATGTAAAACAAAGTATACATGAATTTATATGTAAACCTCGTATTTAGTATTTTTTTTTTAAATTCGTAATAAATAAATTAATAAATTTATTATAAAATAAAACGATATAAAAACTTATTATAAATTATAATTTGTATATTATAGTGTAAATATATTAATTATTTTTAGTTTTTTTTTTTGTGAGTAAAGAGATGCTATGTTTGGGGACTATCTGATTCTACAGGTGATTGCACCACCGACATCATGAGCAAGAAGAACAGTCTAATTCTCCGGTGAATCATCGAGGACCCAAGTGCCCCATTCCTTAAGTTCTCCAAACAACTTTCCGGTAGTTGAAGATATCATGCCTATTTAATTAAAGCTCGGTTGGCTTAGCATTAATTTGTTGATTTGGTAAGGAAGAGAAAGAAAAATTCCAAATCACAATACTATATATATATATATATATATATATATATATATATATACACGGGTTCTAGTGCAGTTGATGGTCTCAGGTGCGGTTGTGCGGTTAAATGTAAGTCATTGATCTTGTCTAAATCAACGTTCAGGATTAACAGTGATTAAAAAAAACGCGCTGTGACAATTTGGTCTTTTTGCATATAAGTCAAATTTCAGGTGCGTGAATTTCCTTCTTACGGTGCGTGAATTTCTTTCTTAAGGTACATGGTTTTTGTGCTTAAGGTGAGTCAGTTGTTGAAACTTAAGGTGTATGAATTTCCTTCTTAAGGTGCATGGTTTTCTTTCTTAAGGTATGTGGGTTTCCTTCTTAAGGAATTGCAATTCCCTCCAACCAAACGAAGAAATTTGCTTGCCTTCGGAATTATGTGGGAATTAGGTGGGAAAGGAATTGTAATTTCCTCTAATCAAACGGCCCATTAGTTTATAATCAATAGCCAAGTAAGTTATGTTACACAACTATTTATTCACTAGAAAACAAAATCCACACACACATATATTGGGTGAGACTAAATATTTTTATTTGTAAACCACTAACACTTGAAGTAATATGAAAATAAAGTAAAACCACTGAGACAAAAGTCCCATTCAGTTCGTCAAGAACCAAACTGTATTGGAGATTATGAAGACGACGACAAAGAGCGATGCTAACCAATCGGACAGAGAGAGGGGGAGGGGGTGCGCAAATTATATCGTGGACCATGGTCCACAATGCATTGTGGACCGCGGTCCCAAAACGACGTCGTTTTGATTAATGAAATAGACGGATGAACTCGCGCCACTCAGTTTCTTTTTATATATACTGCAGTTTCTTTTCATATATACTGCAGTTTCTTTTCATATATACTGCAGTTTCTTTTCATATAAAATTACAGTTGTATATTATCGAATGAAACTATAGTTATATCCAAAAGTAACTGCAGTTGTGTTGAAAGGAAACTGCAGTTATGTTGAAAAGAAAGTGCAGTATATATGAAAAGAAACTGCAATATATATGAAAAGAAACTGCAGTATATATGAAAAGAAACTGCAGTATATTTGAAAAGAAAGTGAGTGGTATATATAGAAAAGAAACTGCAGTATATATGAAAAGAAACTGCAGTATATTTGAAAAGAAACTACAGTATATATGAAAAGAAAGTGAGTGGCGCGAATTCATCCGTATGTTTCATTAATCAAAACGACGTCGTTTTGGGGATCCGCGGTCCACAATGCATTGTGGACCGCGGTCCACGATATAAGAACCGGAGGGGGTGGCAAATAGCCAAATGTACAGTAACGAAACTTTTTGGGCATCCAAAATAAACCAAATGACTCAAAAAGTTAAGAAGTTTGTTACATGTCCCTAGAAGCTAAGAAGTTGGTTACATATTTCTATATATAGGACCAAAGTTTTCAATTCATATTACACGTACCATCCTTTATAAAAGTTAATTTCAAACATTCCACATTTTGTTACTGAAAGATAAAAATTTTAATGATTCTTTTTATTTTTATTTTACTTTTTCAAGAAACACAACAATATATAAAGCCAAGTACCTCTTCTCTCCCTCCATCACAATTTTTCACACAAGAAAATCTGCTCCCCCACTGTGGCTTCTTCTCTCCCTCCATCACCAAGTGTTCCCTAACAAATCTCCTCTTTTTCCCCCCCTATGTGTAAGCTTTACCTTATCATTATTTTGACAACCTGAATTTTTTCATGTAGCTCGTAATTACATTAGGCAAAAGGTTAAAGAGTCGTTGACTATTCATGAGTTGTGGTCATCTTATAAGGCATGTAATAGCCCATCAATACCAACTTCATCAAATACAATAATGATATGGTGAGTTGTTATTATTATTATTAGATATTTAACTTCTTTTTTGTTTCAATATGTAAATTTCTAAGACATTGAAAGAACAACTCATGATCCTTTGGTCTAATTTTGAGCAAAACAAGACAATTGAAGGTCTTTGGACTTATGAGTAGAACCATATATCATGGTACAATTTCAAATAGCAAAATGAATCAATATCCATATTTACAAAAGACCATATTTTTACATAAGTCTAATTTTGAGCAACACAAGACAGATGAAGGTCTTTGGACTTATGAGTAGAACCATATATCATGGTACAATTTCAAATAGCAAAATGAATCAATATCCATATTTACAAAAGGCCATATTTTTACAGAAAAAAAAAATTCCTGTAAAAATACGGCCTTTTGAAAATATTGATATTGATTCATTTTGCTATTTGAATCATACCATGATGGTTCTACTCATAAGCCCAAAGACCTTCATCTGTCTTGTGTTGCTCAAAATTAGACCAAAGAATTAAAGCGTGCTCCATCTCAACTAAAAGGCTAAGCTGATAGTTGGACTGCACGTGGAAGTCTCCTTTCCTTTTTTGGGTGACGCGAAGATTCGAACCCATGATCTTTTGGGTGGCTCTGATACCAAATTAAAGCATATGTGCTCCATCTCAACTAAAAGCCTAAGCTGATAGTTGAACTGCACATAGTATATTTATGCTCACACAAAAAGGACCAAGAATTGTTCTTTCAATGTTTTAGAAAGCTACAAATTTGAAAAAAAAAAAGAAGGTTAAATATTAAGGTTTAATTAACTATTAACTAATTATTTAATAACAACAACAACTAACTCACCATATTCTTATTATATTTAACAGCATCCTTTGGTAATTGTGGACTATTATCTGTTTTATCAAAGGGTCATAGTTCATATATTGTGAACGACTCTCTAACCTTTTCTTTTATACAATTATGAGCCACCCGGCAAAATTCAGGTTGCTAATATAATGATAGGGTAAAGCTTATCCATGAGGGGAAAAGGGATGTGGAGGGGATTTTCTTGGGTGAAGAGATCAGAAGAAATATTTGAGTTTTATGAATCGTTCAATTATCTTATTAATTTTATTGCCCTAATTTCGTTTATTGTAATTATAACAATCTCTACATCAATGTTTCGGCAAATTTGATTACGGAGTATATGATATGCATAGATTTCTTTTTCTTATTCCTCATTGTTTCGTTATCTGTCTTCAATGGCATTTACTAGGACAAAAAGAACAAATCTCTTCTTACTAATTTTTTTTTTTTTGAGTACAATCTCTTCTTACTAATAAAAGGGTAAAAGTTCATCTTTAATGACTTCAAAAATCTCAGCTGCTTCTATTTTGAAATGTTGATAAGGGTGTATTTAATTTAGAGTTTTAATGACTTTTATAGGCTTCTGAAAAATTAATTATTGAAATGGTCCCTTGACTATAGCAAATTTATCAATTTCGTCCGGATTTAACAGATGTCTAACGGTAAAATAAACGGAGGACCAAATTAATTAATTAAAATTTTCAAATTCGAAAACTTAATTGGGCACAAAAAATTGTCAAGGGCCTAATTAATAATTTCGCAATAGTCAATGGACCACAGTAATAAACTCTATTTTTTATAATATTATATCAAATGACATGATATGTGAAGATTTTAGTAGGAAAAGATTGCCAAACATGTATTGATGTATATAAAGAGCAAAGCATAACTAAATGAAATGAAGAGTGTATTGTAACAAAATGAACATCCTTCATCAATTGGATGGATCTTCAAATCATTTGGAATTACAAGGGGTATATATATTTATTTAGTAAATGAATGAACATGCATGAATCAATGGAAATGTCTTAAGCGTTTTGAGTTCATAAAAGAAGGTTGTCGGTATAATATTTCCTTTAATTTGACTAGTAAAAGTCAAAAAGGATAGGTAAAACCATTGATCACAATAACTTTATTCACTTGTGAAAATAAAAGAGGAAATTGAGAACATAAATAATTAATTTTTAATTATGATCTTAAGGAAAATTTAGGCTCTCGCTGTAACCTCGAACACACACCCTTGTATCCGGAAAGATTTTAACATTATTCTTCCATTCTTCAATTATATTAATGGTTCTCTCACGGTAAATTTGAACATACCAGTAGAATTTGAAACAATGCTAACACTCTTCCTTTGTTGAGTTACCATGTGCAACCATTATCAAAATCTATACTATATAAAAAAATAATATCCTCCTCCCAAATTTTCCCGCCCAAACGTAGGGGTATTTTAGTAATATAGTAATTATTATGATAATTATGGTAATTATGGTTTATTAGTAATATGGTAATGGTAATTATGGTAATTGACGGATAGAATTATATAATTATGATAGAATTATGGTAATTTACGAATAGAATTATATAATTATGATAGAATTATGGTAATTTACGGATAGAATTATATAATTATGATACAATGATAGAAATTGGTAATAATTGGTAATATTAATTAGAATGATATAATTTATATACGGATAGACTTATAGAATTATGATAGAATGATAGAAATTGATAATAATTAGTAATATTAATTAGAATGATATAATTTATATAGTATATATGGTAGTGGTAATTATGGTAATTATTATGCCTTCCATATAGAATAATATAATTATGACATTTATTTATTTATTTTGTTATTGGTTATTGGTTATTATGGTAACATTTTGTTATTTAAACATATCATTCTGCTGAAACTTAAATTGTAAGCTTCCAACGTATTCCTGCCTCTGTTCTCTCTATTATAATTCATGTGCTATTAAACTTTACTTGGGGCATACATATGAAGTTGCATAAAGAAGTGGCAGTGATTCTATCAAATGTAAGGAATGTTGTTTCATGGTGAAGACTGAAGAGGTATCCATTGCTTACATTTTTTTATATAATATTTTTATTTTTTGGGATATACTATTTTTCATATTTTTTGGTCATGTTTTTGACATTCCAGTAAATGATATCCTATTTTTGGTTTCTTTTTTCGTCCATATTCTATTAAAATTTCATTCTGGTTGCAGTCAATATTCTTCTTCTGTAATTGTTCTTTTGCAATTGTGTAGAGTCAAGACTGATAACAATAGTAAGTCTCAACACATGCAACTGTTAACAATTATTTAGGTTTTGATAGTATTTTTAGGATTCTAGGATATTAATCAGTGATCTTTTTATGTTGTTGGTGATATTAATCTCTGCAGTTCTTAATGCTACATAGCTTTTGTTCAATCAAGATACAATGCAGTTTAAGGAATTTCATGAAAGGTAACTTAAGTATCTTAATTTGTATCATCATTTTTTACCATGGCTTTTGTATATTTTTATTTGTACATCTTTTATTTATAATTATCATAAATACTATTCTTTTACAGACTTCAGTATTTGTGTTGATCAAATCCCTCTAAAGGAGGATTGCATCCATGTTTGGCTTAAGTTATGGCAGCACATTGGAAGATTCAATCAATGGCAATATGATTATTAGTTCCATTATTTCTGATGTTTATGAAAAGAGAGGGTTGGCAATTGGCATCATTGTCATGTTTATTTAGTCTTACCATATATATAAAATTTTGAAAACAATCATTCCATATTTTTTAATTTTACATATTCAAACATTGTGTATATATTTCCAAGTTATTTGACAATGAAAAGATAAACTGATTAGCATATACAACTTATATCGGCATCAGATTGGCATATCATCATTTGCCACATATTGAGTTATTTCATTAGTCGAAATTAATAAAAAAATAAAGAAATAATTTAACACTACTGATGAAATGCCTAAGAAAGAAACTGTATTTCACAATTAAATAACACCTTAAAAAATAATAGCAAACAACAAACTTTTGATACTATGTCAGAAACATGTATAGCCAGTACTTAAAGTTAGAAATCAAATTTACAAACTAAGCGCATATATTAATTATAAATTTGTATTTTAATTATTTGATATACTTCTTATAAAATAAGAATAAACGTTAACACATGACACAACTTTAGTATATGTGTGCTATCATTACTGCTAACAAACTATTCATATCCTTACAGAATATTAAAAACCACATCTCATTATAAATTTGTTTTTTTGACCCTAACTTTGTTCTTCACGTCTCTATATACATTAAATCGGCCTTATAAATCACTAAATTAGAACACTATTATTTTCTCCCAAATATGGCAAGTGAATATTATAAACAGTTAAGAAGTACTACGAAGAAACTCATAAAATCTGGAGTAATAGGAAACAAAAGGAAACATATAACAGGAAACAAATATGACAACGTTATTGATGTCCTTAATTTTTAAAAGGGTTTTTCTTACCATGCACAAATCAAAGGGTCAAATAGGTTACCGAACTGCACACGAAAATGCAATTAGGCTACTGAACCTAAAAAAATTACAATTGAGTATTTAAACTAACTCATTTCATGCAATTTGTCCAATTTGCAGGTTTCTAAAATGTCACCTCAAATTGAAATTATTTTTTAAAAAAAAAACTTAAAAATAATCTATACTATATATAAAAGTAAATTCTCCTATTTCATTTTCCAGCCCAAACTTTTGTACTCAATTAATTAAATATTTTATTGGTCAAATAATTAATAAAGCTTATTTGGTAAAATAATGTAAAATGGAAATTAACTAATATCTATTAATCGGTAATATTGTTTCTATATTCACGTATCAATACTATTAATAAAAGAAAAATCTTCCCCTTCAATTTTCCCGCACAAACTAATATTATTAATTAATTGGTAAAAACATAATAAATTTAATTAGTAACAAAATTGTATTTACCAAATTCTGAGAATAATTAAACCATTATAATTGTGAGAATAATGGAAACAAATCTTGCGTAATTTTATAAGAAAAAATAATTTATTAATTATTATTTACACCAATAATAATAATTCGAATACTTATCTATACTTATATATCTATACTAATATTAATAAAAATAAAATCATCCTTTGTGAAATTTCTTCCTAAACAATAGTAAATATCAAATGGAATAGAAAACTGATTTTACTAATTGATTAAAAATAGAAATTTGACAAATTGGAAAAGGAAATGATATTACTAATTGACTGAAAATTATTTAAAAACTTTTTAAAAAATTAATTAGACATTTTCCTTTTGAAAACTTTAAATTATTTAAACTTTAAAAAAATTAATTAAACATGGACTATTAGATTTTTTATAACAATTACAATTAATTCATTCAAATATGGAAGAGGGAGGAAAAACTAAATGCGATATGGTGAAAACTGAAAATGAATATACTTAAGGTATAAAAGTATAATTACACATATATTAGGGTTCGTTTGGAAAGAAGGAAAATGACTTTCGGAAAACATATTCCAGAAAATGACTCATTTTTCGGATCGGAAAACATTTTCATTTCTGGTGTTTGGTTGCATTATGGAAAACTGTCTTGGTGTGTTTGGGTGATATGACTTGGTTTTGGCCGAGAACATGCGAAACAACCAATTTGGCCATTCTGGAAAATGACTTACAGAAAAAAATTTCGTAAGTCATTTTCCGGAAAAATGAACTGATTTTCCTTGGTCAGCGGAAAATATTTTCCGTTGACTGCTTTTTCGGACGTTACCAAACACCAAAAACTCGGAAAGCATTTTCCAGAAGTCATTTTACGGGTTACCAAACACACCCTTAGTGTAATTGACTAATAATAATTGCGTAATAATTATTATGGTAATTAAGCTAAACATTAACACTCCAAAAAAAAAAGAAGCTAAACATTGGTTGTAGGATTTATTTTTATAATAATTATAATTAAATCATTTCTTATTTTTTCCATATTTATTTTAGTAATAATATAATTATATAAGTCATATTACATATTGATATTTTTAAGATAATTGTAGACAAACAAGTCATATATTGTTCAATTAATTGAGTAATACTTTTGCACTAATCTTATAATCAATTAAATGTACACGTTCAATATTAGAATTTTTTATAATTTCATATTTATTTTTATTTTCTAAATATATAATAAAAAATTTATCAATGCATCGCACGGGTAATTGGACAATTATTTGCTCTAATTCAAGCAAGGAAATCATTAGGAAACATACTTGATCCAACCAATGTCATCAACTGCGCTATATAATATTCGATGTTATAATTTACATAATTGTATATGGATCTAAATATTCTTAAAATATTATAACAAATTCATTCCGTGCAACGTCACGGGCGAAAATACTAGTAACTATAATAATGATAACACTCTTCCGGTAAATTTGAGCATACCCAAAAAAATTCCTTTGCTTTTTCTTGCTTCCCCATTCGACATTCCAATAAAAAAAAAAGTTACTTTCTTCAAGAATTGAAGAAATTCCTTCAAGCCTGGTAAGTTTTTTTGTTCTTTTATTTTTATGGGTAGAGTAGAAATAAGATTTTAATAATTCGTATGTGCTTATGAGTGTATCTTGTGATTGTGTTGGATGATGATGATGGTGGATAGAAGAAGAAGCCTTGGACAATTGGGGCATATAGTATTAAGAGTAATAAGCTTTCAAGGTAAGTGAATTTTTGGGTTTTATGCCTTACCCTTAATTTTTATGTTTTAGTGTAAGGCTAAAACATGTGTGTTTGGGAGGTGTATAAAATACACTTAACAAATTGTATATGTATGAAAGTTGTTCGTATCTATTTCTTACTTGTGATTTTTAGTACATGACATGATGAGTATGAAAGTATGGTTCTTATTTCATATAAAAGAAAAATACATTTTTTTTGGATATATATGCCTATGTGATGAATCTTGTATATATTTATAAATTATTAAAATTTGGATTCGTACGTATGTTATAAGTTTATAAGAAAAAAATATATATGTATATATTAATTAGTTACGTACGTGTGTTAATAAAAGAAAAGCTATATATATAAATATTATGTCGATGATTCGTGTATATATATACTAGTTTTTCACGCGCATTGCGCGATTGAGATAATGTCCAATGTTTATTTTTAAATAAGTATTTTAAACTATATTAATGCAAGATTATATTGGAGTAGTTTTTCCCCTACATGTTTCATGTGTTGTGAGATGTGTGTCGTATATTCTCATGTGAAAGTATTGAACAAAATATTAATATTTATTATATTTGTATAAGGTTAATGAATAGTACATTTTGTTCTAGTTTCATAACTTGTTTACTTGATAGTAACAACAATAGCTTTGCAGGTAGCCCGAATACTGATGCTGCAATATGTTTAGTTTCATCAACAGTTTCTACATCCATTTTACACATGTTTATTTTGAAGTTCATATTTTTAGAATTAGTATGAATGAGTATAATACTTGATTTTGTGTGTGTGTGTGAGTGTTTTTTTTTTGTAATTTTTTTTTTGTTGATTTGATACTAATCTTGGAGTACCCACTACTGCCTTTTCATCACAATGCATGCAGTTAAATAGTTTGCCACTTTGTGCATAAACATTTTTAAACAGTCACTACTACACAAACTGCTTTTAACGACGGCTAAGTAGACCCTTTAACGTCGGCTAAAAGCCGACGTTGATCTGGCCGACGTTGTAAGTGTGCACATACAACGTCGGCTAAAAGTTAGCCGACGTTGTATGTGGACGTTGTAAGTATACACATAAAACGTCGGCTACGAGTTAGCCGACGTTGTAGGTACACTTACAACGTTGGCTAGTTACAAATAGCCGACGTTGTAGGTAATTTGGAAGTTACTAAAA
>CM008334.1:14295755-14306796 GCA_002525835.2 Ipomoea batatas | reverse complement strand
GCAGCTAAAGCATAATTAACAGAGTTACCTGGAAGACCTCTCCCCCTTCCTCCCCCTCTGCCACGGTTGGCGCTAGACCGTCCTCCCCGAAATCCTGAACCCGAACTAGGTGGACATGACGCGGCGGACTGGGCAGCAGTGGCCGGCGGTTGTGGAGAATGGGCGGGGATCTGTGGAGAAGGAGAAGGCATCGGAGACTTACCCTTAGACCCCGAGGTCGGTCCCGAGTTGGAGTTGTCATTGGCCGAATTAGTTCTACTCGCGGGAGGTCCAGCGTGGTCATGAAGGTCAGACAGAATACCGAACTGGTTATTCTGGTTAGCTGTGGTGTTCTTAACCTTACTAGCATTCCGAGTGTTACTTCCCCGGTTCTTTGCGGTGTTGTGAGCTTTCTTAGGCTGGCGAGGATTAGCACCCTGGGAAGCATTGACAGTACCATCTTTTCTAGTGTTGCGACGGTTAGCGTCTCCGGTTGTCGGATTGTTTTTTCTCGTGACCAACATCCATGATCCATAGCGTGGTTTGGGCTGTGCAGTGGAGGTGTGAGTCGGTGTTGTTGCTTGAGGAGAAACACCAGTGGTCGGAGGCTGACCCTCGCTCTGAGCCTCGGTCGACGTTTCCATCTCCGGTGGCTTGAGATTCGGGCAAGACTGTTCACGATGACCAAGCACACCACAGTGAAAACAAACTACATGCAATCCTTCGTACTCAACCTGTTGGACCTCATTATCAACCCACACTTCGGATACCAGGGGTTTATTCATATCGATTTCGACAGCCGCCCTTGCGAACCGCCCTTTCGTTGCCACTATCGTCGTTTTATCGATTTTTAGCAGTTTTCCAATATTGTCAAGGATAGCCCGGATGGTATCATCGCGAAAATACTCCATGGGCAATTCAGGAAGTCTGATCCAAACCGCCATCTTCGAAAATTTGGCTGTTCGGGGTTTAAATGTGGGTTCCCAGCGTTGAACAACAATATAATTGTCGAAAAGCTTCCACGGACCATCGAGAAGGACGTGAAGATAATCCAATTTATTGTCGAAGTGGGCAACAAAACAACCGTACCCGATATCAATTAGTGTCATTTTTCCTTGTATGTTCCACATGGTTGGTAGACGCTGGTTAAGAACATTGACATGGATATTCTTACCCAAGAATTTGATGATCAAAGCCATCTTCCACGCACTGCACAACTCTTTACGTAAAGCTTTTGAGAAGGTAACTCTCGGACGACCGTCTGTCAAGTCCATCGCATCTGGTTCAGAGTCGGATTCCACATCAATATCTTCAAAGGCCCATTCATTGGCCTCTATTCTGGACGATTCTCCCGTTGACGGAGGAGGAATAACGTCGGCTATAGCATCTGCAAAGGACCTCTTCGTCGGACGCTGCTTCTTCGCAGTTCGGGGTTGTTCTTCTTCTTCCATGGTGGAGTCTGGTGGATCCCCACCCGGACCAGCCGGCGTAGGCATCATCGGAGGTACCTCCTACCGCCGCAACAGCTTGGGCAGCACCGGAAAAACTTACCAAAGACAGCAGACACGTAGAAGGAAACTAGAAGAACAGCAGCTAAGCAAAATATGTGATTATGTTCACCTGACCATAAAAGGAGATGCAGATCTGTTGGCGGCGATGGTTAAACGTTGGCGGCGTGGTTGTGGCTTCAGATCTGTTCGCGACCTCCAGTCTTCGACCAGCGAGTCTCCACTGCAGCCCTGCTCTGTGAGAACCGAGACCGCGACTCTACACTGACTGGAATCCGGAATCCCCAATCGGAAATTGAAATCTGGAATGCCGGTGCTCTGTGCCTCCGTGGTCTGTCGCCCGTGGTCTGTCCCCAACAGTCAAACTTGGAATAATATAATGATTTAAAGCAAGGTTTGATAAATATGATTTGAAGGTTTTAAAGCAAGGTTTGATACGTATGCATGATTAAGTTGATAAGATTTTAGGCAAAAGCGGGTTGAATTGGTTTGGTGCATATATGCATGAGTGCATGACACATGTCATTCCCATTCAAAGAAACACATGGGTGTTGATGTTTTGGTGTAGGGTGGGTCCATGTTCCTCGTGAGTCATCACATATATCTTCTTCTTCAATGCAATGCTGTCTGCCTGTTTGTTATGTGTGTTGGAGTAAAGATGCAATTCTCATCGATCACCTCCACGTTCTCAAACACCAATTTTTATACTATCGACCAATTAAGGTGGTGTTTGATTCGCACATAAGAATCAAAATTGAAATAGGAATTAAATATATAATCAGTAATGATAATAGTACGTAATGGTAATGGGTACGTTTTGGTGAAAATAATATACATGTTTAGTAGTAGTTATACTATGGTAAAATTGGAATGATTACAAATATTGTTATTGTTTGATTATGTATAATCCTATAATGGGAATAAAGGTTTTAAAAATACAAGAACAACAAATTAAGACAATTTGTTCTAATAAAAATACATCCACGACAAAAAAAATAAAAAAAAATCTAAACTATGTTCAGATTAAATCGTCACTTGTAGTTGGTCACTTGTAGTTGTGGGGATCAAACTTGGGTTCTCCCGAAATTCTTCCTCACAAAGAGAGCTCACTTGCCACTTGAGCAATGTGAATATTGAGTAATATAATTTTGTATATTGAGATTTAAAATTTTGAATATAAAATTCTAAAATTATAAACATAAAGCTCTAAAATTATGAACATAGAATTTTTAAATTATGAACATGAACTTGAGTTCATCTTGCGAGGTGGACGATGAGGGCACAATGCCATATATCCATACCTTACATTACACCTTAGCTTTTTCCTTAATTTGCCTTTTCAATTCTTTCTTTTCCTCTTTTGGTGTCCAGTTGCCTATTACGTTTTCACCCCTTTTTGGCTATATTTCTATCATGCCATCATGATTATTACTCATTAACCCCCTCTCTATATACTTATTTAGGGAGCTTCCCCAATACCGAGTGGGCAAAGTGCCGGATACAAATAATAATAATAATAATAAAATATCATTTAATGAGTTGTGATGTCCAAACTAAATGTAATTACGACTAATCAAATGTATTTTTTTCTTCCATCAGAAGGGATACCCCAAGGCTATCCTATACTATTGATACTCCTGGGTACCCCTTCTTCGAGGTATACCCATAAGATCGTCATTTCGTCTAACCATATATATTTAATTGTTATAAATAAACATGCAATTTAAATACTTTATTCGTTAGTCAAAGTTACATTGAAACTAAACATACTCGTTAAATAACTATCTTACTATTTCCAGAATTTAGCATAGTTTCTACTTGGTAATGGAAAATTTTCAATTTTCCTATTTATTTATAATTATCTATTGTATTTAATTTAAATAAATAAATAAATAAAAAGAAGAAAGAAAGATAGGGAGAGATAGAATGATTCTACCAGATTAGTTGTGGGTAGTTTGGGCAGGTCTTGGCAACTTATTAATTTGTACAAATTGTACATGTTCCCAACAAATGAACAAAACTTACTATGTACAACAATGTACATTTTATTATTTATTTATTTACAATCAATAAAATTCTAATATAATCGATTAATAAATCACTACAACAAATAAATTAAAGTAATAAAATACAACACCTTACTATAACAACTCTACAAAGAGGTTAGGACTAACAACCTAACGAAAAGGGAAATCACTTTACAAACCGTAAGCGATATATTTAAACATATNNNTCTTCTTTCCGTTTTCTGCGCTGTGAAATTTGATTTGTTGATTTTTTTTCTTCTTCTGGGTTTATCTGTTTATGCGCTAAATTCTTAGGCCTCAATGTTTTCTCTTTTGATTTTCTTTTTTAATTTTCCATAACAGCATGTAGTGTTGACGTTAGTAGTTCTTTGGAAGTTTTATGAATAAGTGATTTTGTTGAGATGCAGGGCTTCTGATTATCCGAGAGCATATGGAGGTGCTTGCCTTCAAATGAGGCTGTCATACAGTCCCTGTGCACATATCTTTATGTTTCTTGTTCAGTGGGCAGATTGCAATCTCGCTGGTGCTCTGGGATTGCTCAGGATCCTTATATACAAGGTAATTAATTGTGCCACTCTGTGTATTTAATCTTTTCCCACAATTTTTTGGCCCGGACCCACATCCCGACCAAACAGGATAGGATTGTGGAGTCCAGTGTCTGGTGCTCACAAGAGTCACTCACACAAGAATGAAACTCTCATTGCCAGGACTTAATTATGCGTCCTTTCCAACTGAGTTACTCATGCAGCTCTGTGAATTTATTCTATTGCTTGTGTTTGTGGTCTTGAAATTTGATTGTTGATTGCAGGCTTATGAGAATGGCAAGACAAGTATGTATGTTCATGAAAGAAAAGCCAGCATAAGAGAGTTTTATGGTGAGTAGACTAGGATTGCCAACACATTCTCTTGTCAATTTCTTTGTGTGTTGGTGTAGAACTGAATTCACTTATCCTTGTGTTGTGGGATTTCATTTGAAAATCGAAGTGAGTGTTTTCTTACTTGATCCTGTTTTGTTTTTAATTTTGTTTGTTTGGATGTTGGGTTCTGATGACATTGAACAGGGGTGATATTCCCTTCTCTCTTGACACTTCAGAGGGGAATCACTGATGTGGAAGAGCGGAAACAAAGAGAGATATGTGAGAATAGATACAGCAAGAGAGATGAGATGAACAAGGGAAAGTTTTCGGAAATCGAATTGGAGAGGGAGGAGGAATGTGGGATTTGCTTGGAGTTGGAGTCCAAGGTTGTTTTGCCTGACTGCAGCCACGCTTTATGCATGAAGTGTTATAGAGACTGGTAAGCAATTTCAGTTTCAGTGTAACATGTCATTTCCCCTGCTCTCACACCATCTTTAACTTCCAAAGTATTCATACTGCATTATATTGCCATCCAATAACTTTTTTTTTTTGAGTACTACTGACTCTGTAGCCATCCAATAACTTAGAAATGCCAAGATCTCGTGTTAAGAGTTAAGACCCACAACCCAAAATAGTAACGGTTTATTGCTGAATTATTGGTTGATTTGGTGGTGTCTCAGAATGTGGTTATGGCTAGCTTTTTATTGCTTCATCATTTTGGCTGGGATTCCTCCTCTTAGACTAATCACTATCTTTACACAATACAAGTGAAACATCTCATAGCTTACACAATCTTCTGCAAACGAATCCGGATTCCATCAAGATTCTCGGTGTTTAAAGATGTCTAGTTCCTTAAAATTCCAATGACATGATTGTTTGATTACTTGTTGTTGTCTAGCCTTTCCCGGGGACTCAGAACTAAACGACAATTTCTAGTATCTCTGTGAAAGTTAGACTACTAGATGATACATGCATTGTTAGTTGCTGTGATTCTTCAAGATTACATACATTTCTGAAGCATTGTTTATGTTCATTCCAAGTATTAGCTTCTAGCATATGCATATCTGTATATGATATCGGCTTTCTGCTGTTTTAGGCGTACTCGATCGCAGTCATGCCCTTTCTGCCGAGATAGTCTGAAAAGAGTGAATTCTGGGGACCTTTGGATCTGCACCAACACCTGCGAAGTCAGAGATTTGGGCGCCATATCATCGGACAACTTGAAGAGGTTTCTGTTATACATTGAAAAGTTGCCTCTCCTGCTCCCAAATTCAACATTCGTGTCCTACAATCCCCATTATCGGTGAATGCGGATGGATGGTCTTTATTAGTTTATAAAAATACATCAGAGAGAAAGATGATTCTTTAGTTTTTTTTCATTAATTATGTTCTTGCTTGATTCTTCGTTTCATCGATCGAAGTTGTTAGCCGATAGATGTGTTGGGTGGTTGCCACTTGCCGGTGAAGATTCAGAAATCAGCAGAAGGTGTAAGCATTGTAGGGACTACGGAGTATTTATTTATCTGTTTTAGTTATTATTAGGTATAGGAGCTGAGGGAGTAAGGTAGAAACAGTCCAAACAGATTTCTACGGACTACTTTTTGATACTCCGTATCACATTTGAAGATGCCATTCGCAGGTTGAGGATAAGAGCATCTCCATTTATAGTAAGAGTAACTTCATTAGTAGTAAATTTTATGTGGTTTTTGTCAATACAATTAAGAAAGAGAAAGAAGAGGGACTAGAAAAAAAAAAAAAAAAAGCAATTTTTAAAAAATATATATATATATATAGATTAACACTCTCTAGACTTGACATAAGATGTGCGTTAAACGTGTAAAAATGTTGTAACTTTGCCTTCCTTTTTCTTTGAGGCCCACAAAAAACTATAATTTGCAGGAGAAAAAAATTACTTAAAAACACCTCTCATATGTCAAAAAATTAACTCTAAAATTTTATTTCTACAAAAAATCACCAAAAAGTCTTATGAGTTGCTCTAAATGAATTTGCAGGATAAAAAAAATTAGAATAGTGACTAGTGTGTATTGTGTGCCTGTGCAGTGTAAGTCAAAGCTGCTAATAATAAAACAAATCAAGTCAAATACCTAGTAATAGTCAAATGTTATCGGAATCATTCATGAATATCTCCACATTGAGTAAGCATAATTAAAAAAAATAAAAATCTTTGTGATAATTTTTTAGCTAAATCATCCCAAATGGCACTTGGCATGCCAAATGCCCAAATCATCAATTATTTATTTTTTTATTTTTTAAAAGTAAGTTTACTACACATTTTTATTAACTTGATGATTTAGTTGTACATTTTTTAAACTTAGTGATAAAGTTATATAAAGCTGCTAAATTCAAAGACGTTTGGTACAAATCTTGGTAGGTGCTTGGTTGGTAAATTAAAATCAAAATCATATACTTGATACTTGACACGAGTTCTAGTAAAAGTATATTTTTATTTAATAATAGATGATAATCAAAATTGAAATCTATGTGTGTAGGAGAGAAAGAAAGGGGGAGGGAGGGAGGGAGACTTAAAGAAATGGGAGCAAATTTGTTTCTTTTATCATTTTCATTTGTAAAAGTAAAATTTCATAAGAAAATGATTTTTTAAATGCATTAATGATTTGGATCTCATTTTAAGATACAAAAAATAGTAAAGCAAAGAAGATAATTTAATTTAATTATGATAATGTAGTTTTAAAAAAAGCCCAGGAATGAATTTTTTTTTTTTTAATCCATGAATGAAAAGCTCCCTTGGTGTAATAGTAAAGCAAATAAGTGAGGAAATGTTTTAATCAGCCAATAGGAAGAAAGAGTGATCTATCCTCTGTAGATATTCAAATCCGAATGCAATCAAATGGCTTCCCTATCAGCCATTTATGTCATCCTACGTGCCCTTCACAGTTTTCAGGTTGTCCACTTAGATCATCCCTTTCCCACAACCAGATAAGATACTAGATAAGGCATATGTTCCCACAACCGTCAGATGGATTCACTTCCAAAATCCAACGGCCCTAGATCTTCACCATCGCTGATCCACACAACCTTCAAAAAAAAATCAGTAGAAAAAGTACCCATTCTCCATATCTATAGACTATAGCCCATTTAACTAAAACTTCATCCCAAACAAACATCTTATTCTCATCGCATCCATGGCCACCGCCACCGCCACGTCCTCATTCATCGGAACCCGCCTCCCGGAGATCCACTCCGGCCCGGCCCGATTCCAGGCCCGATTCGGCTTCAAGAAGGCTCCTCCCAAGAAGGCCCCATCCAAGTCCACCTTCTCAACAGACAGGCCCTTGTGGTACCCGGGAGCCAAGGCGCCGGAATATCTCGACGGCTCCCTAGTCGGCGACTATGGCTTCGACCCGTTCGGGCTCGGAAAGCCCGCCGAGTACTTGCAGTTCGAGCTGGACTCGTTGGACCAGAATCTGGCTAAGAACCTCGCCGGAGACATCATCGGAACAAGGACTGAAACCGCCGACGTGAAGTCCACGCCGTTCCAGCCCTACAGTGAAGTCTTCGGGCTTCAGAGGTTCAGAGAGTGTGAGCTCATCCATGGCCGGTGGGCCATGTTGGCCACTCTCGGCGCCTTGACCGTCGAATGGCTCACCGGCGTTACCTGGCAAGACGCCGGAAAGGTAATACACCTCTGAGCATAAATATAATATGTACGGTATAACTATTAGCTTAGACTTTTTAATTTAGTATCAGAATCAGTATTTTATATTAACTAACAACTTCTAGTTATTCAATCCAACCAAACTACTACTTAATAAAATAAATAAATGCACGCAGGTTGAACTGATCGAAGGATCATCGTATCTGGGACAACCACTTCCGTTCTCCATTACAACGTTGATCTGGATCGAGGTTTTGGTGATCGGGTACATCGAGTTCCAAAGAAACGCGGAGCTTGACCCGGAGAAGAGGCTGTACCCGGGAGGAAAATTCTTCGCCCCGTTGGGTCTGGCGGCTGACCCGGAGAAGAAGGCTACCCTGCAGCTTGCGGAGATCAAGCACGCCAGGCTCGCCATGGTTGCTTTCTTGGGTTTCGCCGTCCAAGCTGCGGCCACCGGCAAAGGCCCGCTTAACAACTGGGCGACCCACTTGAGTGACCCGCTCCACACCACTATTTTTGACACCTTCGGTTTCTTCTCTTAAGGCTCCTCTCTCATTATCATCATCATCATCATCATCTTGTATTATCCCTCCACTTACTTATTAAGAATATGACTATGCTTATATGAACATTTGTTATCTTTGGTCTCCATGCTCTATAATTGTAGCATTTGACTATCTTTTTTTTTTTTTTTTTGAAAACTAGCATTCGACTATCTAAGTGCATTGCAATATCAACTTTAGATGATTACAGGAGCTGATCCAGAAATCATCTTCAGTAGGAGCTAAAGATTAAAACTAACTAGATATTTTGAAAAAATTGCTGACCACTTCATACAAAAATAGGTGGCCTTATCATCTAAGCCATATTAACCTTTGCTTAAATTCTGGTATATCTAATGTATAAAAACATTTATTATGTATATAAAGAGCTATATATACAATATATATATATCAAGGGGATAGGGGTGGGGTGGGGGTCGTTGCCCCTACTATGGATCCGTCACTAGATGATTACTACTATCGTTAGTTATTGTTATTACCATAGGAATCTATCTTAATTAGAAGGAATCCATATACATGAGCAAAGTTTAGTCTATGCACACTTTCACGTAAAGGTGGGGTTTAATTTGCATACATTACTGATCGGAATTGCAAATTTTAGTTTAAGCATTGTAGGGATAGGAATTATATCTAACTTGACTCCTTATATTAGTATTTATCCAACTTTGATCTATGAGAATTTAATAAGGGTGGTTAAATTATAAGAATACATCGATTGGTAGATTTATTTAGTTCGAGTTCATGTCGAGCATTAAGTTTAAGCATATAATATAATATTGGACATTTGGACCTAGTTTAATTTATATGTTATAGATGTCATTACTTTAAATTTTAGTCTGTAATAAGTTGTTAATAAAATGGGATTTTCCTATTACAATTTATTGTTGCTCGTGAAAATTATAATTCAACAATACTAATAATGAAGTTGTTATTTTTCTCCATCCTCCCAAATTGCACTCTAACTACAAGATTTAATTGCCAAAGTACATAAACTAGACTGCCGACCTCTGTTACATGGATACATATATAATGGGAGAATTGGGCTTAAGTCCATAGTTGATTCGGGTAAGGAAATTAAGATTTAAGAATTAATTCGGTCCAAATAATGATTAAAAATTCAAGGGCAATTTATATCGTGAATCAGGGTTCACGGTGTACTATGGACCTTAATTTAATATACAAAATTTAATTTCATAAAGTATAGAATTCATATTTATAAAGAGTAAATTGCACTTTTGGTCCTCTGACTATAGCACCTCTATTAATTTCAACACTTGACTTTTAAAAGTAACGAATTGATCCTTTAACTATGTTTTTTTTAACGAATTTGGTCCTTCCGGCCAAATCAGGCCGGAAAATTGTAACACCTTTCCGATTACCATTTAGTTAGGGCATTATGGTCATTTGCTCTCTTTTCTTCTCCTGTGCGCCCGAATCCATGGAAGACCGAAGACCACGAACACACCATTCTCTCATCTTTTCATATTGCTGGAAGGAGTGGAAGGTAAGCTGGAGTCACGTCCCAAAACCCAAACAAACCCTTAAGTTGCTTACAGCCTGAAAAAGCATCAGCCAGGTTGGAAAATGTATCGGAACGGACCTCAGCCGCGAAGGAACCCGCGCCCAACTCAACCAACTGGGGAGCACGGCGAAGAAGGATGTGAAGCTTCTCTAGTGGGAGGGCACGGTTGAGGCTACCTGCCCGCATTAACATAACTAAAGAAAGGTATCACCATACTGCTTCATTTAAGAAGGGAAGGGAGCAAAAGCCTTGAACCTTTTGCCTTCTGAGGGGAGGGGAGGCAGGTGATATACCATTCTCCTCGAGGGCACGCACTCGCACTGCTGAAGAAATATCCTTGCACAGACATCTTTCACAATTTGAACAATTTTACCATCTGTGCAAGGTATAAGCTTCACACCCCATGACTCTGCACCGGTCTGTAGTACGTCTTACAGATGTAATTGATTGATTCTGCAAATATTGGCAGATGCATCAGAAGCCATTTATCAAAAAACATGACAAGACACCCATTCCTTGATAATGGTATAAAAATCCCCTTTTCCTCTCTACCGGAGCCTCTCCAAACCAATTGATTCTCTGGGTATACTCAACGTCCAAACTGCTGACAATTCCAAGATTTCACCGCTGCCGCCAATCCTCTCTGAGCCATCTCCGGTGAAGAATTCTGAGTCCCGGAATCGGCCGCCAATCCCTCCTCTCCATAGATCTTTATTTGACCCCACCGCCGCAGCATTAGAGTTCCGTCCCTCTCCGCCACAAACCATCAAATCCCCCGCTCAAGAGAGCTCCAATACCAAGGTTAACACTAATAACACTATTCTCTGAAAATTGAAAAATCTCAACTAGCAATAATACTTTTTGATTGCAGAGGGTTAAGAGGATGAAAGATAGATTGAGACAGATGAGAGAATGGTGGGATCAAGTGTTGCAAGAAGAAGATGAAAA
>CM008334.1:14206069-14216204 GCA_002525835.2 Ipomoea batatas | reverse complement strand
CTCTTGTTGGATTTAGCTGAGCACGTGGGCTATTTTTTTTGTTTCAGCTGGCCCTTTGAAGTTTTATCAAAATCAGTTTCGGACAATGCTTCTCACGATCGAGTTTTGTTGGGCCCTAATCTGTTGCCTTCGGGCTTCCTTAGTAGTTGGGCCTTAGTTTTTGATGTCGTTTATGTTTTGTTAGCTTTGGGCCTCGGCCTATTGTTGTAAACAGGGGCATGCCCCGGTGTTTCATGTATTTTGCTTTTGTTTTCTGCGTTGACTTTAATAACATTTACCTTTAAAGTTAGTGGCTTAGTGGGTTGAGACACATGTTGCCTTGTAGAAGTCGTTGGTTTGATACCCATTGATAATACATCCTTAATATTTTGTTCAATGCTTTTTGTGAGCCTTAGGTCACTTTTGGGCCTAAGGCGTCTGTAAGGCTTCAGCCTCTCTTTTTAGATTTAATAAAAGCAATGGTTCGATTAAAAAAAAATGCCTTATTCTTTACCCTTGCAATAAAAATGGACCTCACTCCGACCAAAACTTTCATAATAAAATGTACCCTAAATCTTATGGTCCCATGCATCAATAGTTAATATTTATCCATACTTCAAGAACTGTATTTACGAATAAACCCTTATACATTTCTTCCACATTTCGTATTCTATATTTTTAAATTATTATTTTCTTGTATCTTGTATCACGTTTTCTATTTTGTTGTTTTTCATCTTTGTGCTACGTAGTGCTGCTTTAATTTCTCGACATTATTGCTAACTTAATTAACAAATTTAAACAAATAATAAAACCATTACATAAAACGTGATAAAGTCTACAATCAATTGGTGAACCTCAAAATAAATACCTTACCTTTTTAAAAATTCATACATAAGTCCTACAATCTAAAAAGGTATAATTCTATTTTCAAAAAAAAAAAAAAGAAGGTATAATTCACTATTAAATTATATCTTACACCAAAATAACTTTTTTACTCAAATACTAAAATGCAATATATTTTAACCCAACAGTGCGTTTATTAAAACCGTTAATAAATATACTATTAATACAATTACAAAATTTTACAAACACATCCCAGTCCGAATGTGAATTAGTTTCATAGTGGTAGAGATATTGGATGTCGTATGCAATATATATTATAATTATGTAATTACAAATTAATAGTTTATTTACAAAAGAATCATTTATGTCCAATGAATCACTAAAGATATCGGTTCAAACTTTCAACTTTCCCTGCTTCAACTAATCAACCAATCCAAAATAAGTTTATAAAATTTACTTTGCTAGAAGCCACAAGGTGCATGGTTTAAATCCAACCAATGACCAAAAAAAGGATGGTATGAATTTGACCTTGTTCAACTTATAGACTAAATCGCGATTTACCTCCTTCACTGATGAATAGAAATGCGATGAAGACTTGTAGACCAATTGAAGCGGCATATATATTTCATCACTAAGAGAAGCGACTAGAGTTTCTTAAGTTTGTGATTCAAACTTACTTTCAACCCTACCCTACTTAATAACAACGCAGCCCACCACAAAATTCCACTAATTAATCAAAGGCAAAGGAAAGGCATAAAAACTTTCTGTGCCACTTTTGTTTGCATTGTCAAATATATTCCCATTGATCTTGTCCTCTGCCTTTTATCTCAACCGAAAGTGAGAATCTCTTCTTTTGTTAGGTTAGAAAATGCTTGTTTGCATTCAAATTTGTACACATAAAGTTAGTAATTTTTTTAGTGAAGATGTGATACTTTATTGTACACATTTCATATAAAATGCTTTTACATAAGATCAAACAGTTTAGTTTTAGTTATAGATTATGATGATATTTCTATATTTAGTTGCATAAGATTGATTAACAATGGGGCAACTGTAAGTAGTCAAATTGGTTAGACAATTCAAAAATTAAAGATTCGTCTCGACTTGACAGAAAATTCGTAAGCCCTCTATTATTGGAAGGGTAAAGTAGAAATTTCATAAGTTATTCTCCTTATATTGAAACCAATTGTGCAACATTATTTTTCACTTCTTAGACTCATATTTCAAGGTTTTTCAATGCCAAAAGCATTTCGATAACCCTCTTATGACTTGTTAGAAATTGAGTCTCGTATAAGGAACTTGAAACTCAATACAAACAAGGGAACACTTGATCACTGCATTCGGGCGTGTGAAACACATTATCCTAAAAAAATTTATTTCTCTTACTAAGCAACAAAGGTGATCAAACCAGAACTTTTGAGATATGAGATGTTAAATTTCTCAAGTTGTTTTTATGAGAAATTCACCAAAGGAGTAACTTGAGATTTTTAGTCTATAATTTTTTTCTTTCATAAACTCTGTAGTAGATTAGTCAAAAATCGTATATTATTTTTCATTTATTTTAATAATTTTAAATAAATAAAATAAAATAAGAAAAATCCATCCCTCATCCCGTGTTCATCTTTGACTGGAGACCAAGACACGGAGGTGGGGTGGGTTTTTAAAACAATATACGATTCTTGATTAACCTATTATAGAATTTACGAAGGAATTTTTACAAACTAAAAATCTCTTACTCCCCTTGTGAATTTTTTTTAAAACCTAAGCAACATCAGAAATTTGACATACATCATCTTATATCTCAAAAGTTATGGTTTGATTACCCTTGTTGCTTAGTAAGAAAAATCAGAAACTTTTAAGATAGTGGTTTATACGCCTAAAGATGATAATCAAGTGTTCCCTTGTTTGTAGTGAGTCTTAGGTTTTCTATACGAGACCATGTTCCTAACAAGTTATACATGGGTTATTAAAATACTTTTAGAGTTGAAGAACCTTGAAATAAAATGTTGGGAAGTGAAAAATAATACCGTGAAATTGATTTCAATGTAGGAAGGAGAATAACCTGTGAAATTCCTACTTTATCCCTCTAAAAATATAGGATTTTTTATTTTTTTCTATTAAGTTGAGACACATCTAACATTGGGGACCAAACTTGTCACTTTGCTCAAAACTAAGGGTTAAAATTAGATACCGTCAAAACTGAGTGATTGAGTAAAAACTTAATTATTATAATTCAGAGACCAAAGATGTGATTTTTCTTAAAATTAATGTACTACTATTTTTTTTTTTGAATACAACTGACCCTATTACATTGTAGTATCTGTTCATCTATACTTTTCTCAACTTGTTGAAGCACAAAGAGTCAATTTTGAGATCTCCTCCACTGAGACTCGAACTCATGACCTCCCATCTAAGGGTGGCCACTACATGCCAATTGAGCACAAGGTGCTTGGCAATGTACTACTATTTTTTATTCAATAAAAGTTTAAACGGACGATTTTAATTGCAACGTACGTACTATAGTTGTTACGATATCTAACTTAAATAGATATATTTACAAATACCAACCAAACCACGTGAAATAAAAAATTAAAGAAAAATATTAAGACAACCAAACTCTTGTCCTAATTGTTTATTTATTTATTTTTTATTTTTCCTTCTCCTTACCTATAATCTATCATCTGAGTACCAATTGAGCTGTCCATGCGAACCAATTTTTATTTTTCTATATATGTATTTGCTTGCAATTCTTATTTAACGTAACATTTTCTAAGTTTTATTTTGCTAAACAAATGAGCTATTTATACACTGAAACAAAACCTCTAAACACATAAGGATTAATCACTTGAGGATGACAATCACCTTACAAAAATGATTATCTAACTAACTTATAAGAATTAATGCTAGTTATAACTATAAATTATGTCAATATTTTTTATGCGTGTGATTCTATGATGAAATAATACATTTTGTTAAATTCTGTGTTTAATTTACTTATTTTAAATGTGGTAATGATTTACTTTGATGAATTAGACATGCATATTAAACAAAAAGAAATTAAAGAATAAATAAATAAATATTGTATCAACTATCAAGCAAGCCCTGTGCCCTCAACATCACCACAACCATTGTTGTATTTATAAAAAAAAAAAAATTTATTTAAAAATAATCATGACTATCTTGTTTAAATTTACGAAAAGTCATCAATGTGAATATGACATGTAGTTGTTATTTAAAAATAATTCAAAAACAAACAAATTGTACAATTAGAATCCTCATAAGTATTAAAATGTAACATGTTAGCATATGTAGCCTAACATTAGTGGTAACCTATTAAACAGTTAAGATTAAGAGCTAATTGTACTATTGGTACCTCATTGAAGTGTTCTAGCTTTTAGTTAAGAATTCCATTTACGCTATCAACTAGATTTAGAACAAAATCGATACATATGAAAGGAATAACATAAAGATCAAACTTCCAGATGGTAGTTACAAACGAATCAAACGACGACCCACCTAACTAACATCTAGTCTTGCTCTGAAAACTTGAGAAGTTATTGAGAGACTTTGACCGATTAATGGAATCATTTGATATTTATCTTTTTTATGGACCTTCGGACAATTTTATAATGTCCATATGTAACCTGACAAAATCGAGAAACTTAGGTTATAAAAAAAGAAAAAATCAAACGGCGGCTGATGCATAAGCTGTAAGCATATTCTCTCAAAAGCTTCTAGTTATATTCCATCCCACCTTGTCAACCGAAATATGTTAAGACTTCAGGCAGCCCCAGGATTATGAGTAACATGATTCCGATTTTACACCTTTTCTCTCCACTTTATAAGCAGCCAAAACTTTTATTTTTCTACCCAAGATTTGATTCCAAACAACCTCGACACGTAATAAGAATTTGACGTTAATTGCCCGTGAGAGCTTAGCTCGTTGATTCAGTAGATAGTATCTAAAATAAAAGAATTTAACATTAATTTACATGTATTTACGCGATAAATATCTGTAAATTTATCTAATCATATTTATTACATTTAAAATGTAGAATAAACGCTTATTATTGTAATTTTTGAATTTAAATTATTTTTTTTGAAGGAATTTTTGAATTTAAATTATAGTTTCTTTTGGATTATAAAAATTTCAGAACCAGTGTTGATCATGATGATATAGGAAATGCGTATTAGGTGAAGGACAACCTGTCATAAAGATTCTTAACGTCAAAAAAAGTAATTCTATATATACTCTCAATTTGTATTTCTATTTTACTCCTTATCATTTGACAAGAGTCATAATATTTTTTTTTCTCCCTCTAATTAAATTCGAGCACAAATAAAAATACAAATTGGGAGTAAGATTTTGAAACTACGTTATTTTTCCCACAAAAATGCAGTCATTTCGAGTCATGACGGACAGACATTTAATGACCAAATCCACTGCCATGTCCGCTTTTTTCCTCTTTATAAAGCCTTCTTTCTCTGCTGTGTCTTCCGATTTTCTTATACTCATATAAACCCATCAATTTATTCCCACTTTCTTGCTTTTCTTGTTCCAGAGCAAAACCCATCTGTATTTTTCTTTTTTTTTTTGGGGCGTAAAAACTCAATCTTTGAAGTGGGACTGGCCTCAACGCTGTGGGAATTTGCAGTTTCTAGTGAGATGACAATTACAGAGTACAGAGAAGAAGAGAATGGGAGCCATCCTCTTCTTCTTGAATCTGATATGACTTCAAGGCCCAGGCGTATTGCTCTCTTCGTTGAGCCCTCTCCATTCGCGTGAGTTTTTCTGATCTTTACAGCTCGTAACTTTAGAGCAATTGATGGTTGCGATTTGACTGGAAGTTTTCGATGTGTTTTTGCATCTCTTCTTTCCTTGTTAATTTTATTCACCCTTCTCAGAGAAGAAAGAATCAAACATGTGTTCTGCTCATCAGCTGTGTGGTCCACTTGGTTTCCTCCCCAAAAGATCTTAGTGTGTGATTAGGATTTGACTTGAAGTTTTGTATGTGTTCTTGTTAATGCATTAATTTTGTGGAATTGTGCCAGATTGGCATTAATCTTATAAATTTGCAGTTCTGTTCTCTTATGTATGTAATTGTACAAATTTGATTCACATTTGTACACCAAAGTGCTTGTGCAAGGAAGAACAAATGAGACCCAAGTGTTAGTATTCAGGCAGTATGCAACTTTTAAACTCATCCACGAGGGGATAAAATGTTTTGAGGACTTAATTCTGGATTTCCTCAAAACATGCTAGCATTGTTCATTTGAAAGCAATGATTTGGTTGCCTAGTAGTTGTAGATAGAATAGGTAATGATTATCAGTATTTGAGCCTATTTGCTCAATTACATAGTGCATATGAACCCTACAATGACCATTATTTAATAGCCAGTTTGATGGTTCTGATATGCACAACAAACTTCTATAGACGGAAGATTGAAATTTCCAGAGTATCTGTGCAGATCTGTATTGTGTAATTGGCCAAGAAACCATCAACAATATTTAATCATGCTTTTTCTTAGTTATGGGTATATTTGTTTTCGCAAGTAGCAAATACTGATTATATTGTCCAATTGTTTTCGTGACTGAATGTGCAGTTATATATCTGGTTATAAGAATCGATTCCAGAATTTCATCAAATATCTGCGGGAAATGGGGGATGAGGTATTCTCTCTTTTATCAGTGATGTTCATTAATTAGTCATATTCTGTCATAGGAGGCTTTAAAAAAATTCTCAAGGAATTGATTTTGTTTTCACAAGATTCTGTGGGCAAAGAGTGTTTATATCTTGTAATTTTATATTAGCCTAAAGTCGTTCATCACAGATTCACATTCCAGCCAGACTTAACTGAAAGCAGCACATAATTCGGACTAGATTAATTATACAACTGCTCAATGGGATTTTCTTAAAATTTATCTTTATATACTTTTGATGGTTGAGAGGGGCTGAACCTCCTGCATAAAGCGTGTCCTGTTGATGCCATTGGACTAGAAGGTCCTTAGCACTGAATAGGCTTGTTGAATGCTTGGTGCAGGTAATGGTTGTGACAACACATGAAGGGGTGCCAGAAGAATTTTATGGAGCGAAATTGATAGGGTCACACAGGTTGTAACTGATTTATTCGTACGCTTTTCTTTACTAAATTTATATAGTTTTGTTTATTTGTAACCTTCTATTGGAGTATTGGGGAAGAACTGTATGATTACTCCATGTTATCATACTTCTTCTTCAGTTTATTTATGAATTTCTTTCATCCAATGGTATTTACTATTTGTATTGGGCTTGTCTAATGGATTTTCATTTCATTTTTAGCTTTCCCTGCCCCTGGTACCGTAAGGTGCCCCTTTCTCTGGCTCTTAGCCCTAGAATAATCTCAGAAGTCGCACAGTTCAAGCCTGATATAGTACACGCGTCATCGCCTGGTATAATGGTTAGTTTTCACTTGCTCATGGCCGCTTTCTTGCGTGGTGATTTGGGGTTATCTTTTAAGAGCTTAAGGGGAAAAGTGTCATCCATTGTTGTATTATTGACAGTTCTATTCTCTTGAAGGTTTTTGGTGCTCTCTGCATTGCAAAACTCTTGTCTGTGCCCATAGTTATGTCTTACCATACCCACGTTCCAGTGTATGTTAACCCTTTCAGTATTCTCATGATATTTTAAGAAACTTTAATAGCTTTCACACTTCGTATGTGATTATTGATTATAATAATGTTATGTCTTTCCATTTCGAATAACATATCAAATTAAGGGCTTAAATTGATTAGTCTTTTTTTTTTTTTTCCTCTTTTTTTTTTGCAGATATATTCCAAGATATACTTATAGTTGGCTGGTCCAACCTATGTGGTTAATTATAAGTATGAGATTAGATGCTTTCCTATGATCGTTCTTTATTGATTCATACCTTTTCCTTAGTAATGAACGATAATTAAATATTTATTGTCCTCCAGAATTTCTTCATAGAGCAGCTGATCTTACACTTGTCCCATCTGCTGCAATTGCAAAAGATCTGGAAGAGTACAAAGTAACAGAAAGTGAGAACTAATAAATTACATGGAGCTTATTGTTGATCGTCTACTACTTACGTATACATTGTGATTGTTGAAGTTCATTAGCTACCATGAACTTCGTGGTTACGCTCTTCCATTAACATCTCTGCCTATGCTTCTTTTCAGCTGACAAAATCCGTCTCTGGAATAAGGGCGTTGATTCCAAGAGCTTTCATCCTCAATATTACTCAGAGGAAATGCGTTTAAGACTAAGGTAGTGCCTTTGGCTGTTTTCTAATGCGTTTTGAACTTTTTCATTTTTCCTACAATAGTACTATACTGGAATCATTTTCATTTGCGTTTTTTTTACCCATGTTCAAAAAGTAACGGGGAGCCTGACAAGCCGCTGATAGTCCATGTGGGGCGACTTGGAGTTGAGAAGAGTTTAGATTTCCTTAAGAGGTACTGCCATGCTATTTACTTATGAGAACAACAAAAGATAATATAATAAAGTTGCTTCTGTTCTATTTAGCGTGAAAACAATATTGCTCAGTATTGTGGAATAAGTTACATGTTTGCTTAAGAAGTTAGAAAACACGATACTCTGTTCTTCCTCAACTCCCAAATGTGTGTGTGTGTGTGTATAGCTCTGCTTATTTTCGGTTTCGAAACATTGAAACTTTTCTTCAATGTTGCCCTTTTTGCAAAGCTTGCAGAAACGCTTAAACGAAAATAATTCCATGGAAGCAAATCAAAGTAGAGACATGCCAAAGCATCAATTTTTTTTTAGTGCTTTCTTATCGAGTACTTATTTTTTTAAAATTAATTTATATATACACACACAAATATTTATATATGCACAAGAAAGCAAAAAAAGTAGGAGAGGCATGTCAAAGCTTCAATTTTCTTTTCTGAATGCTTTCTTATGGGGTGATTTTTTCTTCTTTAAATTAATTTGCTGACTCACCCTTCTTATCACCATAAACGACCAATGAGGATAGATGGGGTACATGTTTTATCTCTCGGGGTCTTCCACAAGTGTAAACTTTTACATTTATTTGTTAGGAATGTGTTCATTCCTTTTCTTTTTGTTCTCTGTTCATCTTGTTCAACAAAATTCATTTCTTGGATGCACTTTGCTAAATTTTTTGGAGAAGCGTTGCATCTGACATTTTGAATTTATGTATGAAACAGGGTAATGGATAAAATTCCAGAAGCTAGAATAGCCTTTATAGGAGACGGGCCTTACAGGTGAGTTGCAAAGGCACATGAAAGCTGCTTTATGTTTTTCCTGACTAATACAAAAAGCCAAAACTTTCTTCATATTCACATGATCTAGAATGTTATTCTCAACTTCCGAGTAGAGATCTTAAAGTGGCATTCATTTCATTGGACTATGATCATTGAATAACAACGAATTCCAGCACACAACCATTTTGTGTTTTTTGGTCTTAACAAAGTTGCTATGGTCAATTTTTGGGCACGCGAAAACGTGCTGCAGTGAATTCTTGCGTGATATGCATTTGCTAATTATTCTGTCATTTCATCGTTGTAGAGGGGAACTCGAGAAAATGTTCTGTGGCATGCCTGCAGTGTTCACGGGTATGTTACAAGGGGAGGAACTTTCTCAGGCTTATGCCAGCGGAGATGTTTTTGTCATGCCCTCGGAATCTGAGACGCTTGGGCAAGTAGTGCTAGAGGCCATGTCGTCTGGACTTCCTGTGGTGGCTGCCCGGGCTGGAGGAATCCCGGAAATTATTTCAGACGATCAACAAGGCAAGATTGGCTATCTGTTCAATCCCGGTGATCTCGATGACTGTTTGAGGAAACTGAAGCCTCTTCTATGGGACCCTGAACTGAGAGAGACTATTGGCAAAGCTGCACGCGATGAAGTGGAGAAATATGACTGGAAAGCGGCGACCAAAAAGATTCGCAACGAGCAATACAATGCTGCCATTTTGTTTTGGAGGAAGGAGAGATCCCAGTCCCCGGGGCCATTCCAGTGGCTATTTAAGCGTATATTCCAGACACCAGACGTCGAAAACAGGTGAAGCATTTCGTGGATGGAAAAGCCATTTTCGTGAAACCTTATTCTTCTCTAAGATGTCTGCATTATTACTTGCTTGCATCAACCATCCTTAACCTCAAAATCTAGTCCTCCTGTGCTATGGTTGTAGAATTTCGACATGAAAAATTCGGGGCCTGTTGTGCCCCTTTTCCATTCAAACTCTCAAATTGATGTACATGTAGTTAAAAGCCCCTTAGCTGAGTGTCTTAAAGATTGAAACCTGTGAAATTTGCACTTCTATAGATTGAAAC